>CM035418.1:7177443-7502443 GCA_020310875.1 Ceratopteris richardii
ATATATGGATTTTTAGGATTTGGGTTTTAGGATTTTTACACATGCATACACACATAAACACACATAATACATAAATATTCACATGCATACACACATATGCATGTTTTAGGCCTAGGTCTTTAGGATTATGGTTTTAGGGTTTTTTCACTTGCATACATACATATACACACACAATACATATACACATGCATACACACATATACATGTTTTAGGTCTAGGACTTTAGGTTTAGGGTTTTGGGGTTTTTAGAGTTGCATATATGCATATATACATATACACACATATACACATACACATACATACACGTGCATACAAACATATATATTTTTTAGGTTTAGGTCTTTGGGATTAGGGTTTTAGGGTTTTTACATCTGCATATACACATATATACATATACACACATATACACATATACATACACATGCAGACACACATGTACACATATACATGTTTTAGGTATAAGTCTTTAGGATTAGGGATTTAGGATATGTAAAATATATATAATAAAATGGATAAAAAATAGGTCTTTAGGATTTTTAGGGTGTTTACATATATATAATTAAATACATAAAAAATAAGATTTTAGGATTTTTACATACAAAAACATATATAAAAGTATATATTAAATTAGGTTTTTATAATTAAATTTAATTTTTATAATTAACTATTAACAAATTAATTAGGTCTTTAGGATTTTAAATTATTTATACAGTTAAATTAAATATACTAAGGTTTTTAGGATTTTTAGGGTTTTTATAAATCTAAAACTAAATATATAAAAAATAAAGCTTTAGGGTTTCTACATACAAACATATACATATACAAACATATATATACAAATATATAAAAAATTAGGGTGTTTGAATTAAATTAAATTAATATGATTAAATATATAATTAGATTAAATATAATTAGGTCTTTAGGATTTTAAGGGTTTTTATATATCTGAAATGAAATATATAAACAATAAGGTTCTTAGATACAAACATATACATATTCAAACATATATATACAAATATATAAAAAATTTAGGTTTTTGAATTAAATAAAATTTATAATTAAATACCTAATTAAATTAAATATAATTAGATCTTAAGGATTTTTAGGGTTTTTATACATCTAAAATTAAATATATAAAAAATTAGGGTTTTTAAATTAAATTAAATTCATATGAATATCAGGGGTTTAGTTTTTCCCTTCTCCACCTATATGATCATCGCTCTTCATCATTTATGTACTCTATAAGAATGGAAGTTTCTGATTACTAAACCTTCATATAGAAATGTGCTTAACTGAAATTTTAAGTGCTATTGCTGAAAACTTTTCTACGATGTTGACCCAAAGCCAAAGACTAAGGAATTCAAAGCAAAAGAAAATGTTAAAGCAAGTCAAAAGAAATCTACTTCAAACTAAAATATGTTGTGATTCTTTCAAAGTTGAGAATAAATATTATTGATGAATATAACACACTAGAATGAACAACGTTTTTTACATGTTGAGAACTTAGTTAAGATCGCCTTTTCTTGGCACCTTGTGTGCACCTCTGGATGCGAGAATCCCTATCGTACATGAACCTAATCTGAAACCACTAAAGGAATTACAAATTTAATTCAAACTTTGGCTCTTCTTGATTTTGGGAAAGATGGGTCATGAAAATCCAATTAGAGAAGAGACTGTAGGATGAGGAATACTAGATGACTTTGATACATATACAAACAATGTCCTCTTAGAACTTGTGTCTATGACCCAAAACACAAATGAAAATAGATATCATTTGGTACAAGACATAGAAGCAATTGTTGAGGAACATCCATTTTGCAATGGCGACAATGTCACACACTTTTTTCATATCTATGATCTTAAATGGGATTTCTATGGTGTTGTTGAAGACAGGGAAATCTGGAAGATAAATTATTAATTTGAATTATGAAAGATTGTTAAACTTAGACATTATCTAGTTGTATGTCTATTTTTGGTGAATCAGATTTTAATAGACGGTTATATGGAAGTTCGTGTGCATGTCATAAGAGGGGAAAGACGTTATACTGAGAGAGCGCACAGAAATCGAGAAGTGTTCGAAGAAATGAAGGAGCAAGACTGCAGGAGTAAGAGCACCTCACGTAACCAGGGGCAGCGTGATGCTTGTCCTATGAAGAATGAAACTCTAAAGCATATTTTTGTATTCGCGACTCTAAAATCTCTATAATTGAAAACTTCTGGTAGATGTTTCTTATATATTTTATGTAATGTGTGAAGGGTTGATGATGAAAGTATTTGCACAGACATGTGTAGAACTGTAGCATGTAGTTCCATACACTCTGTAATGTGTGTTTGATGAAGTTAAGGATTTCTGACGGAGTAGAAGCAATATGAGAATGAAAGCCTGTTTGAAGGTAGATTCTCTGTTGATGAAGACCAGTGTGAGTAGTTTGATCAATTTGGACATTACTTTGTGATGTGTTGAACTTCGAACCCTCAATAGGTGTGCTAATAATTTTGAAGTTATCCAACTTTGCAAGATTGATTACATGTGGAGTCAAACTCTTAGACTCAAGAAATGACATGTAAGAGATTGTTGAAGCACATCCTAAGAGGGAGGATTAGGAAGTAGTCCTCAACCATGCATATTCGGGCAAGTGGATAACCCATCATACCCCTAGCCGGTACATCATGAATTCAATTTGCACAATTGTTATGAGAGCCTAAGAAGTAGGCTTGGGCAAGGTGGTAGATTACACATGGATCATGTACCCAATGACCTCTAGAAAAGGTACCTAGGCACTTTGTATCTAAAAGGGTACAAAAGTAGCATGCATTGCTTTTAGAAATGAGTCCAATAAAGATTAGAGTGAATCTCCCAATCCATAGGTTGGTTTTAGAAACATAAGGTACCACTAGAAAGATCTCAAAACAAGATTTAGAATGAAAGAACTCGATTGAGGGTCCAAGATACCTAGAATTGGTGAGAACCAGGTTCAAGATACTAAAGATTAGAACAAGGGCTCAAGACACCAATGTTGCAAATAAGAGGGTTCAGGAAACCAATTTTGAGAGAAAGGGTTCAAGAGACCAAGGTTGAGAATAAGAAGGTTCAATATATAGTGCAATGGCAAGGACACCAATTTAAGGGGATATTAAGGGCTCGTCATTGCGGACAATGATCTTTAGAAGGGGAAGAGATCTTGGACTCAAGAAATGATAGATAGAAGATGGTTGAACCACACTCTAAGAGGAAGGATTAGGAAGTAATCCTCAACCCTGGCGTTTTTGGGGAAAGTGGTTAGTCCATCATACTCCTAGCTGGTAGGTCATGACTTCAATTCCCACAAAAACCTAGAATTATTACCCTTCTAGAGAAAGTAAATTTTACAAATGAACTTAAGAAGCTCTTGAAGGAGGAATATTTTTTAGAGGATTTGACTACACCTACTAGTTGTTCATTCAAAGTCACTACAACATATCAGCTGTATAGTGAGGCTTTTACCGAGGAAATTGAACGGGCGCCTTTTTGCCGCAACACCGGTGTAAGTGTCGGTATAGGCATCGAAACCAAAACGACGGTATAGGCATCGGTAAAGGAATCAGTATAGGCATCGGTATGAGCATCAGAAATACTGACACTCATACCGATGCCTATACTGCCTGTTGGTTGTACCATCGCACATATCGGCGACCATCGTGGGAGTACCAACGCTTATACCAACGACCATATCTGTAAAACAAATTTTGGGTAGAGTGTGTTATCTTTTGCTACAGCAACATTAGCATGATTTTGTTTAACAAAAGACAATAGACTCTGGCCAAAAAAACCGAGTACATGTGATGTGTACTCTAATGGGAATCAAAATATGATTTCAGAAAGCAAAATACTATCAAACACAAAAGAGATTATTAGAATGAACCATGAACCATGATCCATGTACAAAAAAGTTGTATATTTTTCATAAATGAAGCATGTACAAGAGTGTGGCAAACCACTTTCATATATGAGGCAAATACAAAATGTGGCAAAGCATTGTTAGATAAAAATCAAATACAAAATTCTGGTGCACCACTGCCATATATGAGCCAAATATAAAATTGTGGCACACCACTCTCATACACATGCACAGAAGGATCGAGACATCCATGTCAGGACACCTGCAACAAAGAACATTCATGAAATGAGATAAATTCACATGGGATTTTAAACAACAAGTAAAAACCAATTTTCTAAATTCATCACAAATGCTCCCATGAAACGACCGCACTACGTCCCTCCAAGTCCTCCAATAGTGCAATCAATCCATGATGATATCCATAAGCCTTCTCCGTTCGTGTTGGAGGACGACCCATTGCTAGCTCCTACAACAAATATAGAAAACATTAGATGAACATACATGACATGCTTAATGCAAACAAATTCAATAAACCAAATGGTACTGAAAAATTTGTGACACATAGTGTCATATCCGCCACTGCCTAAATATGACGGTCCAACCCTATCTAAACGTGTTGCTCCGGCATCTCGCTGCTGGTGATATCGGTCAGGAGTCTGCTATTGCTCATCACGAATCATATTTGACTCCTCAGCATCTAACCATACAGGCTTTTGTAAGCCTACTCTAAAAGTATCACAAGCCTTGGATCGTCGATGGGACATAACTTCATGTGCGGTGTGTAGAATCCACTCTGGACTGACAAGAGGATGCCCATGTGTTGGTCGGAACTCCTGATAGATAGTTTTTGTGATATAATTTTTTCGATCTTTGTCTTGTTCACTCCATTTCAACATGATAGAGTGTCCAAACTGTATGGAGCAAAGCTGTCATTTATGATGACACATGACCTTTCTCGCCGCATCCATCACTAGAGATCCATCATGGATACTATACACCTTGGAATCATCATGATCATGAGCACCCCAAGGTGTACATGGTGTTCCACGTGGTGTACCATGTGGCATACCTACATATAAAGTACTTCCATCCCATAAAATACGCAGCTCTTCCACAAGTGGTGCAAGGTATACATCCATGTTTTTTACTTTGTACTTACCTGGCACAATAAGAGCTAATAATAAATGATTATTCTTTGAGGCCAGCCATGGTGCGATGTTATAATTGACCAAACATATAGGCCATGTGCTCAATGAAGAGCAGTGTAAACCAAATGGATTTACTCCATCCATAGCTAGTCCTAGATGTATGTTTCAAGGCTCACTAACAAACTCTGGCCACTTACTATCTATGTGTTTCCAAGCATCAAAGTCAGCAGGCACTCACATTACACCATCTGTAGACCTGCTCTTTGCATGCCATGACATTAACTCAGCTATGAAGTTGCATCTAAACATGCTCTTAATTTGTGGAATGATAGGAAAGTGACAAAGAGCCTTTGCGGGGACTGCTTCGCCAACAAGGTCTTCTCTAAATCTATTTGCTCCACACTTTGGACATATGTGGAGACACTCATACGTGTTTCGAAAGAGGATATAATCATTCGGACAAGCATGAATCTTATTGTAGTCCATTCCAATGGATTGTAAAAGTTTTTTTGCATCTCCAAGTGTTGGAGGGTTGTCATTTTCCTCTCGCAAAAGTTGATCTTTAAGAAGCTTCCAATAAGCAATTAGAACGATATAAGTAAATAAAGTTATTTTCATACAGCAATGAAATTTTATTTCAAATCCACTTACTTGAACAATTCAAAGACACTACTATATGACCATCCATAAATGGATTGTAGATTGAGAATCGTGAGTGATGCACGTAGTATAGATATCTTTGCTCCATTGTATAGTGGTAAACGAGTTAGTCTTCACAGGTTTATATATTCTTCATCGGCTTCTGATCATGGAAATTCTATTGTGTCCATGAAACTCGCCACTAGTTCTTTTCATATTTATTTATCTATACAATTATCCTATTTTTTCTATATATTTATTTATATATTCTGATTTATTATATATGTATATGTGTATGTGTATGTGTATATATATTTAATTTGATAAAAAACCTTAAAATCCTATTTTCATATATTTAATTATATATATTTAATTAATTTATTTAAAACACTAGCTCTTTTGATATTTATTTATCTATATAATTATCCTATTTTATATATATTTGTATATATATTTATTTATATATTTTGATTTTTTTCTTAATGTTTCCTTTATTTTTTGCTTATATAAATTTCATCGAATTATATGTATGTAAAAGCCGTAAAACCCTAATCTTAAAGAGCTAGACGTAAAATATGTATATGTGTATATGCATGTGTATATACATGTATATATGTATATGTTTTATATATGTATGTGTGTATATATGTTATGCATGTGTAAAAGCCCTAAAACCCTAATCCTAAAGAGCTAAAGCTAAAACCCTAAAACCCTAATCCTAAAGAGCTAGACCTAAACACTAGTTATTTTCATATTTAATTTTTTATACTGAAATCATATATGTGTGTGTATATGAGTGTGTATTTATGCATGTGTATGTGTGTGTGTATGTATGCATGTTTGTATATGTGTGTGTGTGTATATGTGCATGTTTGTATATGTGTATGTGTGTATGTATGCATGTGTATGGATGTGTAAACAGCCTAAAAACCCTAATCCTATTTTTATATAGTTAATTTTCATGTGTGTATATGTGTGTATGTATGTATGCATATGTATATGTATGCATGTGTGTGTATGTATGCATGTGTGTACATGTGTGTGTGTATATGTATGCATGTGTGTATATGTGTATGTGTGTGGATGTATGCATGTGCGTATATGTGTGTGTATATATGTGTGTGTATATGTGTGTGTATGTATGCATGTATGTATATGTGTGTGTGTATGTATGCATGTGTGTACATGTGTGTGTGTGTATGTATGTGTGTGTATGTATGCATGTGTGTGTATGTATGCATGCATGTGTGTATATGTGTGTATGTATGCATGTACATGTGTGTGTATGTATGCATGTGTGTACATGTGTGTGTATGTATGCATGTGTGTATGTGTGTGTGTATGTGTGTGTGTGTATGTATGCATGTGTGTATGTGTGTATGTGTGTATGTATGCATGTGTCTATATGTGTGTGTATGTATGTGTGTGTATGTGTGTGTGTGTATGTGTGTGTATGTATGCATGTGTGTATGTGTGTGTGTGTATGTATGCATGTGTGTACATGTGTGTGTGTGTATGTATGCATGTGTGTGTATGTATGCATGTGTGTGTATGTATGCGTGTGTGTGTGTATGTATGCATGTATGTACATGTGTGTACATGTGTGTACATGTGTGTGTATGTATGCATGCATGTGTGTATATGTGTGTATATGTGTATATATGTGTGTATATGTGTGTATATGTGTGTATGTATGTATGCATATGTATGTGTATGCATGTGTGTATATGTGTGTGTGTACATGCATGTGTGTATGTGTGTGTATGTATTTCTATATATCTCTCTCTCTCTATCTTTCACTTTTTCATCTCTCTTTATCTCTCTCTCTCTATATTTCTCTCTTTCATCTCTCTTTATTTCTTTCTCTATGTTCCTCTATTTCATCTCTCTTTATCTCTCTCTATATTTCTCTCTCTTTCTCTCTCTTTCTCTCTCTATCTCTCTCTTTCTATCAATATAGAATAAAACAATCACTTATAGGTATGGATCGTTGTCGTCAAAGCATAATGTATGTCATCTATCCTCGAATTCCAAAGAATCGATGCCAAAAAACTTCTCAAAAATCAAAGAGAAGAAAAATTATAAAACATAAAGCATAGAGAAAGACAAAGCATAAGAGTACGCGCTCCACTGAAAAAGTTGGGATTTTTGTTTAAAGTTCTGATCCGGTCTTTGCCTTATAGTGAGGTGAATTCACTAGAGGATTTGACTGAATCAACAAGTTTTCTTATTGATTGGTGTAAGATGCAAAAATGCCTCAAAGTAATTTCTCATTCCTCCCTTGCTAAAATTAATAAGAACTAGCTAATTTCCTATGTAAACAAAGCAAATCTTTCCATCAACCCATTGCGTATAAAAAGATTCACAAAACTTTCTAGCATGCTTGAAGCTATCACATCAAATGCACTTATTGACAAATTCACTTTTTGGTTCTTGTTTCCCTTTTGATGCATCAAATTTCTCTAATGTGTCACATTTTAAGCATGGAACCTTGATATCTTGGGTAATTTCATCCATGTATGCAGGTGGAGCAAGTACTAATTGTACCTTAGAGTGAGTATGTATTTAAGTTATTTTGAACCTCTTGGGGTCTCTTCACTTCCTCAACTCTATCTTGTGCAGTTCGAGATTTTCATTGTTTATGTTTCACAAGCAACCATGTTTTATGATACATCTAGTTCTTGCATAGAGTTTCTCAAGAGCAAGAAAATGAGCATGAAAAAGTATGGGTTAATGTTCTGACTAATTTTGATAAGGCCTTATTACATGTAGAATCTTTGAATAAGGTTACAAATAAAAGTTGATCCCAAAACAATTGGGATTCCCATGTGGATGCATTTACCCTATATCCATATGAAGCCAATGTTGAAGAAAAGCAAAACATGTAAGAGATGAATCACGGTCCTATTAAGAGAGAGATAAGGCAAAGTGAGAATGAAGTGAGAATTGAGGAGAAAAATCGAATGGAAACTAGAAAAGAGGAAAATAAATAACTTAAGAAACTTCCTTCTTATTAACTAGTTTATGATTTGGAGAAACAAATAGATTTTAAATAATTGCTTGCTCACAATATTCTTAAGTCCCCTGTTGACTTATTATGAATTGCTAAACCTCAGCTTATTGATGAAATAATTGATAATCTTAAGAAAAAGAGGTAATAATTTGAAGAACGAGCTAAATTACTTTATCAGAATGAGCAGCTTGGAATGTATTTGATAGTGAGTGATGGAAAATATAGTAAAACTTTGTAACCAAGACCTTATGTTGCTCTTATTGACTTTGGAACAGAAATCAATGTAATTTCAAAAAAAACGCATGGCCAAGAAAAGTGACCTATTGATTGAGAGCATTGTTGGAGATTAAAATCTAGAAACAAATTAATTGAGCTTTACATGGAGCATATGCTCATATACTTGGTTCGAGAGGCAACATATGTGATGAGCACCACTTTTGCATACATGATGGTAATCATTCATCATTGAGCCCTAGATGGAGACAAAAGTCCTAGATGATGGTAGTTCATATGCACATATTCATTCATGAGATGGAATTGATTGTGTCCAATTTATGACCATGTGTGTTAGTCATCCACGTAATAGAATGTTGTTGAGATGTGATCCAATCATATACTTTGAAGTGGATTTTATGAAAGCCAATCATATATCCCATGCCATGATAGAAGAAAATTCATGTTTTGTTTGTGATTTGGGAGAATCAAAGATTACAAGATGTAAGGATATGAAACAAAAAAGGAGTCAAATTATTTTATGAAGAGAAAGTGATTTTGTCAAGGAAGGGTTGATTGAACAAAATGAAAAAAATAGTGGCTTGTTTGATTTTTTTTATGTTTTACCAAAATAATGAGGAACATCTCAAAGAGGAGAATTCCTATGATCAATTTTTGAGTTTGTATTCACTTGAGGTGTATGTGACTATATCCTAGTATTTTTAATCCTTAATTGAGAATAGTAATGTTAGTGGTTGAGCCTCAAATCAAAACAAAATACAAGATTGTTGTTGAGAGGGCTAAAAATATTGCACATCATTTACATAAAGAATGTGAGAATATTGTAAATGAAGTAAGTGACGAGCCTAGTTAAAGAGATGCTAATCATATTAGACATACCTTCAGTGATGAAACCATAGAAAAACTAAAAATTGTATATGAAACCTTCTTATTGCAGCAAGACAAGAAGGGATATGAATGGATGATTTGAAAGCATGGCAAAGCATTTGAATTTGAGAAAAATGAGAGAGGATGTGTGGATCCAAAAGTGGTGACTTTGATGGTGAATTTCAACATTCGTCATATTCCATGAAAGTTACAAGATATTCTAGTACCAAAAGATTCATCTACTATATTTTTTTTCTTGATGAAACATAAAATTACAATGTAGATCTTGGAGCATTCTATAGCTACTTATTCAAATCCAGGGTTTATTGTGTCGAAAAAGAATGGGACCTAGGATTTATTCAAGATCTTTAGCTAGTAAACAAAGTGTTAATCATTAATGCTAGAATAGGTCCAATTTTAGATGATTATACAGAGGCTTTTGGTTGGCATGAAGATTATTCCATGGGAGATCTGTACTCATTAGAACAATAAAACATCCATTGGGCTTACCTCATATGTGCACACTTCCACAAGGATGAGTGCGATTCGTATTGTGTTGAATAATTTTATTCCACGATTAATTATTTCATTCCTTGATGATGTGCCAATAAAAGGATGTGAAGAAATCATGAAAAAATATCTTACTATTTATGAGGGGTGTTGAAAATTTGTGAAAGATTGCAAAAAGATTTTAGAAGTTCAGAAAAATCAGTTTTTCATGTTAATGAGGTATTAACAATTGGTTACATTCGTGCTCCCTATAGATGCAAACCATATCCCATATGCTATGAAGATAAATGAGATTAATCACTTACCAAAAGAATATCACAATGTGAGCAAAGCTAGATGATAGAGCATGCATATCTTATTGCATTTGGATACCACATTTTTCTCATGTCTCTAATGATTTATATCAACTCTTCAGAAAAGGATATAAGTTTCTTTGGTACTCAGAAGCATACCAAAGGCATGAGATCATTGAAAATCCTTCTCTTTCATACTCGTATTCTTAAATGGGTAGATTTCACTTATGGAAATCCAATAATTTTGAGAATCGATACAAGTCCAATTGGTATAGGATGGGAAAGAAAGATGATGAAAAGGGACAAAGATATCAAATAAGAGTTGGGGCAGAAGTTCTATACAAGAGGTGAAGGAATTATCTACAAATCAAGAGGCAACTATGGTGAGTTGTAACAACCTTGAAGGGTGATAAAGGATATTTCAGAGGAGCTCATGTAATTGTGGAACAAATTGTTTACAACTTCTTGGCATGATTATCAATTTTTCCACTCCTAATATAGCAATCATCCGATGGATTTCCTATGTAAAGTCAGCTAACCTTGAATTTGTTCATATTTTAAGAAAATAAAATCCAATTTCCAACATGCTCTCGAGAGCAATATCGATGAATACTGAGGAGGAGAATGATGAAAATGAGACATATTTACATGCTTGCATGTATGATGCTAATAATCTCACATTAGAACAATTGAATGGAGATGAGTATGAAATAGATTGGAAAGTATTAAGGCAATCTAGCTCTAGAAAATCATTGGTCTCAACACAAATTTAGGATTACTATAAGAGATACTTTCAAATTTTTCTTAAAGAATGCTCTAGCTATTCCAAAGAAAAGTTATGAATGAAATGCATGACGCTATCTGGGAAGGATATAAAGGGTTTTCTAGAACATATGCGAGGATATGAGTATTGTACTAGTGCAAATGATTGTATGTTGATGTGTTAAATTATGTTTGCACCTACAAGATTTCTTGATTGCACGCATCAATCAAACATTGTGATAACCTACACCCCACTTATTGAGTTGACATTCACTACAAATGGGTGGTTGATTTAGTCACGATGCCAATAGGAGTGAATAATATGTGTTATATTGCCCTATCTAGCGATGATTTACCAAAGAATATGGAACATCAAGAACTAAATCAATTGCTAATGTGTGTTAATTTTTGTTAGAGGAAGTACTCTGCATCTTTGAGAATGTGGATAAGATTGTGGTAGATCGAGGAGAATTAGATGCATGGGAGGCAAGGGATTTCTTTTGAAACATGGAATTTGACTTGCTCTTCTAACTCCTTCAAATTGAAAGCAAATGGAAAAACTAAACAAGGACATGCACCTACTATCAAAGCTCTTGAAAATTCATGTATGTTGGAGTTTGAGGTCTGCGGAAGCACCCGAACAACACAAGGAATAAGAAGAAGCTTGGAGCACAACACACAATATAGAATGTATTACCACTAGAATGTACAGAGATTAGCGACCCATATACAAGTCGGTGGAAAAACCTCCTAAAGAGGGAAAAAAGTTCCTCGACGGTCCTAGTGTGTTCACACATATCACTATCTAAATATATCAACAAATCCCCCCTAGGAGTGATGCAGTGAACAAGGAGCTAGCACTCATGTATAAGTAACTCCCAAACTATGTGGAATCAATTCAAAAGGAAGTAAGCCCAAAGCTTTGCAAAAAGCTTCAAACTTCTCCTTAGGTAGAACCTTTGTGAAAAGGTTTGCAATGTTCTCCTGTGTGGGCACATATGCCAAACTGATCTCTCTAGTGCAAAACCTCTACCTGACATAATGATAGTGCACCTCAATGTGCTACCAATGCACTCTGAGTGTCAATAAAGATGGTGGTGGCAGAAGACTCACCATCACCCAAGTCAGCCATAAGGCATCTAAGCCACACACACTCAATAGTTGCTATGAAAGCTACCCTATACTCAGCCTCACAACTAGAAGTGGCCACAATAGGTTGTTTCTAGCTCAACCAAGATATGCATGAGCTACCAAGCATGAAGCAAAAACCACTAGTGGACACACAAGTTTCATAGAAACCAGCCTACTCAAAGTCAGAAAAAGCATGTAAATTGAGCACAAGTGATCCCCCCTTGGCATAAATCAATCCACGAATTCGGGTACCACCCAAGTAGCAAAAAATGTGCTTACCCACCTAACAATGCTTGAAACCTAGGCAATTCATAAACATGCTCATCTATGAGACAAAAAACTTAATATATAGTCTACTAATGCATAAGTAAATCAAGCATCCAATAGTCTGCTAATAGAGAACAACATCAGATGCATCTCCAACATCATGAAGAATCAATTGTAAACATGTCTCCATAAGTGTGCTAATAGTTTTGTAGTATTCGAGGCCAAAATGCTGCAATAATGGGTCAATATATTTGGTTTGACAAGTAGCTATTTTGCCATCAACTTGCATAAACTGAATCTCTTAATAATGATTCAAATGCCCCAAATCTGACATCTCAAATGAGGCATGCAAATCAGCCTTAAAATTAGCAATATGCTTCTCATGAGGACCAGTGACTAGCATGTCATCAACATAGACAACAATGATCAGAAGCACATAGTTAATGGGACGTGAAAAAGTAGATGAAAAAGGTGAGGAAATTAATGAAGAAAATTCAATAGAAGGAGAAATGTGAATGAAATTTTAAAATCAAGAATTGTACATATTTATGTACATGTATACTGATAAATGTACATAAACAAGAATTAAAATATTATGATTAATCAAAGATGGGATGAAGATGAGGGAACCAAAAGGAGAACATGAGAGGATCCTAAACTTCAGATGATGATATTGGAACTGTCAAAGATAAAGATGCAATTTAAAGACCCAACCCAAGAAGAGGTAGTTCATAACAAGTTCATATGGTCATATCTGCTACCACCCTTAAGAAGGCTTAGTCCACCTAAGAGAAAATTTTCAGAGTAAGTTCTGCAATTTCCCCCTCATGTACAATGTATAGAAAATAAGGTAAAAAATATGTGTATAAAGGTGTTCATGGATCTGATGTTTTAATTTCAAAATGTATTTCAAGAGTTAAATTGTAGAATAAGATAGAGAAATAAATGTTTGGAAGTTGACAATCGTGAATATAAATAAATAAATGAGGTGATACCTTCCGAGTTTGAGAGTTTTTCTTTTGTTTACATATATGTTACATGGTTTTTTCTTGATGCACTGTAGCTGCCTTGGCTAGCGTTTGTTAAAATATGCTCTTCAATTTAAATCTTATCAACAAGAATTCAATCACCCTTAGAGATTGTTTGTATATTAAAATGTAAATATCTAAGACGTTTGCTATAAAATTAAGAGGAAATAGAAAAACTAATAAAGATCAAAAGACAAAGATTTGGAACAAGGATATTGGAGATGATTGATGTCTAGGTTGCATTTATTCAATTGAATAATTGAAAAAGGTTGGAGTTAGACATCGACGGAAGCACGCAAACAACTCAAGGAAGCAGAAGAAGAAGCTTGGAGCACAACACACAATACTGAATGTATTACTAGAGAATGTATGAAGATAAGTAGCCCATTAGGGCAATAAGCGTATATACAAGCTAGGGAAAAACCTCCTAAAGAGGGAAAAAAGTGCCCTGACGGTCCTAGTGTGTTCACACACATCACTACCTAGATATATCAACAAATCCCCCCTAGAAGTGATGCGGTGAACAAGTAGCTAGACTCATGTATAAGGAAGTGCCAAGCTATGTGGAAATCACTCCACAAAAGGAAGTAAGCCCAAAGCTTTGCAAAAATCTTCAAACTTCTCCCTAGGCAGAGCCTTCGTGAAAAGGTCTGCAATGCTCTCTTGTGTGGGCACATATGCCAAGATGATCTCCCCATCAGAGAACCTCTCCCTGACATAATGATAATGCACCTCAATGTGCTTAGTGCGAGCATGGAACACAGGGTTCCTCGAAACTGCCAATGCACTCTGACTATCAGTGAAGATGGTGGTGGCAGAAGACTGACCAACACCCAAATCAGCCATAAGGTGTCTGAGCCACACACACTCAAGAGTCGCTATGAAAGCTGCCCTATACTCAGCCTCACAACTGGAAGTAGCCACAGTACGCTGCTTCTTGCTCAACCAAGATATACATGAGCTACCAATCATGAAGCAAAAGCCACTAGTGGACACATGAGTGTCATAGCAACCAGCCCAGTCTGAGTCAAAAAAAGCATGCAAATCTGGCAGTAGTGATCCCCCCTTGGGATAAAACAACCCAAGTAGCCGACTACCACTCAAGTAGCGAAAGATGCGCTTAACCACATGCCAATGCTTGACACCTGGGCAATGCATAAACCTGCTCATCTGTGAGACAGCAAAGTGAATATCTGGCCAAGTAAGGCATAAGTAAATGAGGCATCCAACAGCCTGCTAATAGAGGACAGTATCAAATGCATCTCCAGCATCATGAAGACTCAATCGTAAACCTGTCTCCATAGGAGTGGCAATAGGCTTACAGTCTTCAAGGCCAGAACACTGCAATAATGTGTCAATATACTTACTCAAATCCATTCCACCATCAACTTGCATAAATTGAATGCCCAAATAGTGATGCAAATGCCCCAAATCAGACATCTCAAATGAGGCATGCAAATCAGCCTTAAAATAAGCAATATGCTTCTCAATAGGACTAGCGAGCAGCATGTCATCAACATAGACAACAATGATCAGAAGCACATCATTAGCACGCTTTACATATAAGGTGCTTTCAGTTGGACTGTTCTCAAAACCATGTGCAATCAGATAGGCATGTATCTTCTCATACCAAGCACGTGGTGCTTGCTTTAAACCATATAATGCCTTCTTTGATGTGCACACCTGGTTTTCGTGCCCTTTCTGCACAAAGACACATGACTAAAAAACATACACTTCTTCATGCAAGTCACCATTCAAAAATGTAGTTTTAATGTCCAACTGATGTACATTCCAACCATGATGAGTTGCAAGTGCAGAGATGCTCCAAATAGTATTCATACGGCATGTAGGTGCAAACGTCTCAAATCAATGCCTCTTTCCTGTGCATAACCCTTTGCAACAAGCCTAGCCTTATACTTGTCAACTGTTCCATCACATTTACGCTTTAGCTTGTAAACTCACTTAGTGCCAATGGTCTTCTTGCCAGGAGGCAAGTCACATAAAGACCAAGTACCATTCTTCATTATAGCATCATATTCAGATTGCATAGCAGCCATCCAATTTTTTGAATTTTGTGCTTCGTCAAATGAAACAGGCTCATTCTCATCATAGAGACTAGATGCAGCCATAGCATAACAATTTGATGCAAAAGAGGCATTATGAGAGCCTGATCGAGTACGATATGAGAGAGGTGCATCTAATTTGCTATCACCCAAAGTCTGCACCAGCCATTTTGGCATAGTTTTTGCCTCCTCAATGTCAGCTCTCTCATCAATAAGTGCATCAAGTAAATCTGCATCAGAAATGGGATGATCTGCATCATCACATGAAACCTGCAAAGGCTAAAAAGTTGCCTCATTAGAACTAGCACTAGACTGTCCACCTGTAGAAAGAGGCAGCAAAAAATCATACATGTCTTTGGAGCTAATAGATGTCTCCTTAGTACACGAAAGCAATGGCTAAATAGCATCTTCCACAAAAACATCACGGCTGACTAGAATGTGTTTAGTCTATGTATGATACAAATGCTAGCCTTTACTTTCAGAATTGTACCCAACAAAAATAAGTTTTACTACTTTATCATTCAATTTTCTACGATGTCGTTCAAGCACTAATGCAAATGCCAAACAACGAAAAACATGCAGATGAGCAACAGATGGCTTGTGATCATGCCAAGCCTCATATGGAGTGATAGACTGCAGCACTTTAGTGGGACACATGTTAAGTACATATGTTGCACACATGACAGCCTCAAGCGAGAAACTATGTGGTAAAGCCTGACTCTTGACCATACACCTCACCATCTCCATGAGTGACCTGTTCTTTCGTTCAGCAAATCCATTTTCTTGAGGTGTATAGGGCACTATACACTGGTGTTTCACCCCATGTTCAGCCAGAAATGCATTAAAATCAGAAGACATATATTCCCTCCCTTGATCTGAACGGAGGGTGCCCATTTTACATGCTGACAGATGTTTAGCCAAAGCTCAAAACTGTTTGAAGCACATGAACACTTTGGACTTTTCCTCCAATGGATATACCCATGCATGCCTGGAAAAATCATCAATGAAAGTCGCGAAGTAAAGATAATTTCCAAAAGAAGGTGTCTGCATAGGACCACAGACATCACTATGTACAAGCTGCAATTTCTGAGTAGCCCGAACTAAACCATCTTTTGGAAATGAGGAATGCTACATTTTGCCCAAAAACACAGCCTTCACAAACATGTTTTCTAGGTGCCTCAAGTTTGGGCAAAGAGGACACCATTTCAGATTTCTGCAGGCATAGCAAACTAGCAAAATTCAGATGACCAAAGTGTGCATGCCAAAGATTTGCATCTAACAAGCTTGAGAATCATGTATTACACATGCCAAATCATTCACACATCTTTCATAGTCTATGAGCTTATACAGCCCACGACATAAAATGCCAGAAGCAATAATCACATCGCCATTTGATAGATCATGAACTGTACACCTGTCATCAATAAATTTCACAACCAAGCCAATCTTGGCTAATGCAGAAACTGATAACAGGTTCTTCTTGATCCCCATCATAAATAACGCATCTGACAAAGTAAAAGATCTACCATCAGCAGTAGTCAAAATGATCTTACCAACTCCCATAACAAGATAAGATGAGTTGTTGGCGCATGTAACAGTATTCCCTGTAGGGGCAAGCTTGAGTGAAGAGAAGAAACTGTGCTGCGAGGTAATATGTTTGGTCGCCCCACTCTCAAAGGACCAAACATCTGAGTCTACTGCAGACATGTTTTTTATTTCTTTTCATCTTTGTCTTCCCTCTTCGATTGTGCAGAATTAGCAGATTTCTACTTACTACTTGAAGAGCTCTATTTTCCTTTGCCCTTCTGACTAGCCAGATGCTTGATCTGCAACTCACATAATGGACCTGTTTTGCCTGGACTGATCTTCTTGCAACAGAACAGAGACTAACTCCTCAAATGACAAGGCATTTGGATTTCCTTTCATCATGAACCGAAGAGTAGAAGCAAAACTCTGATATGAATCACGAAGACCATTCAGAACAGTCTACACAAGTGAGCTATCTGGTATAAGCTCATCAACAGAAATCAATTATTGTTCCTTCAAGTCTTTGATCTTTGTTAGAAAACTATCCATAGAATCACGTTCATTCATGTGCTCACTCTCCAACTGTTTTCGGGGGTAAGCAACACGAGCCTCATTCCTAGCTTGGTACAATGTGGTAAGTGTATCCCAAGCATCCTTAGCTGTTGTGCAAGAGCGAATGTGAGGAATAATGGCACGTTTGACACACAAAGCTATCAATGCATGTGCCTGGGCATCTCTGCCATCCCAAAAAATTTGCTCTGCAGTAGGTGCAGCAGAAACCATAGCACGCACAAGAATATGCAAAATATCATCATCTTCGACACCTTCTGCATCACCTTCAGTACCTGCATTTGTAATAGTTGCAGGTGTGATAGGACGTTTTTCAACACCCTGCACAATGTTCCACAGTCCTTTTGCAACCAATACATGTCGCATCATATAAGCCCACAACGGGTAGTTGGTACCATCCAACTTATCCTCAATAGGCAACATACAAAATACATCACTGCTTTCAGCCATGGCCGCTGACTCAAATACCTTGATGCAGAAAATTGACTATATCTCAAAAAGTTGAACAAAACTACCCAAACAAGTTCTAGTAAACTTGTAGCAGACTTCGAGACGCTTATATTGGTGAACCAAAACAGGTATATACCTTTGGCACAAAAAGACGAAATAGCATGCACAAGCACTGTGATAGTGCGTTCGGAGGCCAAGATAAGCTCAGATCCCAAATTTGGCATCACAGAGCAAAGACGTTTTGATCTCAGAAACACGCTGAGTATGCTCACCAAAATTCATGCGATTCTGAGATTGCAACCTGAGAGGTGACGATGACACCCTAGATGAAGCGATGACCTGCTCTGATACCAATTGTTGGAGTTAGATGTCTGCGGAAGCACGCGAACAGCTCAAGGAAGAAGAAGAAGAACCAGCTTGGAGCACAACACACAATACTTAATGTATTACTAGAGAATGTACAAAGATAAGTAGCCCATTAGGGCAATAAGCGTATATACAAGTGGGGGGGAAAAACCTCCTAAAGAGGGAAAAAAGCACCCCGATGGTCCTAGTTTGTTCACACACATCATTACCTAGATATATCAACAAAAAATACCAAATATGTTCGTTTTATTCATGATTATCTGAATAAACAAAAAAATAAAAATGGACATGGACGTGCTTTTGATCAAAAACTTTTCAATCGGAAACGCTTTCAATCAAAAACCTTTTCGATCGAAAGCGCTTTCGATTGAGAACGTGTTTCAAGGCAAAAAAATATATATGTTTACATTCGATGGGAAAAGGTCATTCCGCACGTGGTTGTTTGCTAGTCTATAGAGCTCTACTACTACCAATTCTTTCATAGAACCCTTTCCTCACCATACCATTCAGGTACTGATCTATTTTTTATTTATTGTTTATTTTATTGTTATGTTCATTGTATCATGCATATTCTATGATTCGCATATGCATCTCTTACATATGTCTGATTTGTATTTATATAATTAATTTTATGTTTTTTAATCATTAATTGTATACATGTTCAACTCGCAAAAGTGTTTCTTACTTGTATGCATTGATGAATAAAATTTAAAACAAACCACTATTGTGATTGTTTGACTCGCTACATCAATTCTTACTCTCACAGTAGTATAGGACTGAGCAATAGATCTATTGAGATTGTTTGAATCACCACCTTGATTCCGACTCTCTCAATAGTATAGGGAGTGTATAGGGACTATTGTGATTGTCTGATTCTTTGACTCTTACTCTCACAATAGCCACTCAGATTCCTATGAGCAAAATGGGTGTACATCACAAGGTGTATCTAGAAACTATTGTGATCGTTTGATTCTTTGACTCTTACTATCACAATAGTTATATATAGTTATGTGACAAGACTCATACATAGTATAGTGAGTGTATATGAACTATTATGAATGTCTTATTCTTTGATATTTACATTCTTAAAAGCTACATAGATTCACTTCAATATTATAATTACAGTTTCTATTTAATTATAAATCTACTTATCTAACTACGTATCCATATTTCTATCATTCTCTACACATACTATTGATTTATCTATCCATACACTTACTGATGTATCTATTTATATGTGTACTTAAAATGTATCTGAGTATCTATCATTTTATTTATTAGACTTATTTTTTATTATTGCTTTTATGAATAAGATTAGTGTTTAAAGTTTTTATAACAATTCAAATAGTCTAATAGTATGATAGTCTATTTTTCATTTTTGCATAGATGGTAGGTAAAATAACTAAGCACGAACAAAAAAAACTTGGAAGATTTTGTGTGCTCCTACATGTATCGAATTAGAGAAGATCAAATCACTCTACCAATGGACATATATAATTACAAATATTTCAGTGAGCAATTATCTAAAACATCATATATCAACATTGAAGATAAATTTGGTAGTGTGTCAAGTGGAGCACAAGTATAAGATGAGAAAATGTCCAAAGAGCTTACTCTTATCTTTGGACAGATCATCAAAGTAGAAGAGTCATCCACATTGGATACCACCACAATGCCTAGATTCATCGACAAAATCATATTTGTCAATTTACATTATCAGATAACAAAGATAGGAAAGAGAGTGAGACCAGACACGACTGAATAGGGAGAGAGACCAATGGTAGATCCAAATACAAGAGATACACATATGAATATGGGAGATCAAACATCGAGTAATCCTTGTTTGCTCCCATATTCATCTATTCATTTCAAAGATGCAGCTCTCGTGGGGGAAGGACAATATGGAATGATACATAAAGTCACAATAACCCACCATAGAATCATCAACGAAATATTTGCCTTCAAGTTATTCAAATTACATGGTGCTGACATACAAACATGAGAGAACGAAGCCATGAATGAAGCCACAATTATGCACAGTGGAATTATTAGTCCACTTGGATTAGCTAGGCACCATAGCAAAAGCTCATTTCTTATTTTCAAATTGTGGAATGGTGGTACATTAGACATGTTGTTGGAGAAAATGAAGAAGGAGTACTTAAACGTACCACAAAGCAGAGGTATTAAAGACACAGAAGGAGACATAACAACATGTTGCAAACAATATCATTTTTACACACTTGTAATATTTCCCATATCGACTAGAAATGAGTGGAGTCAAAAGGACAGGTGGATTGCATCCCAATGTATATCCACTGGCCCTCCACGTTTTAATAAAAGTCAAGAGACATTTACAATTTCGATACTCCTTTTGCAACTCTTGAAATATATACATTTAAATAGTTATCCCATTGATAGAAATGGGATTTACAAGTTCAATTATGCTTTAGAACTAGCTTTTGAAAAAGATGTATCAAAAAGAGTAGGTGCACATGAACCACTTAGAGTATTTTCGAATCTAACTCGGTATGGTTTAAAGATATCCATGATGGATGGATTGAGATCATATTGAAAATGATCTTTATTCAATTGAACTATGTAGATTAAATGATATAGATTCATTTGCATTAAGTGGAGTAAATGTTTTGGATTCATTTGAATTATGTGGATTAAATGAAGTGGTATCATTTGAGTTAAGTGGATTAAATGAAGTGGTATCATTTGAATAATGTGGATTAAATGAAGTGCTATCTTTTGAATTATGTGGATAAAATGAAGTGGATCATTTGTAATATGTGGATTAAATGATGTGGATTTATTTGAATTATGTCGATTAAATGATGTGCTATCATTTGAACTACGTGGATTAAATGATATAGATTCAATTGAATTAGGTGGATTAAATGAAGTGGTATCATTTGATTTAAGTGGATTAAAGAACTTATATCATTTAAGTTAAGTGGATTAAGTAAAGTGGTATCATTTGAGTAGATTCATTTAAATTATGTGGATTAAATAAAGTGGATTCATTTGAACTATGTGGATTAAATGAAGTGGATTCATTTGAACTATGTGGACTAAATGAAGTGGTATCATTTTTGTTAAGTGGATTAAATGAAGTGGTATCATTTGAACTATGTGGATTAAATGAAGTGTTATCAGTGAACTATGTGGATTAGATGAAGTGGTATCATTTGAATTATGTGTATTAAATGATGGGGATTCATTTGAGTTATGTGGATTCTTGTCAGGTAAAATTTTTGTCTTTGTTTTGCATATTTGAAAGTAAAACATGGCAAGAATGCCAGATGTGAATAATGGCCTTTGTCATGCTGAATTTCAAAGGATTTTATGTGAGCAAAATGCCGAATTTGCACAATTGGGATTAGCATTTTTATTCCACCAAGATCTATAGCCAAAGGGATTAGAACAAGAACCATTATCAATGAAAGAAGTAAAAAAGCTATGTCCAAATCATTTCATTCATGATGTTCTCTTTTGGGTTACAGGAAGGCCAAAAGAAATAACACCCTTAAAAACTTTTTGACTTACAACATAAAGGATTAGTAGAAAGTCTACTTCGATGCTTTGTGCAAGTTTAGAGATCATTACCAAATAATAATCAAATAGCACTATATTTCATTCAAAAATCTGGTTTACAATATATTTTTCATTGTTGTGTAGATTGCAATAATCGCCCGAAGAATGGAGGTATAGGTTTGGGTCATCCTCAAAATTGGGTAGAATTTCATAATCAAGAAAATGAAGGCCCTCTTCCTTGAGATCAGCCCTACATTCTGCTACCTGAAGAACATAACCTTATCCATGATTTATCATCACAAGGAGAAAAATTACACAATGAAGGATTAACAATTCTTGGATTAGGAAGAACAATTGATGATCAACAAAAGAGGATTGATGATCTTGAAAATCAAGTGAAAATTTTACAAATATATGTTGATGCATATAAAAGCAGATATGGAAGACTCTCATAGGCATTATCATCTTTTGATTGGTTCACTACTAATGAATTATTCAATCAACACAACACTGAATAGACAAGCTTCTTTTTGTAATCAAAGACATAAATATATTATAAAGCCATCGACTTTGCAATTGAATCTAATCAAAGTATTCAAAATACATCATTTCTTCATTTTGAACATCATCATCTATGAGAGGTACCATGTCATCTATTTTTTCCATGTTTGAATCATCGTTGTGATCTACATCTAAATCATGATCACTTTGTGAATCATTTAATAAACTTTCATGAGTTTGAAATTCTCCAAAAGTTTGTTATGATATTGTAGAAGTTATCTTGGTTGGAGCATGTAACAAATGCATATTACAAAAAACATATACCAAATCATTGGTATGTGATACACTTAAGCGATTTCTTTGTTTTGAGTGAAGAAAATCATATGCACTCCAATTACGTTCACAATTACCACTTGAAGCTGTTACTCAAAGCACTCTCATAGCTACATGTTGCAACTCCACTACTTCCCCTCCGTACTATTTCCACCATATAGGAGGTGGATGATTTTGAATCACTTCAATGTGCCATAGATCTACAAAACATCCTTCTCAATGTACATAAGCTACTCTTTGGTGGAAGGCATCTCAACCATCTATACCTAGAAGTAATAACTCGAATGTGGTTTTGAAATTTTCCTTGACTTCTTTGTTTCATGATTGACCATTGAGTTGAAATGCTAGATCCAAAATGAACATTGCTCCATGTAAAAGTGTATGCATTTGCGTCCATCTTTTTCTCTGCTCATGACACAATCTATGTTTTCTCTTGTAATGAAAATTGATTAAAGTCTTTCACTTTTTGAATAGCTTTTGACATAATCCAATAAATTGTTCCTATCACAAACATATCAGTGTCAACATTTGTAAAAGTTCCACAAAAGGTTTAGTGATACCGATTATTTTTTCAAGATTATGCCAAAAATTTTGTGACAGTATTAGAGACGTCCACTTTGAAGCTGCAACTCCATAAGAAGGATATTTTTCTAGCCATGCCTCCCATCTTTGATCAACAATCATTTCTACAAGAGTTGGCTTGAACTCCAATAATCCACTGAGCACAATATAGGTAGTTGCAAATCATGTAGCATAAAAGATATGAAGTGCTTTATTAGGAGATTTTGAACAAGAGAGCAAATATGAACATTGATGCTCTCTGATAAATTTGACCACATGATTTGCATCGAATAAACTTTTTTTAATGAAAGATAAACTATCTATATCTTTCAATAATGCCTTCATACTTATTTTGAGTTACAATTCCTTCACTTCAAAATCAGTTGCATTATCAATCACTATCGTAGTCACATTCTTCATAACACCCACACACGATATAACATGTTCATATATCTGTACAAGAAAAGCTCAACTTTTCTCTTTAAGAGAAGTATGAAAAGCTTCCAAAAATATGCTTCCCTTTGGACATATAACCATGACATTAATCAATGGATTGTTCTGACAACTTGTTCATGCATCCAATGCTATTGTACATCCATAGATGGGTACATAATCAAGCATTTTTCTCTTTAAATAGCTTCAATACTTTTTTTCCCTTTATCTACATACTCTATTTGCATTTTATTGTAATCTGGCATGATGAATCCTTTCCGTGGAGTTGACATCAAAGCATCTTTGAAAATAGGATTACAAATAGCATTGAAAGAAATCCCACATTCTAAAGATGCTTGGGTCCATTTAAGATGAATCTTGAGAAAACCTTGCTTTTCAAAAGCTATAGGTATTGTATTATGTGATTTAGTATGGACAAAGCATGGTGATACATTATTAGATCCATCCTTTTTACTACATTCGCTAGGTACACTCTTTTTTGATGCAGTTGGAGAAAATGGAGTACATGTATCTTGATTATTCTCAAAGATAGTTTGAGATACTTGAGTAGAAATATCATGAGGATCCTCGATTCTCATTGATGCCTCTACTCATTCTTGCTCTACACCTGGATACCTTGAGATTTACATTTATTTGCATAACTTGAAAAGTGTACCCATATATCATTGTCTGGATTCGATCATCCTACCACATTATTACCTGTACTAAAAAGATGCTCTTTTGTCCGAGTTGCATTTCCTACATAATGATGTCCACAAATTTTGCATTGTATTGTGGAGACTATTTTACCCTCTTGATGAATAATCACATATGACCATCTTTTTGTAACTTAGAGAAGGGGCTTAATGACTTAGATTACCCAGGGGGATTGAATCTCTATGACTATTATAATGATGGGAAAACTCTTGAGGATTCCACGTAAGTAGGACAACCAAGAAGGATACACCACTAGCAAAGAGGATGGATTCACCACCAACAATGACGATAACCAAGATACTAAATGCTTGATCATTAGATCCACTATTCTCAAAAGGAGACAAGACTCCTTTCCAAAGAAGACTTCTCGAAAAAAAAAACAATTGGCTAAGATATTGTGGAAAAGCCCCCTTAAGGGTAACCTCCTATGCCAAGGCCCCTCCACCTTGAGGAAAAAAGAGAATGAGAAAAACAATAAAAACAGGGACAAGGACCCTCCCTGCAAACAGCCTAACCTCTGACAATGATCATTGTTTCTTTCAATATTAGTGGGTTGTTTGACCCCTCAAGAGTGAACATTATTGACTAGTGGATCTGTAATGAAAGCTTAAATGTGGACTTCATGTGTCTTGAAGAGATCAAAATTGATGGTGAGGTCCTTCAAAAGAGAATGAAATGTATTTTGTTGGCCCATGTCTGGCTCTCCACAATGCACCTCAAGGGAAACTATGGCTCGGCTATAAGTATTAATCACAAATGGTACGCCAAAGTTGTGGATACCCTCGTGGATTAGAACCATAGGTCGATTGGTGCTTCCTTTTGTAAACAATACATGCACTAAAGAAAAATGAGAAGAAGATTGTACTCACAAAATGAAAGAGTGTGAGACTCAAAAGTGAGTAGACCGTCAAACGGGAAAACATACATGGATTAGAGTGGGCTTGCAAAGAGCATGGAGTAGGATCCTCAAGCTTTTAGCCAAGTACAAATAAGGGGAGAGACCCTCCTTGTAAAGAGTTGGGAGGGTCTCTCCAAAATAAATCTTATGTGAGATAATTCTCCTTGAAGGAGAATGAATACACAGGTAGAAGCAAATGGTAAGCTACCTGAATACAAATGAAATACAATATAAAATGGAATCAAACTGGGAATGGCATGCCTCCTTGAGACGAGATGGAGATGAACTCATGCGGATAATAATGGAAATGATGTAAGGAAAATCATGTCATCAACACCCCCTCTACAACTCTATTTTGGAGCAGTTGAATGTTGTAGAGGTCCACCAAGCATAGGAGTGGAACTGGAGGTAGAGTCTTAGTGAACATAACCACAAAGTTCTCCTCAGACATACACTGCTCTTAAGTAATCTCCTTAGATACGAGCTTTTCCCGAATGAAATGGTATTGGATCTCGACATGCTTCATCTGAGCATGGAACACAAGATTATTGGCAATGGCCAAGGCTAACTGTTTGTCTGTGTGGATTCATGTTAGAGTAACTTGCAAAACACCAATGCCAGATAATAGACATTGAAGCTAGATGGCCTCCCATGCTATAGAGCTGAGCATACTCAGTCTCGATGGATGATAGAGAAACTACAGAGTGTTTCGTACTTTCCTAAGAGATAGGTTTTGAGCCAACAAAGAATACATATCGAGAAGTAGACCGTTGAGAATGAGGATCATAGCCCAATATGAATCTAAATATTTGACGAGTTCCATGCCCCCTCTATACCAAAGACCATGATGTCTGGTGAGAGCAAGGTATTGAAGTAGTCCTTGAGCAGCATCTCATGAGGTTAATGTGCAAACTAACTAAATATGCTAGCTACATAGGCAATATCTAGTCGAGTGTTGGCTAGGCAAAGCAATGAGCCAACAAGCTCTCGATAGGTATGCACATCCCCAAGCAATGATGAATCCTTGAGTATGAGCTTGATACTCGGATCAAGTGGTGTAGATACAGAGCAACATTGGTCCATGTTATATATGGAGAGAAGATGAGATCACTACTTCTTTTGTGATAGGAATATGCCTTCTTTTTCTGGCCAAACTTGCATATCTAAGAAGTACTGAAGTAGGGAAAGATATGTCATGGAATACTCAAGGTGAAGCTATATGATGTTGAATTGGATGAAATCTGTTGGTGCAAGTCACAAGCCTACACATTTGGCTTGTAATACATACACATATGGAGAAGCATAAGAGCCAATGCTAGTGGCTAATTACCACTTTACTCTTTTGTAAAAGTCACATCTGACTTGGAATCTTTGTAAACATCTACCAAAAGGAACTCGTAGAAAATTTAGCTTTGATTGATTGAATATCTCCTAGGATGTAGGAGCATGATCATAGGGAGCCAAAAGTTTGAATTCAAATTCAAACTTTGAACTCAACTACTATAAAAGTGATCATCAAAAAGTCGCGGGTAAGACTCATCAATTCCGAGCTTCTCATTATCAATTCTGAGTGTGTGTGAGTACTCTAGCCCACACCTATCTACACCATTAGGCAATGATCTTCATGCCTATGGCATTGTATACAAGTGTTCATTAATACATACATCTACATTGTTCATTTCTGAGTTCTCTGTCATAGTGTCTATAAGTCTGTCAACTTTTGGAGAGCATATCTCAATCATTTCTCCACTCTATAGCTTATTGGAACCGGCTCAAATTCATATACATGCTACCAAAATTTGAAGGATTTCTATTCAGCCATTTCAGAGAAAATTCCGTCGAAGTGATCACTAGTCGAAGTCTGCAATAGTCCTAAAATATCGGGGCTAAAGGTTTACTTGCTAAATTGATTTCTCTGAGCATAGTTAATCTTTTTAAGTCATTCCACTTGGAATAGTTAGCTTGCTAAGCTAATTAGATACCTCTAAAAGCAATTTTTCCAATTCCTACTGTGCTCGTCATACTGAGCAAAAGATGCAGCAGGTGTAGTGACAAAAATAGAAGGTTTTCTTGAAGACTTGAAGTTCAAAGTTATCTATTTTGATTCTATCTTTTCATGAATCATTTCCAAAGTACATGGGCCATTTTATGGTGTCATTGGAAATCTAAGGAGGTCCACTTATCAACTCTGAAGCATCAAAGGGATGTTACAAAGCAAGATTTGGAAGTACCTACTCATTCTCTTGGAGTGTCCATCCATCATTCCCAACAGTGGTATGAGAGCAAGTCAAGGTAAAATGGGAGATGGTTTTCCTGTTGGAAGTGAGGTAGGCCCTTGGCTCTTATCACAGGTCCATGGTTCCATAGGTCCAGTATATACAACATAGAATCTAGCAATCTTCAATATTGACAAAACATGAACATATCACAACTTAATCAAACAAATGATGAGACAAAGATAGAGAAAGAATAGACGACATGTGTAAGGTGTTACGTAAGCCATTGCTTACTCATAGTATCATATATACTAATGTTCAATGTACAATGTAGGAGGAAAACTCTCAACCACTCTATGTGATGAGAAATAGATGAATGAGTGAATGTACAATGTAACAAACATATTCAGATGTATGGGTAGTAATCTGAATATATATGAGATGTTTGAACTTATAGGTTATAGAAGAGTGAATATGAGTGACTGAAAGAGGAAGGATCAGTGTGAAATTGATAGTCAACAAACCTTCATCTGAACTTAGGCTATGGAAGACCCTAAGTTAGATACGTGTGTGAAAAGATCACATACTTATAAAGTAGCATAGAATGCTAACAAGTTTGTTGCTAGAAATCCTCAAACTCATGTGAACACACCTTCTTAAACACCTCATCAAAATATGCATAAAGCATATACATACTCTTTCTCTTGTACCTAAGCCGAATAGGACTCCTCCTGATATGAACGCCACTGCCTCCATAAAATTCAAGTAGTACCTGAGTGCATAAAGAGAATATGTACCTGAATACTTAACATAAGATGTAAATCTTATGTTAACCACCATCCAATGTCTTTGAAATAGCCCGACATCTTCTTATAGAAGACAATCTCCAACCTGATATCTTCTTGTAGAAGATAATCTTCAAATACACCATGTAGATGGCACCATCCAATGTCTTTGAAGTAGCCCGACATCTTCTTGTAGAAGACAATCTTCAAATACACCATGTAGATTCGCATAGCGATCGCACTTGTAAAGAAATAAAAACGCCGTTCGTTCGTGATGTATATGTGCGTTTTCCGTTCGTTGCTTTATCCAAAAGCATGGTAATTAAAAGATCTTCCTCGCTGCCGTTTTTGCGCCCGCTGGGATTTGATCCCTTGTGGGTGGATTACGAATGCTTTGCTTTAACCAAGAAGCCCACGCTGTTGCGTGTATAGTAGTTAAAAGAGTCATCTAAAAAACCTATAAATTCTATTCAAAAGGTGGACCAATGGGACATTGATTCCCAACAATCCCCCCTGCAATGTCATATTGGTACAATCTGAACTAAATCTGCAAACTATCAAAGCTGCGAACAACCACAAGCTTCAAGCTTGTATTCCTGCATTTCAGAACTTGTTCTTCAAAAGTCTTTTTCAAAACTGAATTTGACTTTCCTTCAAAAAGCCTGAACTTGCTGAATATGAACCATAATACCTGAGAAAATATGCAAACTAGATATCCAATAGTGTACACA
Source organism: Ceratopteris richardii (assembly GCA_020310875.1). Taxonomy (NCBI): domain Eukaryota; kingdom Viridiplantae; phylum Streptophyta; class Polypodiopsida; order Polypodiales; family Pteridaceae; genus Ceratopteris; species Ceratopteris richardii. Next base: position 7,206,904 of record CM035418.1, read on the forward strand.
TCAAGCAATCACTGCTTGACAACAAATATAGCATGAACTGTTTCTGAACCTGCTATCTCCTGTCTTCAAAAACCTGAAAACATACACTAGGATCCACATATTTGCATTTACCTTCCAAAAAGGTTTCTTAACATACTTCTAATGTGTCATGTAAATACACTAAACAAAATCAAGAACTGGATCCTGGAACCTGTAACTGAAAACTCACAACTTAGTGTATTATGAACACTTGCTGGTTCATCTCTGACTGTACTCAAGTCAAATCAACTCAACTCAATTGCAATCAACTGAAATATGAGTCAAAAATCTATGATGTCATCATGTCTTCATCCTTTAAATCCTTCATACCTCTTTCCTTCAGAACTTGGTATAAACATATATGTGCGCACTTCTGAAATATACCTTTCTGAAATATCAAGCTTCTCTTCAAATAGAACTCTGGAACCTTCTCCTGAACAGGAACATCCTAACAGGAACTTTCTCCAAACATTCTTCTTCTTCCTTCTTCTTACAAAGCTGGAACATAAAGAGAACCTGACAAAGGAAATATAGGAATACCTGAAATAGGAATACCTATAGGTATGAATCTGCATTCTTTTACATATGGCTGAAAATAAGTCTTCATGTTTCATCACCCCCTGGATGATTTAACATTAATATCCAGTATTCTTCAAATATATCAGACTTTATGAAATCTGGAATGTCTTCCTTCATAAATATGATGTTCAGTGATTAATACCTGTATGTGGAACAAAAATTCTGAATCCTTTTTATTAGCATTGATCAGATGCCAATAGCTTTCCATGTCATTCCTCAGCTTTCCAAAATCTAGAATAAGGTGAGCTGATCCTAACATAACAAAACCTTGCTGAAAGCTTTATAGGATTCACAACCTTCAGTGACATAACAAGTATCTTCTATCTCTCTGCAACACAAATCTGATAGAACCTGAATCTTTGACTTACTTCTTCCAATGTTAAGAATCTTCACAAACAAAGGATAGACAACTGAATCATAAATACTCAAGATCATACAAGATCAATGATCTCTCCTATGTAGAATATGCTCTCATCAAACCTTCTGACTGAATGTTTGATTTACTACTTGAATGTCTCCAAGTGTCCATGCTTCTTACAAAGTTGTAAAACTTTTCTTCAAACAAATCCTTCCAGGAATCTGCTATTCCTACTTGAAACATAAGTGGACAAAACTTCTCAGCTTGAGAACTCCAAAAGCTGCAAGTTGATACTTCATAACTTCCATATTCTACCCGGGTGAAATGTGATAGTACCTGCTTGACTTTCTTTTGGCTAACTCCGCTTTTCAATCAAGTGATAGGATCTGATGGAACATCTTTTTGAATACAAGCATGTATCCAAAAATCAAGACAATCACTGAAAGTAGATTCTCCATTGACTTGTACATCAACAAGATTCGAATTTTTTGAAGTTTCTGAAAATACTGAATATGAGGTAACCTTTTCCAAACATAAAACCTCAACACAAGTCTTCAACATCTGCTACAAAAAAATCTTTTACCTTAAGAGAGTTAGATAAAGAAGAAATATACTTCTCTGCAACTTGTCATATACCAAGTAGCTCTGTATTGACACTCCAAGAATTCTGAGGGAACATATAAGCTGCCTGCTAAAAATCTTCAACTTATATATAACTCATACATATGAGTCAAAACATATAAGTTGTCTAGAATATCTGCTGCTTTTCTTTCTCTCAATGCAATTCTTTGTCAAATCTACTAAATCATGACCAAGTGCAAAACAAGAAACTGCTTCTTCTTTAAACAAGATGTTCTCGTAGACTTGTCTTTGGGTGTAGAGGATAAAATAGGAAAAGTATATGGAAAATATATGAGAAAAGGAAGCCTTACTTTTCTTTTGGAAATGATGGACTTTCTTCTTCTGCATCTTTCTTCCACCTGATGATGTCAACATCTTCAAACTTCTCTTCCATACCTTTTGTTCTCTTCATCTTGAAGTAGCAAACACTCTTGACTTCTTCAACTGAACTTTTCTCTTCCTCTAATGCTATGAGTAAGAGATAAAACAAACATGGTATACAAATGGAATTTAATATAGAATCATGTTTTATCATCTCCTCATATCTCTGAATCAAAATTTTGCTTCAAATGTCTGAAACGACTAAATTCACCAATCTTTTGTCTGAATGATGAATTACCCTTCTAGAGATATAATTCTCTAGATACATTTGTACCTTGATATTCAACCAACTTACAACAGAAAATTGGCTGAAAAACTCATCTCATCTTTGCACTTGTCTTCTTAGATGAACTTTCTTGCCATGAAAGAGATCTCTCAAAACTTTCTAGAAAAACCTTTAGATACCTGTTTTGATGTAGCCTTTAACTTTCAAATAATGGAAGTGTACAAAAGCATTCCTTGAATCTCTTCATAACTGCTCTTCTAAGATATGACCTGCAAATGATAATCTGATAGTAGAAACTGATACCTGTGATTTGATGTTGATCTGATTCCTTCATCTTCTCTAAACCATTGTTCTTCCTAGAATTTGAAGTAGTCTTCTCTTCATCAAGTCTGGGTCTTCAAACAATACTTTTGTAAAGTATTTGCATACTCTTCCAAAAATATTCGGCTGCTAACAGATCATCAATCTTCATACTCCACACTGATGAATACACATGTGACTGAATTGTCTAATTCTCAAATCTCTACTCATCTAGATTAAGTGTGTATGTCAAATGGCAAATGTTAGAAGATGCTTTCAAATCATATGTTGTAAATGTGGAATTCTGGAAAACTTGGGAATCTGAGAGAGCCTTAATGCATTGATGCCAAAGATCTAAAGTTATGAAACCAAAACCTTAGTGCTCTGATACCAAATGTTGGAAGTGAGGTAGGCCCTTGGCTCTTATCACAGGTCCATGGTTCCATAGGTCCAGTATATACAACATAGAATCTAGCAATCTTCAATATTGACAAAACATGAACATATCACAACTTAATCAAACAAATGATGAGACAAAGATAGAGAAAGAATAGACGACATGTGTAAGGTGTTACGTAAGCCATTGCTTACTCATAGTATCATATATACCAATGTTCAATGTACAATGTGGGAGGAAAACTCTCAACCACTCTATGTGATGAGAAATAGATGAATGAGTGAATGTACAATGTAACAAACATATTCAGATGTATGGGTAGTAATCTGAATATATATGAGATGTGTGACCTTATAGGTTATAGAAGAGTGAATATGAGTGACTGAAAGAGGAAGGATCAGTGTGAAACTGATAGTCAACAAACCTTCATCTCAACTTAGGCTATGAAAGACCCTAAGTTAGATACATGTGTGAAAAGACCACATACTTATAAAGTAGCATAGAATGCTAACAAGTTTGCTGCTAGAAATCCTCAAACTCATGTGAACACACCTTCTTAAACACATCATCAAAATATGCATAAAGCATATACATACTGTTTCTCTTGTACCTATGTCGAATAGGACTCCTCCTGATATGAACGCCACTGCCTCCATAAAATTCAAGTAATATCTGAGTGCATAAAGAGAATATGTACCTGAATACTTAACATAACATGTAAATCTTATGTTAACCACCATCCAATGTCTTTGAAATAGCCCGACATCTTCTTATAGAAGACAATCTTCAACCTGATATCTTCTTGTGGAAGATAATCTTCAAATACACCATGTAGATGGCACCATCCAATGTCTTTGAAGTAGCCTGACATCTTCTTGTAGAAGACAATCTTCAAATACACCATGTAGATGGCCAATCCTCACCATCAAGCTGCTAATGACCAAGTCTTCTTGCCATGAACAAGAGATAACCTCCTCTCCATGAGGTAGAGTGTGAGCACACCCTTCATCTTCTCCAAGAAGAATCACCAAGAAGAAATCCATAGCTGCTCCTCAACATGCCTCAAGTTAGCACCATGGCTGCCCCATGTGCTAGAAGAAACACCACCTATACTGAGGTCCAAGCTTCCAAAGCTTGTGTTGAACACTAGGTGAAGGATGATTCAAGTGATCCAAAGTGCTTCTTTTATACTATTGTTTGTATCTTGAAAAGCACCATGAAAAGCACAATAAAGCAATAGCGATTGAATAAATCATATCGCATAGCGATCGCACTTGTAAAGAAATAAAAATGCCGTTCGTTCGTGATGTATATGTGCGTTTTCCGTCCGTTGCTTTATCCAAAAGCATGGTAATTAAAAGATCTTCCTCACTGTCGTTTCTGCGCCCACTGGGATTTGAACCCTGTTGGGTGGATTACGAATGCTTTGCCTTAACCAAGAAGCCCACGTTGTTGCGTGTATAGTAGTTAAAAGAGTCATCTGAAAAACTTGTAAATTCTATTCAAAAGGTGGACCAATGGGACATTGATTCCCAACATTTCCTTCATTTACTGATAAATTGGACAGGAACAACTATCAGGCATGGTCTCTAAGGATGAAGACATACCTACAAGGAAGGAGTCTTTATGGATACATCTCACGAGATGAGGAATTTCCCTCATTCAAAACCAGAGGACCACCAACAAAGGAAGAACATGAAAAGCTCAACACATGGTGTGCCAAGGATGCATTAGCAAGGTCTTACTTACTCAAATCCATCTCTGATTTTCTTTTGCCACATATTAGAAATTGTAAGACATCCCAAGAGACTTGGGAAACCTTGTCATCCGATTTTTCTTCCAACACAAGGGCCAGAAAAAACCAATTGTGGATTGAATTCACCACACTAAGGAAGCAACCTAAGATGGCTATTTCAAAGTTTGTGACTAAGATTAAAGATGTAGCAAACCAGTTAGCAAGCATAGGAGAAGAGATTGAAGAAGAGCAGATAGTAAGGCAAGTGATCAATGGGATTAAAGCTGATGACAAATGGGAAAGCTTCACCACTGCCATGGACCTTTACATGGACATGCAGATTCGAGACCTTACCACTCTCATGGGGCAATTGTTCACTCATGAAGCCAAGCTCAACAAGAATGGAGACTCATCCAAAGGTAATAGCTCTTCTGCCCTATACACTGATAAAAGTAATTCTAAAGATAAAGGCAAGAACAAGAAGATAGAGGAGGAAGGCACTATCTCCCAAGCCAACTATGCAGGGAGAGGTAGATCATCAAGAGGAAGGGGCAGAGGAGGTAAGCAAGGTAGGGGGAGATCCTATAGCTCCTCACCATGCAACATTTGTGGTTTATCAAATCGTACTACAGATGAGTGTTTCAGGAACTACAAGAATCAGAGAGGAAGAGGATATCAAAGAGGTGGATACTCACAATCAAGAGGCAGATTCAACCATCATCAAGGGTACAACAACAACTACAATGGAAACTACCAAGGAGGATTCAAATCCAGAAAGGACTACAACAACTATACAAAAGAGCAAGATGATTCTCTTCTCATTATGAACATGACTTCAAAACCAGGTACAAATGATGACCATCTCTTCTACATTGACTTAGGATGCTCAAATCATGTGGCTGGCAATGTAGCTCTACTCTCTGACCCTGAAGAACCAAAAGGTAAGCATCAAGTACAAACAGGTGATGACACCAAGCACTCAGTAGTTAAAGTTGGAAATGTTAAGACTTGTGATGGAAATCAGAACTTGTTGAGTAGGGTACTATATGTACCAACCATTACCAAAAATTTGATGGGTGTTGGAGAGATTGTGGAAAAAGATTTGCAGGTTAGATTCAACCAATTTGGAGGAGGATCCCATGCACGGGTTCAAGAGAATTGCTAAAGGAGAAAAGACAGGTAGACTTTTTACTTTTGAGCTAGAAGACACAAAGAACATTGCACTCTACAGTTATAAAGATCAAACACTTTCAGAGCTTGAGATTTGGCATAAAAGATTAGGGCATGTAAGAGAAAGAACATTGAAACAGATATGCAGGGATCACTGTGTAATTGGAATACCCAATGTTTCCAAACAACACATGATATATAAATGTGGTGCTTGTTAGTTTGGAAAGTCTCACAAGTTACCCTTCTCAAGGAAAGGCTACATGCATGAGGACTACCTAGAGCTTGTCCATACAGATGTATGGGGGCCAAGCAAAGACCCCTCAATCTCAGGATCAAGGTACTATGTATCTTTTATTGATGATTATAGCAGATGGACTGTATTGTACTTTATGAAGCACAAAGATGAAGTGTTCAATTGTTTTAAAAAGTATCTTGCACTTGTTGAGAATCAGACAGGGAAGAATCTAAAGAGACTAAGGTCAGATGGAGGAGGTGAGTACTTCTCCAATGAGTTTGAAGCCTTCTTGCAGGAAAGAGGAATCAAGAGGGAAATCACCACAAGGTATACTCCTGAACAGAATGGGGTAGCTGAGAGAAGAAATAGGTTGATTGTTGAAACAACTAGGTCAATGTTAAATGAAAAGAAATTACCTAACTACCTATGGGCAGAGAGTGTTTCTACTGCCACTTATCTCATAAACAGGTTACCATCTAAGTCCCTTGATGGGATGACTCCTTATGAAGCATGGCATGGGAAAAGACCCTCACTTGATCATTGCAGGATATTTGGATGTGTAGCATATGTACACATTCCTTCTCAGATAAGAGGTAAGTTAGACCCTAAGGCTGAGAAGTGTATCTTTATTGGTTATGATCTAAATCAGAAGGGGTACCGGTTCTACAACCCTTCAAATAAAGGATTCATGGTTAGTAGAAATGTTGTCTTTGATGAAAATGATTCTTGGTATGAGAATGAATGCAGGAAGTTTAAACTACCCTATGACTTGGAGGAGGAGTTTCCAAGTCTTGCTAAGGAGGAACCTACTCAGAATGAAGACACTACTTCAGATGATGAAGACATTATCAATCTTGAAGAGTTCAAGGCATGGAAGTCCGAAGGCAAAGTCAAGATGAAGAAACTTGAAGACATACCTGAATCTTCAAATCAATCAATCAAAAGATCACAAAGGGAGAGCAAAAAACCTATCAGATATGGGTATGATACCTCTCTTGTTACTAAACACTCTGTTTATCTTGTCAAAGACTTGTCAATTGAAGAACCAGGATCATATGAAGAAGCACATACTAAGACAGAATGGAAAGAAGCTATGGATGAGGAGATTGAAGCACTCAAAGAAAGTGACACATGGGAACTAGTACCAAAGAAAGAATCCATGAAGGTAATTGGATCCAGATGGATCTATAAAATCAAAAGAAATTCTGATGGTTCAATAAGTAGGTACAAAGCTAGATTGGTGGCCAAGGGTTTTGCACAAACCCAAGGCATTGACTATGAAGAAACATTCTCACCTCTGGCCAAGATGCCAACCATCAGGGTGTTGGTGAGTGTGGCTGCATCTAAAAATTGCAACATGTATTAATCGGATGTAAAAATTGCTTTCTTGAACGGATGGATTTCAGAGGAGGTATATATGTCACAATCTCCTGGCTATGAGGATCCAAACAAGGTAACATATGTGTCCAAATTGAAGAAAGCTCGTTATGGATTAAAGCAGGTGCCTAGGGCATGGAATCACAGGTTGACCACATATCTTAAAGACCAAGGTTTTGTCATGAGCAAGGGAGACACTTCTCTATTCATCAAGAGAAGTAATTCAGAGGTAATATACCTATGTGTATATGTTGATGATATCATACTTACAGGTAATAATGTCAATGGAATCACGCAAATCAAGAACCAAATGATGAAGGAGTTCAAGATCAATGATCTTGGTCTACTAAAGTACTTTCTTGGACTTGAGTTAGTCTATACTAACTTTGGAATCTACATTACTCAGAGAAAGTACATACAGGATATGTTGAAGAAATTTCATTTGCAGGATGCCAAAGTTGCAAACACTCCAATGGAGGTAAACCTAAAACTAAGTGTCCATGAAGGTGATGAAATTGATGACATTACAGGTTACCAAAGTATAATTGGAATCTTAAACTATGCTACCTTAACAAGGATAGATATTGCATATGGAGTTAGTGTGCTAAGTCAGTTCATGCACAAGCCAAGGGTACCTCACTTAGAAGCTGCCAAGAGAATTCTAAAGTACCTCAAAGGGACTCAACATCATGGTTTGCATTTTCCTTACACTTCAGACCTTGATATCAAGATTTATTCAGATGCAGATTGGGCAGGATGCAAGGATGATAGGAGGAGCACTTCTGGATACATTTCATTTGCAGGTGATAAGCCAATATCATGGTCCTCAAAGAAGCAACCTACTGTTGCTTTATCTTCTATAGAGGCAAAGTATAGAGGATTGGCAAATGCCACCCAAGAAGCCATATGGATCAAATTATTGTATACAGAATTGGGTTTATATACTAGGTCACCATTGATCTTTGGAGATAATACAAGCTCACTTCACCTTGCAGCTAATCATATTTATCATGCTAGGACCAAGCATATAGAGGTCCATTACCATTATGTGAGAGAGAAACTATTAAGCAAGAACATTCAACTAACATATGTATCAACCAACATGAAGTGTGTAGATTTGATAACTAAAGCATTGGATGGAACTAAAATTTGCAGGTTCAAATCAATGATTGGATTGTAGGATATACATGAGACTGAAGATGAAGACCAACCCAAAATGTTTGGCTTGAGGGGGAGCTGTTGGTGCAAGTCACAAGCCTACACATTTGGCTTGTAATACATACACATATGGAGAAGCATAGGAACCAATGCTAGTGGTTAATTACCACTTTACTCTTTTGTAAAAGTCACATTTGACTTGGAATCTTTGTAAACACCTACCAAAAGGAACTCGTAGAAAATTTAGCTTTGATTGATGGAATATCTCCTAGGATGTAGTAGCATGATCATAGGAGCCAAAAGTTTGAATTCAAATTCAAACTTTGAACTCAACTACTATAAAAGTGATCATCAACAAGTCGCGGGTAACACTCATCAATTCCGAGCTTCTCATTATCAATTCTGAGTGTGTGTGATGTCTATACCCTAGCCCACACCTATCTACACCATTAGGCAATGGTCTTCATGCCTATGGCGTTGTATACAACTGTTCATTAATACATACATCTACATTGTTCATTTATGAGTTCTCTGTCATAGTGTCTATAAGTCTGTCAACTTGTGGAGAGCATATCTCAATCATTTATCCACAAAATTCAAAGATCTAAAGCTTGTGGAAACCAGCTCAAAGTCATCTACATTCTGTCAAAATTTGAAGGATTTCTATTCAGCCATTTCATAGAAAAGACCGTCGAAGTGATCACTGGTCGAAGTCTGCAACAGTCCTAAAATATCGGGGGTAAAGCTTTACTTGCTAAATTGATTTCTCTGAGCATAGTCAATCTTTTTAAGTCATTCCACTTGGAATAGTTATATTGCTAAGCTAAATAGATACCTCTAAAAGGAATTTTTCCAATTCCTATTGTGGTGGTAATACTGAGCAAAAGATGCAACAGGTGTAATGACAAAAATAGAGGGTTTCCTTGAAGACTTGAAGTTCAAAGTTATCTGTTTTGATTCTATCTTTTCATGAATCATTTCCAAAGTACATAGGCCATTTTATGGTGTCATTGGAAAGCTAAGGAGGTCCACTTATCAACTCTGAAGCATCAAAGGGCTGGTACAAAGCAGGATTTGGTAGTACCTACTCATTCTCTTGGAGTGTCCATCCATCATTCCCAACAAAATCTTCATGTGAACCTCTTAAGATCAAGTCATCTACATAGGTGATGATTATTGCAACTAAGGAATCTTTATGATAGATTTATAAGATAGCATCGACAGTGCTCCTTTGAGATCCTTTATCTTCGAAGAACTTACGGATCTTTTCTTACTAGGCCTTGGGAGCTTGCTTAAGTCCATAAAGTGCTTTCTGAAGCTTGTACACCTGTTATCCCTTTCCTTGATCTTGAAAACTTAAGTTTGATCAACATATATGTCTTCTTGAAGATCTCCATTGAGGAAAGTACTTTTGACATCAAGTTGGTAAATGAGTCATTTGAAATGTGCAATTAGTGCAAGAATGATTCTTATGGTTGTAAACCTTGTAGTGTGGGCAAATGTTTCTTCATAATCAATTTCATGATTTTGCTTATATCCATTAGCTACAAATTGTACTTGTCCAATGTCCCATATGATTTATACTAGATTTTGTGTTGCAACTTAACTCTTATGAATTAATGATTTGAAGGCTTAGGAATAATTGTCCTAGTGTTTTTCGTTTCAATTGCATCCATCTCTATTTGCATAGCTTCTTCCCACTCAAGTTGTCCTTGAGCTTCTTTATAGTTGGAAGGCTCTAGAGTCTGTTGAAGTTGATGCATTAGTGCATAATTTACAAAGTGACTTTGTTCAGGTTGCTTCTTTTCAATGAGCCTTTGAGATCTTCTTGGTTGGTGAGAAGTACTTGCCTCTAAGTTTTGATTAGAAAAGATGGTATCCCCCTCCGAAGTGTAGATGGGGGGAATCAAACTTGCAACTGGATCTTTAGTTGAGCATGTTGAAGCTTCAATAAATATGACATCTTTTGAAATAGTCATTGAGTGATTCTCAAGATTGTATGGTCTATAAGCTTTAGATTGCTCATTATAGACAATGAAGATATTTTTTTTACTTGTTTTGTAACCTGCTTCGATCCTCCTTTGGCAGGTTGACAAAAGCTTCACTTCCATATAATCTAAAGTAATTGAAATTGGTTTTACATCCATGGTAGGCTTCAAAAGCAGTCTTGTTATGTAAAGCACTTGTGAAGCCTCTATTGATGATGAGCATTGTAGTGTGTACTACTTCTGCACAAAAATTAAATGGTAATGCTTTGTTGTGAAGCATGGTATGTGCCATTTCCATTACACTTAATCTTTTTCTTAGCTACTCCATTCTATGATGGAGTGTGAGGTTGAGTGAATTGCCTCTTGTTTCCCTTTTGATTTAAGAATTTATCAAAGTCTTGATTGATAAACAACATACTATTTTCATCATCCACCTTGCACTCAACCCCATTAATATCCATAACGAAAGGGATTTCTTTTTTGGGACTCCTTCTGCTTGAGGAGGCCACACATCTCTTTAGTAGGCTTGTCCACCTTTCTCACCCACCAATCTTTAAAGTATATCTAGAGATTCTTTTTTTGGATTTCTTCTTCATATCTCAACATGCTTTTGATTTTTCATAGCCCTGTCTCATATTGAGAGTGGCCTTCCTTGACTTCTTTATCAAGATGCCTAAGCCTTGGATAAAGGATTTTTGTTCTAGCTCGAAGAATGATTTGAAGATTCCTCTAAGTCCTGACCAAAATGTGTTGTGTCTTCATGACTTGCTTCCTCCAACACCTGGCTGATGAGAAGGGGCTGGCAAAGGCCCAATTGGAGGCAGTGCCAATCTCCTTCTAGACTGAGGGGAATGAGAAGCTTATCGAGTTGGCATGAAACCAAGGGGCTCTCTTAAGCTTGAGGACTCACTTGAAGGTAAGCACAATCGGGTACTAATGAGAGACAACCGTCCACACATTGGGAGAGAGAAGGTGTCCCAACTTATTGATGATATTATGAATAATATAGCTTCTACCAAGTCTAGCTTTTCTCAAGTCAACTCTAGACTCGAGATTGGACCCAAAGATATAAGCCTCATCTTTTATCTCCACCAGAACCTAATGGAGCTTGAAATGGTCTAAGACATCCTTTTCCTAACCATCAATAAACCCACCCTCTTTTCCCCCATTTGTTAGAAATAACCTCCACCATATTAAAGTCCCCACAAAGAAAGACATTGAGAGGAAAGAGTCTAATGATTCCCAAGTGGCAAGTCTTTCTGAATTCAAAAAAAAAACGGATGGGAGTAAACCATTTTGCACATATCCAAGTTACATGTTTGGATCAATCAAACTTCAAGTTTTCTAAATCAAATTCAAATGAATCAAGAATTATCAAAGTCTTGATTGGGATAAGAAACCCACCTTAGTTACTAAGTCCATGCACTAGTTATGCCTATAAATGGACTAGTAATTGGAATCCATCCATTTCATATGTTTGTGCTTGGATCCCACATTGAGAAACAATGAAGTGGCTGGGATATTTTTAGATCCACCCTTATAATTAATTCACTACTTTGTACTTTGAGCAATTTATCAAAGTGAAAAGCCAGAGAGTATTTAAATCATTTGGACAGGGATCCACCACAGAGATGAGACATGTTCTTCTAGTTTTAGAGCATGAACATGTTCTTCTGGTTTTAGAACATGAGGCTCAGGGGTTTCCTACGGTTATTATATATAGCTTTATTTTCAAGGACAAAAATATTTTTCAAGGGGGCAAGAATGTAATAAAGTAATTCTATGATCTAAGGGTCCGGTCGGTTCAGACAGATATGAAATCGGACACTGTTTGGTCACTCGTGTGGATGGAAAAATATCTCGAGACTAAAGGTAAGTATAAGTTCATGTGCTCTCTTAAGCAAGTGATCCACTTAGCCTAGTGGCTAAGTCTCAAGGTTGTGAAGGAGGAGGTCTTGAGCTTGTGCAATGGGTTGATGGCAAGATTTGCTATGTTGACACAAGAAAGCCAGTGCCTACTGACTGTGGAAGTGGAAGAATGAGAAAGTAATTTGAGGTTTTCCACTAGCCAAATGTTTTATGATACATCTAGAATCTTCTATAAACTTGATTGGCAGCAAGAGGATGAGCATAAAATTCAATGGGATAATTTTTTGGTTACTGTTATGAAGGCAAAATTAACTATAGGATATTTGATTAAGGTTGGAAATATGATTTGATCCCAAACAATTTGGGATTCCCCTATGGATGGATTTACGATGTATGCATATGAAGTCAATATGGAAGAAAAGAAGAAAAGAGAAGAGAGGAAACATGGTCGGAGTAAGAAAGTGAGAAGGAAGTTAGAATTGACGAGCCATTTGGAATAGAGACTAGTAAATAGGAAAAGAAAGAACTTAAGAAGGGTCCTACTTTTAAACTATTTTCTCATTTGAATAATCTTTGTGCTAGGGGAAAAATGGAAACTATGGTAAAATTTAGTGAAAAAAGAAGACCGTATGTTGCTCCTATTGACTTGGTTGGAAATCAATGTGATTTAGAAAATGTGTATGACCAAGAAAAGTGGGCTCTTGATCGAAAGCATGGTTGGAGAATGAATTCTCCAAACAAGTTAGCTAGAGTTTACATGGATCATGTGCGCATGTACCAACTTCCATAGGTGATGAATGTGGTCAACACCACTTTTTCATACATTATAATTGACCATATCCCATTATTCTAGGTCAACCATTCATCACTTAGGCATGAATTGAGACTAAGGTCCTTGATGATGGTAGTGCATATACACATATTTGTTCATAAGATGAACTTAAGTCTATCCAATTTATGATCATGTGCTGTAATCATTCACATAATAGAACATTTCTAATCCGATTGGAAAATTTGAAGAACATCTTATGAGAGTGGCATGCTTAAGTGAGATGCTTGTAGCATGAGGGTTCTAGAAATCTCATCTTGTGCCATGAAAGAAGAAAATTCATGTTTTATTTGTGATTGAAGAGAATGAAAATTTATAAGATTTTAAGGATATTAATCAAAAATTGAGGCAAACTATGTCATGAGAGAAAGAGATTTTGTGAGGGAAGGGTCAATTGAAGAAAATGAGAAAATTGTAAAGAGAGATGGTGAATGCAATCCGAAGATGAGTTGGTGCTGCTACAACCAACTTCATGTTGGAAAACAATGTCCCATTGGTCAAGGATTGGTCAAATTTATCCACTGATTAAAGCATGTGTACAAGTTGTATTCACTCCCTTGTACAACAAACCACGATGGGCGCCATGGGTAAGCGAAATTCCTCCCAACCAGCCCACGAGGGCTCAAGTCCCGACTCCAGCTACGGCGCAGCGCGGAAGGATTTTTTACTTCTGCATCTCCAATATCAGAGCGTCAGATTGCAAAAGCACACGGACGGCGCCCAATTCAAGTTCGTATATGATTTTCGAAATACGATACAAGCTTTATGATTTATTAGAAGCGATCGTAGCTTTTCATAATAGCTTTTGGAAGAGACATAATACTATATAAGAAGCATGCTTGGCTCACTTCTATTCATCCTTCACCTAGGATCAACACAAGCTTTCTAGAGCTTGGACCTCACTAGAGGTGGTGTTTCTTCTAGCACATGGGGCAGCCATGGTGCTAACTTGAAGCATGTTGAGGAGCAGCTATGGAGTTCTTCTTAGTGATTCTTCTTGGAGAAGATGAAGAGTGTGCTCACACTCTACCTCATGGAGAGGAGGGTATCTCTTGTTCATGGCAAGAAGACTTGGTCATTAGCAGCTTGATGGTAATGATTGCCCATCTACATGATGTATTTGAAGATTGTCTTCTACAGGAAGATATTAGGTTGAAGATTGTCTTCTACAAGAAGCTGTATGGCTACTTCAAAGACATTGGATGGGACCATCTACATGGCGTATTTGAAGATCATCTTCTACAAGAAGATGTTAGGTTGAAGATTGTCTTCTACAAGAAGATATCTGGCTACTTCAAAGACATTAGATGGAGTTTAACATAAGATTCACATCTTATGTTAAGTATTCAGGTACATATTCTCTTTATGCACACAGGTACTACTTGAAGTTTATGGAGGCTGTGGCGTTCATATCAAGAGGAGTCCTATTCAGCATAGGTACAAGAGAATCAGTACTTATATGCTTTATGCATATTTTTATGAGGTGTTTAAGAAGGTGTGTTCACATGAGCTTGAGGATTTCCGTTCACACTGATCCTTCCTCTTTCAGTCACTCATATTCACTCTTCTATAACCTATAAGGTCACACATCTCATGTATATTCAGATTACTGTCCATACATTTGAATATGTTTGTTACATTGTACATTCACTCATTCATCTATTTCTCATCACATAGAATGATTGAGAATTTTGCTCCCACATTGTACATTGAACATTGGTATATATGATACTATGAGTAAGTGATGGCTTACGTAACACCTTACACATGACGTCTATTCTTTCTCTATCTTTGTCTCATCATTTGTATGATTAAGTTGTGGTATGTTCATGTTTTGTCAATATGGAAGATTGCTGGAATTAATGTTGTACATGACTGGAACTATGAAACCATGGACCTGTGACATGAGCCTAAGGGCCTACCTCACTTGCAACATTTGGTATCAGAGCACTAAGGTTTTGGTTACAGAACTTTAGATCTTTGGCATCAATGCATTAAGGCTCATTCATAATCCCAGGTTCCTAGACTTCCAGATTTACAACATATGATTTGAAAGCATCTTCTAATATTTGACATTTGACATACACACTTAATCTAGATGAGTAGAGATTTGAGAATTAGACACTTCATTTACATGTGTATTTATCAGTGTGGAGTATGAAGTTGATGATCTGTTAGCAGCCGAATATTTTTGGAAGAGTATGCAAATACTTTACAAAAGTATTATTTGAAGACCCAGAATTGAGGAAGAGAAGATTACTTCAAGTTCAAGGAAGAACAATGGTTTAGAGAAGATGAAGAAATCAGATCAACATCAAATCACAGGTATCAGTTTCTACTATCAGATTATCATTTGCAGGTCATATCTTAGAAGAGCAGTTATGAAGAGATTTGAAGAAATTCAAGGATTGCTTTTATACGCTTTCATCATTTGAAAGTTAAGGCTACATCGAAACAGGTATCTAGAGGTTTTTCTAGAGAGTTTTTGAGAGATCTCTTTCATGGCAAGAACGTTCATCTAAGAAGACAAATGTGAAGATGGGATGAGTTTTTTCAGCCGATTTTCTGTTGTAAGTTGGTTGGATATCAAGGTACAAATGTATCTAGAGAAGGTAACTCTAGAAGGGCAATTCATCATTCAGACAACGATTGGTGAATATAGTCGTTTCAGACATTTGAAACAATATTTTTGATTCAGAGATATGAGGAGATGGTAAAACATGTTTCTATATTCACTTCCATTTGTATACCATGTTTGTTTTATCTCTTACTCTTAGCACTAGAGGAAGAGAAAAGTTCATTCGAAGAAGTCAAGAGTGTTTGCTACTTCAAGATGAAGAGAACAAAAGGTATGGAAGAGAAGTTTGAAGATGTTGACATCATCAGGTGGAAGAAAGATGCAGAAGAAGAAAGTCCATCATTTCCAAAAGAAAAGTAAGGCTTCCTTTTCTCATATATTTTCCATATACTTTTCCTATTTTATCCTCTACATCCAAAGACAAGTCTACGAGAACATCTTGTTTAAAGAAGAAGCAGTTTCTTGTTTTGCATTACACTTGGTCATGATTTAGTAGATTTGACAAAGAATTGCATTGAGAGAAAGAAAAAGCAGCAGATGTAACTTTTGACTCATATATATATGAGTTATGTTGAAGCTATTTAAGCAAGCAGCTTATATGTTCCCTCAAAGAATTCTTGGACTGTCAATACAGAGCTACTTGGTATATGACAAGTTGCAGAGAGTATATTTCTTCTTTATCTAACTCTTGAGGTAAAAGAGTTTTTTGTAGCAGATGTTGAAGACTTGGGTTGAGGTTTTATGTTTGGAAAAGGTTACCTCATACTCAGTATTTTCAGAAACTTCAGAAAATTCAGAATCTTGTTGATGTACCAGTCAGTTGAAGAATCTACTTTCTATGATTGTCTTGATTTTTTGGATACATGCTTGTATTCAAAAAGGTGTTCCATTAGATCCTATCACTTGATTGAAAAGTGGAGTTAGCCAAAAGAAAATCAAGCAGGTACTATCACATTTCACCCGGGAAAAAATATTAAAGTTATGAGGTATCAACTTGCAGCTTTTGGAGTTCTCAAGGTGAGAAGTTTTTGTCCACTTATGTTTCAAGTAGGAATTGCAGATTCCTTGAAGGACTTGTTTGAAGAAAATTTTTAAAACTTTGTAAGAAGCATGGACACTTGGAGACATTCAGGTAAACAAATCAAACATTCAGACATGAAGGTTTGATAAGAGCAGATTCTACACAGGAGAGATCATTGATCTTGGATAGATCTTGTATGATCTTGAGTATTTATGATTCAATTGTCTATCCTTTGTTTGATAAGATTCTTAGCATTGGAAGAAGTAAGTCAAAGATTCAGATTCTATCAGATTTGTGTTGCAGAGAAAAAGAAGATACTTGTTATGTTACAGAAAAATATGGATCCTAAAACTTTTGTTTCAGATACAAGTATGGATTACTAAAGATCAGATTTATTGAAAGAAGGAAGACGTTCCACATTTCATAAAGTCTGATATATTTGAAGAATACTGGATACTAGTGTTAAGTCATCCAGGGGGTGATGAAACATGAAGACTTATTTTCAAGCCATATGTAAAAGAATCATACCTACAGGTATTCCTATTTCAGGTATTCCTATATTTCCTTTGTCAAGTTCTCTTTATGCTCCAGCTTTATAAGAAGAAGGAAGAAGAAGAATGTTTGGAGAAAGTTCCTGTTAGGATGTTCCTGTTCAGGAGAAGGTTCTGAAGGAAAGAGGTATGAAGGATTTAAAGGATGAAGACATGATGATATCATAGCTTCTTTGACTCATATTTCAGTTGATTTCAATTGAGTTGAGTTGATTTGACTTGATTACAGTCAGAGATGAACCAGCAATGTTCATAATACACTAAGTTGTGAGTTGACAGTCACAGGTTCCAGGATTCAGTTCTTGATTTTGTTTAGTGTATTTACATGAAGCAGCAGAAGTACGTTGAGAAACCTTTTTTGGAAGGTAAATGCAAATATATGGATACTAGTGTATGTTTTCAGGTTTTTGAAGACAAGAGATAGCAGGTTCAGAGACAGTTCATGCTACAGTTGTCAAGCAGTGATTGCTTGATGAGTACACTATTGGATATCTAGTTTGCATATTTTCTCAAGTATTATGGTTCATATTCAGCAAGTTCAGTTTTTTGAAGTAAAGTCAAATTCAGGTTTGAAGGTCAGTGCGGAAGTACAAGCTTGAAGCTTGTGACAAGCTATTTGAAGCTTGTAATAGTTTGCAGCTTATGAAGTTTGCAGATTCAGTCTAGGTTGTACCAATATGACATTGCAGGGGGGATTGTTGGAAAACAATGTCCCATTGGTCAAGGATTGGTCAAATTTATCCACTGCTTAAAGCATGTGTACAAGTTGTATTCACTCCCTTGTACAACAAACCATGATGGGCGCCATGGGTAAGCGAAATTCCTCCCAACTAGCCCACGAGGGTTCGAGTCCCGACTCCAGCTACGGCGCAGCGCGGAAGGATTTTTTACTTCTGCATCTCAAATATCAGAGCGTCGGATTGCAAAAGCACACGGACGGCGCCCAATTCAAGTTCGTATATGATTTTCGAAATACGGTACAAGCTTTATGATTTATTAGAAGCGATCGTAGCTTTTCATAATAGCTTTTGGAAGAGACATAATACTATATAAGAAGCATGCTTCGCTCACTTCTATTCATCCTTCACCTAGGATCAACACAAGCTTTCTAGAGCTTGGACCTCACTAGAGGTGGTGTTTCTTCTAGCACATGGGGCAGCCATGGTGCTAACTTGAAGCATGTTGAGGAGCAGCTATGGAGTTCTTCTTAGTGATTCTTCTTGGAGAAGATGAAGAGTGTGCTCACACTCTACCTCATGGAGAGGAGGGTATCTCTTGTTCATGGCAAGAAGACTTGGTCATTAGCAGCTTGATGGTAAGGATCGCCCATCTACATGATGTATTTGAAGATTGTCTTCTACAGGAAGATATTAGGTTGAAGATTGTCTTCTACAAGAAGCTGTCTGGCTACTTCAAAGACATTGGATGGGACCATCTACATGGCGTATTTGAAGATCATCTTCTACAAGAAGATGTTAGGTTGAAGATTGTCTTCTACAAGAAGATATCTGGCTACTTCAAAGACATTAGATGGAGTTTAACATAAGATTCACATCTTATGTTAAGTATTCAGGTACATATTCTCTTTATGCACACAGGTACTACTTGAAGTTTATGGAGGCTGTGGCGTTCATATCAGGAGGAGTCCTATTCAGCATAGGTACAAGAGAATCAGTACTTATATGCTTTATGCATATTTTTATGAGGTGTTTAAGAAGGTGTGTTCACATGAGTTTGAGGATTTCCGTTCACACTGATCCTTCCTCTTTCAGTCACTCATATTCACTCTTCTATAACCTATAAGGTCACACATCTCATGTATATTCAGATTACTGTCCATACATCTGAATATGTTTGTTACATTGTACATTCACTCATTCATCTATTTCTCATCACATAGAATGATTGAGAATTTTGCTCCCACATTGTACATTGAACATTGGTATATATGATACTATGAGTAAGCGATGGCTTACGTAACACCTTACACATGACGTCTATTCTTTCTCTATCTTTGTCTCATCATTTGTATGATTAAGTTGTGGTATGTTCATGTTTTGTCAATATGGAAGATTGCTGGAATTAATGTTGTACATGACTGGAACTATGAAACCATGGACCTGTGACATGAGCCTAAGGGCCTACCTCACTTCCAACACTTCACACCAGCCAATTGAGACTTCAGAGTTGGTTAGTAGAGCCTTTGAGCTTCCTAAATCCACAAACAAATCACCCAAGTGTTTTGGACCAAGTATCTCAAAAGTTTGAGTCAAGACAAAATAGTTGCAAAATGACTAGCTCCCAAAACTTGCTATTTTTGTACATACAATTGAGGGAAAAAATGATGAGTTCTCTCAAGCTCGTAGGAATTTGAAAGATTCCTTTTGGAAATAGAAAAAATATGTAGATAGCTTGTTAATCCAAGTTAAAACACTTTAATTGATCAACTGAGCATTCAGAATAAGATTTTGCAAAATCTGAAACACTCCTTCCATTTTTGGGGCTCTATAGAGATTCAACCAGTGAGCACAAAAAAACAGATTTCTCACAATTAGAAACTCCAATGACCATGAACTTTTGTCAGCATAAATTAGACTTAGAGAGCAATCAAATTCACTTTAATGCTCTGAAAAAAATTATGTATAGCTCGAGATATGTGCTTCTAAAGTTATTGTTCTCAGTGAGTATAGTAGAGAATAAAACCGAGAAGAAGTAAATGGTGAATATATAGATTCACATATAAATACAACCACATTGGCAATGGCTACTTGCACAATGGGAGTAGAATGATAGAGCTATGGATTAAGATCTTCAATCTCTACAAATGAACATGACATGGGCACGAATCAAGCTCTCTAATGGCAACTTCCGTATTGCTCTTTTTATAGCTACTTTTGGAGGTAGTTTTGAATTTGAGTTCAAATAACTTCACCATAAAGTGATGCTAAGAATTAGGAGTTATTCTCTCACCTGATGGATTCATGGTTTTAGGTAGTTAGAGCCACAAATTTCCTTTTCACATCATGGATGACTTAAGCCATTCTTTCTTTCACAATTACAAGAGCTAAAATATACTCTTTTACAAGAGGTGTTCATATGTCTACACATATGACTACAAATGAACATAAATCAAATCATATCAAGCATGTAGGCTTGGGTAAAATGCACCAATAGCTCCCCCTCAAGCCTAACATGCTTGGCCTTCAAATAATTCTTCAATTGTCCTTGATTTCTTGCAAGCCAATCATCAACTTGAATCTACTCAATTTTATATCATCAAGAGCTTTAGTCAACATGTCTGCACATTGCATATCTGTAGATGTTGGTACATTTGGCAAGCCTTGATGCTTGACCAAACATCAAAGGCGTATATCACATCTTGAGTATGATTATTCATAAGTCACACATGAACACCTCCTGTAAAATCTCTTGATTTTAACTCAAGATAAATGTAAAAGGAAAAAACTTGAGAGAATCTCGTAGCATTTAGAAGTGTAAGTCACACCAACTAAGTGTTTGGAATCAGATCAATTTGAATCCTAAAAGGTAGGGTCACTTTTAGGTGGATGATTCAAAATTCAAATTGAGAACACATCTATAAAAGACATTGTTTTTTAGTCGCACGTAGAAGAGTAGAAGAAGGACACATTGAGCATCAAGCTTGTGGGTACACTAAGCCCACACATGTATGCGTAAGGCTACATCATCTTCTTTGTATCATACATTCATAATATTACACATTTGATTCAGAGTATGCAAGTCATCTCATGTCTACTGTTGTCTATTGCTAAGCTCTCATTTCAGTGAATTTGTTTTGTGAATTTGTTTTGTGAATTTCTATGCATATAGTTATCCAATCAATGTGATTCAACTTGTTATATGTAGCTTTAGTCTTATTCTATCAAGTTTCATTTTATTTGGTTTAGTACTTTGTGAGATAAGTACTCTACAAGCTACCTATGTCTGCTCATTGTCATCCTCCTAAAAAGTCGAGATTACACCCTTAACTTCTTAATGTGATTTCTCAGCATACACTCATCCTAAATTAGTGAAGTAACTTCCTATAGAAAGCTTAGGACTTCAATTAGGTATTTCTAAAATCTCTCGGGTCAATTGTAATCAGTGAGTGAGCATTGAGTGAAGTACTGAGCAAGTGCAAGTCCTAAAATAGTAAGTTTTTTGCAACTCTTGAATCTTGGAAGTAGTCTATTTTGACATAACTATTTGAAGGTGATGCTCCAAAGTACACTATGGTTCCAAATGCATGTTTGGGAAGCTAAAGGTTTCTACTAAGGTACTCTAAAGCGACATTGGCAGGTGTAGAGCAGGATTTGTGCAACACCACCTCATTTCTAGAGTGTATCCAAGCATCTCCTCATAGTGGTATCAGAGCTATCATCAACTCAACATGGGAGATGGATTCCCATCATCAATTGACAAATTGGATCAAGTTAATTACTCTCCTTGGTCTATTAGAATGGAATCATATCTACAAGGTAGAAATCTCTATGCTTACATATCTGGAGGTGAGTCAATGCAAATACTCAGAAGCAAAGGGCAACCCACTCAAGAAGAATAGGAAAGGTTATCAACATGGTGCTCAAAGGATGCCTTGATTAGTTCATATCTTCTCAACTCAGTTTCTGATTTCTTGCTTCCACACATTAGGAACTATAAGACATCACAAGAAACCTCGAATGCAGTTGAAGCATTCTTCTCTTCAAGCACTAGAGAAAGAAAGAATCAACTGAATTCACAACACTCAAAAAGATTCCCAAACAGAATGCAACTGATTATGTCACTAAAATGAAGGACTTAGCAGATCAACTTGCAAGCATTGGAGAATTCATTGATGAGGAGCAAATTGGGAGACAAGTGATCAATGGAATCAAGGCAGATGACAAATGGGAACCATTCACCACTGCAATGGATATATACATGCACATGCAGGTACCTGACTTCAATACTCTAATGGGACAACTATTCACTCATGAAGCCAAGCTTGTGAAGAGCAATGACAACTCACAAGGTAATCACTCCTCTGCTTTATACACTGATAAGAACAAGAGTAAGGATATTAACGGTAAAGGCAAGAAATCTGATGATGAAGCTAGTACCTCCCAAGCTAGCTTTGTGGGAAGAGGTAGAGGGGTAAGAGGAAGAGGTAGAGGAGGTAGGCAAGGCAAGGGGACATTCCAAAGCACCTCTCCATGTGCCATATGTGGATTTTCTAACCATGCAACTGAGAATTGTTTCAGGAACCCTACAAATCAGAGAGGAAGAGGCTTCAATAAAGGAAGCTATGGAAGAGGAAGATCAAACAATTTTAACAACTACAATAACCAAGAAGGCTATATAGGAAGAAGAGACTACAACAATTACATTGAAAAGAAGGCACAAGAAGACTCACTTTTGTTGATGAACATGACCATGAGGCAAGGTAAAGTAGATGAGCATTTGTTCTATATAGATTTTGGTTGTTCAAATCATGTAGCAGGAAATGTGGCATCAATATCTGACTTGGAGGATCCAAGGAACAAGCATGAGGTACAAACAAGAGATGACACAAGGCACTCAGTTGAAAAGATTGGGAATGTGAAGACCTCAGATGGAAATATGAATCTACTCAGTAAGGTATTGTATGTACCTATCATAACCAAGAATTTGATAAGTGTTGGACAAATTGTAGAAAAAGGTTTGGAGGTAAGGTTTACAAGAAATGGAGCATTAGTTGAAGATCCTCAACAAGGGTTCAAGAGGATAGCCAAAGGAGCAAAGACAGGTAGACTCTTTACATTTGAACTACAAGACACTAGAAATATAGCACTTTTCAATTATGGAGGACAAACCCTGTGAGAATTAGAAATGTGGCACAAAAGATTAGCTCACATAGGAGAAAGAAGTTTAAAGAAAATATGCAAGGATCAGAGTGTGCTTGGGTTACCAAACATATCCAAGCAACGTATGATATATAAATGCAGTGCATGTCAATTTGGGAAGTCTCATTGACAACCATTTATGAAGAAAGGTTACATTTATGGTGATCTATTGGAGCTAGTCCACACAGATGTTTGGGACCTAGGAAAGGCCCTTCAATTTCAGGATCCAGGTACTATGTATCATTCATTGATGATTGTCACAGATGGACTATACTTTATTTTATGAAACACAACGATGAAGTGTTCAATTGTTTCAAAAAATATCTTGCTCTTGTTGAAAATCAAACAGGGAAAACATTGAAAAGGCTAAGGTTAGATGGAGGGTGAGAATACTTCTCCCATGAGTTTGATACATAGATAGAGGTATCAAAAGACAAACTACTATCAAGTATACTCTAGAACAAAATGGAGTAGCAGAAAGGAGGAATATGGCCATTGTAGAGACACCAAGGTCCATAATTAATGAGAAAAAATTGCCCAACTACCTATGGGCAGAGGCTGTGTCTATAGCCACTTATCTCATCAATAGATTCCCATCTAAATCATTGGATTGGATGACACCATATGAAGCTTGGAATGGAAGAAGGCCTAGCCTAGATCATTGCAAGATATTTGGGTGCATAGCTTATGCACATGTTCCATCACAAATCAGAGGTAAAATGGATCCTAAGGCAGAGAAATGTGTGTTCATAGGATATGATCTTAATAAAAAAGGTTACAAGTTGTATAATACAAGTACTAAAGGCTTTATTGCTAGTAGAGATGTTGTCTTTGATGAAAACAACTCGTGGTTTGAAGATGATTGCAGAAAAGTCAAGCTACCTTATGACTTAGAGGAAGACTTTCCTACAATTCAAAAGGCAAATGATCAACAACATGGAGATTCAAGTGACTCTGATGATGATCAGAAGACACCAAGAAGGAACTTCAAGGTATGGAGCAAAAAAGGTGAAGAGAAGATGCAAGACTTGAGGGATATTGTAGAATCCTCTCAACAAACAATAAGGAGATCAACTAGGGAAAAGAAGAAGCTAGAAAGGTATGGATATGACACCTCTCTAGTCACTAAACACTCAATTTATATTGATTAGGATATCAACTCAGAGGATCCATCAACCTTTGAAGAAGCAAATAAGAAATCAGAACAGAAGGAAGCAATGGAGGAAGATATACAAGAACTTCAAGAGAATCAGACTTGGGCCCTAATTCCCAAGAACCAATCCATGAAGATCATTGGATCTAGATGGATTTATAAGGTAAAAAAGAATTCCGATGGATCAGTAAATAGGTTCAAAGCAAGACTTGTGGCTAAAGGGTTTGCTCAAACCCAAGGAATTGATTATGAGGAGACCTTCTCTCCTGTGGCAAAGATGCCAACAATCAGAGTTCTCATAAGTATACCTGCTTCAAGGAATTGGAACATTTATCAGTTGGATGTAAAAAATGCATTCTTAAATGGTTGGATTTCAGAGGAGGTGTATATGGCACAACCTCTTGGATTTGTTGATAGTTTACATCATGAGTATGTGTGAAAACTCAGGAAAGCTCTCTATGGCCTCAAGCAAGCTCCTAGAGCTTGGAACCATAGATTGGTTACATTTTTGTAGGACAAAGGTTTCAAGATGAGCAAGGTTGACTCTTCACTCTTCATTGAGAGGAATAACTCTGAAGTTATATATCTATGTGTATGTAGATGATATTATTCTTACAGGTAATGATGCAGATGGAATATCAAATTAGCTTAGATAGACAGTGATTCCTAGTGAAATCATCTAAAATGATGAATTATGTACTAAGAAATCACTTTAGCAAGTAGATGCTTAGCCCCCACTTTTTAGGGACTAAGTGTTGAACTCTAGTTTCTAGGAAAAGAGAATCCTCTCATTGAGGGAGTCTTTTTAGGATCTTACTAAGCTAGTAGGCCCCTTGTTAAGTAAGCCCTCTACTTGCTTGAGTATTTTCTTCACATTTTGAGTAGCCATAACTCACAGTTTGATTTGCCTATATAGGATCCAACTAGATGTAATGATCAGGGTTACTTATCCAATTTATATGCATTTCTATAATATTTGGCTTGTTAAAAAGCTAAGATAGTCTTCTAATGTTGGCTCAAAGCTCAATTATGATCGCTACATATTGTGAAAGAAATCAAATCTCAAGTGAATAGTGGTTTCTATGTGGATGTCTAGTGAAGGTAATAGGTACCATGTCTTGGATGCGGAGTTCTCATATTAGAAGTAAGGATTTCGCATGAGGTAATTTGCATTAGGAGGGTGAAATAGTCTAGTTTGAATGTCCAAAAGCTCTAAGGTTCATTCCATAGGAACTCAGAGAATCATTGTTTTTTTTTTTTAATAGAGCTATCTACAAACATACTTGTGAGGCCATTCATGCTTCAAGCTGTATAGTGAAGGTGTACATTCTCTTCTCAATGGAGTCTCATCGCAGATTGGTTGAAAAACCATGCCTTATTTGTTGAAACACTTTGTAGATCACGTTTAAGGATTATGATGTAGACACTGAAGATGAGGCTCAAGCATGCGAGTGCTAGAGATTCCACTTAATAAAGTGAGAGATAAGTGAAGATGAAGAAGGTAATATCTAACTTTCCATTTCTACCAAGGTTACAATATGAAAGCAATAATACAATCTGGCACATGTGTTTCCATTGCCACCAAATCATTAAGATTTTTTTGGGGTAATCTTTCCTTGAGACCCACAAGAATGGTGGTTCAAATGAACGATAGACATGATGGCTGACCTCTTGGATTTCATGAGAGAATGAATATGGAAAGCTACGGAGTAGAATTTTGAATATATTTGTTGGGATTTGTAAGTTTTGGAGGATTTCATGAGAGAATGAATATGGAAACCTATGGAGTAGAATTTGAACATATTTGTTGGGATTTGTAAGTTTTGGAGGGTTGGCACTTATATAATGATCCTAGGAGGCTGCTTCTTGATAACATTGCAAGTTGTTTAAGATTGGGGTTCACACTCCCTTTATTTCAAACACTTAGGGGTGATGAGAGAGCTAAATTTGAAAGATAATTCATTTAGAGATGTCCTACTCCTAAAATGGAAGTCAAATATCGGACCTGAGAGAACTCTATTTCTAGTACCTCAATGAGAACTTGGGATCTAGCTTGGATTCATGAAGACAATCATTTATGGGTATGAATTCCATATACCTCTATGAGAACTTTGGATCTAGCTTGGACTCACGAAGACGCATATATGTGAGTGAGAAAAGTGGCAAAGCATAGGTGAGGTGATAAGAGACAAGTGTATGAAGAGAATGTACCTCGTGAGGGCCAATAGACTTCTCTCAAAGAACTAGCACAAGGAAACCTTCGCCATTCCGGAATTAGCTAAACAATTTAGCTTAATAAAGTCATGGAATTGAAAAGTCACGTGAGCAAAAAATCGAGTTGCTCGATCGCTCTCTTCACTTACTTTCTACGAAGGCTTCGAGTCGTCCTCGCGAGGTCACCAATAACTTCTTATGCAACTCATAGCATAAAAAATTTTATCTTACTAATCTCAAAATGGTGTTTCTGACATTGAGATCGTTTACCAAATCATATGTTTATTCAGACGTACTTAAAAACAAAAAGAAAAAAAAAACACTCTAATCGACTGCTATAACACGGTTAATTCTAACTGCAATAATAAAACTTGTAGTGTGTGAATAAGCAACGATGAAATCAAATCCAAAAATGAGACACATTTTTACTTTCCTGTGATCAAATCAAAGTTAATATAACCATGTGACTATAGTTTGTGCGACTATAATCAAAGTGACAACAACAAACTCGCAAATAACCATGTGACTAGTTTGTGCAAATAAAAATAACTGAAGATTCATAAAAATAACTGTAATGAAGATTCTTTGAAACCTGCACTTACTTATTAAATGTTTATCTTTCATGACAATCATATGTTATATGTTATTAGATGTTTATATTTGATAACAATCTCAAAATGGATACCTGTTTTCATAACAATCATATATTATCTTTCATAACAATCTCAAAAATGGACACCTGTTTATCTTTCATAACTGCAATAAAACTTGTAGTGTGTGAAAGATAATCCTTATTTTCTTGGATATTTATATGCAACATGTGAAACTACGCATGTGTATAGTCCATGAGGGTAATAAACTTATTTTCTTGGATATTTATATGCAACATGTGATGCTTTACAAACAATTTCCCCATAAAGCTCTTTGACAAGAAGTCTCTTGAGCCTCTAATCCATGAGTGCTTTTTTCATCATGTCTACTAACTCATCTTCGGATAAGACAATTGAGATATCAATTGCCTTAATAAGAACCTTTTGGTAAACACTCTGATAATATACTTCTCTTTTCTTGGAACATGCATGAAGTATTGGATTTGACGAAAAGAGAATGCTACTTGAAATCCATCATACATTTTCAAAGTTGAAGTAAAAAGTTTCATATCACTTAATAATAATAAAAAAACACTTCATAAGTTTCCATTGCTAGTGCACAATACTCAACTTTGTTAAAGAAAATGCCATCATCAACTACTTCTTCATACTCCATAATTTGTTACCCCTCAACATGTAACCATTTATGCGTTAAGGATTGTCCTTATATCATTGCAATCTACACAACTAAACACTTTAACCTAAAAATTTATATCAAATAAACAAATCAATCTATCATTTACAATGTCTCTCAAATAATGAATCACTCAATCAGCCCCATTACAATGAACATCTATCTTCCAATGCGTAATTTGTGATAAGACACTAAGTGAATATGATACATATTTTCATGTAATATCAAAGCATAAATGAAAGATCTATATGAATTCACAACTTCAAACGCACACTATTTCGCATTAGTATCCATGGGATTTGCAACAAAATGCCATTTTAATATCGCAAAATTATCAACAAAGTAAAAATTATGCTTCTTTTTTAGTTATCACATAGAAAGTTTTCCATACAGAAACCTCACTTCATAATACATAATGTAACATTAAATGTTTATAAGTTTTAAGTTTAATTTCAAGTATATATTTCATATCTATAATTTCTACATTATCCTCTCTTTTGATTGTCAAATAGCTACCATTGATGTAATCATAAACACATCAAATGTCCGAAATGAATTATGAAAGATGATTGACCAACTTAACTTGCTTTACAGCCTTGAATTTCCAAATAGTTTATCAAATAATGGTTGCAGGCTCTAGGCATATATTTCAATTCTAACAATACCTTCATCAACTTGGATATATGATTTTGATATCATGAATCTAGAAACTCTTGTGTTTTTTTAACAAAATTTTGCTCCAATTCACCAAGTAGGAAAGCATTTTTAATGTACAACTAGAAGAGACTCCAAGAAATACTGGCAGTAACACTTAAAACAATTAGAATCATACACAAATACGAGAGTGAGTTAAGAAATTCCAAATACTCTTGTTATACCTAGACATAGAACCGTCATTAGTACACATATAGGAAATACCCATTTATTTCAAAAGAGCCTTTTTTAGTTGTGCCTTGAAAAAAAATACTAGGTATTATTCTCATGCAAAACACCAATTTCTTCCGTCATCTCATTTTTCCTACTCTCACTTGCATTTTAACTTCAAAACATATGGGATCCTATTAATCTTCATTTATTTTACATATAAATGGAGAATATGGTACATGATATGAATCAATATCCTTCACGTTAACCAAGAGGAGTGAAGAGCAAGAAGAGGCGAGCTCAAGGATCCATAAGAAGTGCACAAGCATGTGAAAGGACCATAAATTTTCTTTCAACACCCATTTATAATCTAAACAATGATGTTTATCACTAATTTTGTGTACATTTATCCCGATTTTGTATTTGAAAGCTCCATTTGTGCAAGTTAAGGAGTCCTCAAGCTTGAGTAGCATTAATATAGCACATATATTTTTTCTAAAATTGTAGAACTCATTTTCCCCCCTCCCCCACTTCCCCCTATGATGATCCATTCCCAGGGGAGGCCTTGTTTGCCAATCACCCCAAGGAAATGGTGTTGGAGCAAGACAATAATCCATTGATGATTACATGAAGATTAAGAATGAAGAAGTGAAGGAAAGACTCAAGCTCAAAGCATGAAGTCAATTAACAAATAAGGAAGAAATGTTTTGTACATTTATGTATAATGGCTTTGGAAAAATACTTCAAAAATACTTGATGTAGTGACGAGTCTATATTCACATGTATATATAAGCTCATGTATAGTCATGATAAAAGAGAGAGATGAAGAATAGATGAGTATGTAATCAATAGATTTCAGGTTGTTGAAGAGATAGATGTGTAGAGAGTTTTCTTGTGAGTTAGCGACTTGTCTTTCTTAGAATTCTCTCATTTTGATTTGCTTGGATCTCAGTGCTCAGTGTAAATTTTCTTATGTTTGAGCATTCAAAATCTAAGTTAGAAGGTAAGGAAGCTTCGTTCAATAGCATTCAGCAAAACGGGTTAGATTCTGAGAGAAATCAACTTAAGAAGTTGACCATGTCAAATTCGTCATTTTTGGAAGGCAGTTTCTGACACAGGTTTGATCTAAGTGATCAAATTAAGAATCTAATAGTTCTTTTGAAGAACTAATGGTCATTGTGATTGCGCAAAGAGAGTGTGAACATGTGAGTATCATTTGAATGATTAAAATCAAAGTCATATGTAGAGATTAAAGTCCATTTCTGAAGCAGACTCTTGGAGATGAAGAAAGATTCATACAGAGAAGTATTTCTTAACATATGTGAAAGATAATATGAAGTTTGCGTGAAGTTTGGTTTATTCTTGATATAGGGGAGTTCTTAAGTCAAGATAGATCAGACATTTGGAGATTAAGAGATCTCCGGTAGTGGTATCAGAGCTGAAAGATCAAACCAAGGTGAAGAAGAAGCAAGGAGAACCTTGATTGTTGCAAATATCAAAGATCTTGTGAATTGAAGGAGCAAAGAGTAAAGTTTCAAAGAAAACCTAAAGAAGAACAAAGCACGAGTTCAAAGGATCAAGAAGGATTAAAGCTTAATATCAAAGGGTACAATATATTACCATAAATCTTAGTAATTGCAAACACAGAAGTCAAGAGATGGGAGAAAGCTTGGAGATTGGCAAGCTAGATAGAGAGAACTATCCAGCATGGTCCATGAGGATGGAAGCACACCTCATGAGCAAAGATTTGATATCATTTATTACAAGAGAAGAAGAAAATCCTGAGTTTAAGGATCTAGGTATTCCAACAATAGAAGAACTTGTAGAATTGAAGAATTGGATGAAGAGAGATGTTCATGCCAGGAGCATCATTTATATGGCTATAAATGATTATCTTCTACCACATATTAGAGGATTACAAAGTGAAGCAGATATATGGAATGCTTTGGAAGAACATGTCCAAAGCACAACCAAATCGAGAAAGGCTTCACTATGGGCTGAATTTACAACATTCAAGAAGAAAGGATCTCAATCAATTTCTGACTATGTTACAAGGATGAAGGACATTGCAGATAGCTTGGGAGCAGTAGATGAAGAAATTGAAGAAGACAAGTTGGTAAGGCAAATACTTACAGGTCTAAGAGGAGATGAAAAGTGGAAACCTTCCATATTGCCTACAGAACTATCATTAGATCATTTTACTCATGATCTTAATCAATTGTTAGGACATATGATAACATTTGAGCAGGACATTAAAGGAGAGAATGACATAGGTTCAAGTCAAGCAACATATTCAAAGGATAAGAAGAAGAATGCTAAAGGCAAGCAGACAAATGATGAAGAAGGATCTTCAAATCAAGTAAACTTCATGAAAGGAAAGATGAATTTCAGAGGTAAAGGAAGAGGAGGTAAGAACAAAGATAATACTAAAGCTTGTTGGATTTGTGGTAGAAAAAATCATTCGGCAAATGATTGTTGGTATAAAAATCAGAATGGTGGAAGTCATAATCTGAATTTCACTTATAGAGGAAGAGGAGGCAGAAATCAAAGAGGCAACTTCAGAGGAAGAGGTGGTAGAAACTCATTTGCTAGAGGAGGAGGAAGGATTTTTCAAACTCACTCCTATAACAACACATATTACAATTATGCTTCGGATCAGAAGGAAGACTTGACTCTTATCCTTAATGCAACTCATGAAGTAATCAATGAAGATCAAATGGTGTTTTATATTGACTCAAGATGTAGTAATCATTTGAGTGGTAATATTTCTTTAATGACTGATATGGAAGTTAAAGTGAATGGGCATACAGTTCAAACAGGAGATAACACCAAACACAAAGTTGAGAGCATTGGATCAGTGAAGACAAGGAGTGGAAGTACACTCCTAAGCAAGGTACTTTATGTTCCAACAATCCCTAAAAATTTAATAAGTGTAGGGAAAATTGTTGAGAAGGGATATGAAGTCAGCTTTACAAGTGATGGTGTTTATGTTGAAGATCCAAGTCAAAGATATAGAAGTATTGTTACAGGGAAAAAGGAAGGAAGGTTATTCACCCTCAAAGTTCAAGGAAATGTGGGACATGCATTGTTTACTTATGAAAGTCAAAAGATGTCTGAATTGGATCTATGGCACAAGAGGTTAGGACATTTTAATGAAAGGGGGATTAAAGAAATGACAAAGAATGGTGCAGTGCTTGGTCTACCAAATATTGAAAGTCAACATATGATATAGAAATGTGAGGCTTGCCAGTTAGGTAAAGCTCATAAGAAATCATACAATAAGCAAGGATACAGGTATTCAAATATGCTTGAATTGGTTCATAGAGATGGGTGGGGTCCTTCTAAGGACTATAGCATAAATGGATCAAGGTATTATGTGCTATTTGTTGATGATGCAACCAGATGGATTACTCTATATGTGATCAAGGATAAATATGAAGTGTTTGAGACATTTAAACACTATCATGCCTATGCCAAAGAATTACAGGACAAAAGCTCAAGAGATTGAGATCAGATGGAGGGGGGAGAATATTTTTCTAAAGAATTTGATGATTATATGTGGAATGCAAGTATCAAAAGAGAAGTGACTTGCAGGTAGTCCCCACAACAAAATGGAGTTGCAGAAAGAAGAAATAGAACACTTGTAGAGTTTGTAAGATCAATGATGAAGGAAAAAAGGTGTCCTAATTATATATGTGCAGAAGAAATTAATATTGGAGCTTATCTTGTGAATACGTTGCCTTGCAAAGCTTTGGAGGGAAGGACTCCTTATGAAGCATGGTGGGGTAAGAAACCTACTCTTGATCACTGCAAAATATTTGGATGTTTGGCATATGCTTATGTTCCATCTCAATTGAAACATAAGCTAGAACCTAAAGCAGAAAAATATATGTTCATTGGGTATGATGATAAAAAAAATGGTATACAGGTTGTGGAATCCATCCACAAAACAATTTCTTGTTTCAAGAGATGTTACATTTGATGATCAAAGCACATGATTTACAGGATCAGATAATGTGTGTACAGATCTTGAAGAAATCAAAAGGAAAGAGAAGTCAAAGATGAAGGTATATGAAGAAGATATTGTTGATGATGTTTGTCGAAATGAAATGCAGGACAATTATGAAGATAGAACAAGGTTTGATCCAGAACAAAATGAAGGAGAAACTTCAAGAAGTGCATAAATTAGAAGATCATCAAGAGATAGAAAACAACCTATCATGTATAGTTATGATACATCTTTCTTGACAACCAAAGATTATTCTTACATTGTGAAGACAGATGAAGATCCATCCACATATGATGAAGCTAAAGGAAAGGAAAATTGGGAAAAAGCAATGCAAGAAGAGTATGATGCTCTACTTGAGAATGAGACATGGGAATTGGTGCCAAGGCCAAAGAATCATAAGGTGATTGGATGTAAGTGGGTATACAAGACAAAGAGGTTTGCAGATGGAAAAGTCTCTAGATACAAGGCTAGACTTGTGGTCAAAGGATATGCCCAAACACATGGAGTGGACTATGATGAAACTTTTAGTCCAGTAGCCAAGATGTCTAAAATTAGAACTATAATTGCAATTGCTACATGTAAAAGTTGGAAACTTTCTCAATTAGATGTAAATAATGCATTTCTAAATGGATATATTGCAGATGAAGTATACATGGAGCAACTAGAGGGTTTCAAAGAGTCAAATGAATGAGATTATGTGTGTAAGATTAAGAGAGCTTTGTATGGTCTAAAACAAACTCCAAGAGCATGGAATTACAGATTGTTCAAGTTCTTGAATGAACTTGGATATCAAGCTTCAAAGGCAGATAGTAGTTTGCTAGTGAAAGCAAATGAAGATAGATACATTTATGTGTGTATTTATGTTGATGACATTATTGTCACAGGTACAAATGCTCAAGGAATCAAGGAGTTAAAGAAGCATATGGAAAATGAGTTTAACATAAGTGATTTTGGGAAATTTGTCTTATTTCCTAGGGATGGAGATTATATACACTCAACATGGAGTGTATGTTACACAAGAAAGGTATCTAAAAAATCTCCTGATGAAGTTTAATATTGAGAATTGTAAGCCCTCAACCACACCATTGGAGGTTAATCATAAACTAAGCAGGTATGGAGGAGAAGAGTTCAAAGACATGAAGATATATCAGAGTTTAGTAGGTAGCTTAATCTATGCTACTTTGACAAGACCAGTTCTTTCATATGTAGTTGATGTCTTATCTCAATTTATGCATTGTCCAAGGAAAACTCATTGGATTGCAGCACAAAGAGTGCTAAGATACATCAAAGGAACTCTGAATGAAAGTTTGTATTATGGATTTACTTCTGATACTAGGCTCAAAGTGCTTAGTGATGCAGATTGGGTAGGTAATTCAGATGATAGAAGATCCACTCATGGTTATCTATGTTATGTTGGAGATAAGCTAATTTCTTGGTGCTCAAAGAAGCAGCATACAGTTGCATTGTCATCTACAGAGGCTGAATACAAAGGAATGATGGAAGTTGTAAAGGAAGTAATTTGGTTGAAGACTTTATTAAAAAGTCTAGGAATTGATTAGAGTGTTCCAATCATATTTGGAGACAACATGAGTTCATTATATTTGGCAGCTAATCCTGTTTTTCATGCCAGGACTAAACATGTATAGATTCACTATCATTTCTTGAGAGAAAAGGTACTTGATAAAGAAATTGAAGTCATGTATACACCAACAAAAGAACAAGTAGCAGATATGCTGACAAAAAGTTTGGATGGACCAAAGTTACAAAGGTTTAAAGAGATGGCAGGTATAAAGAAGGTGCAGGTAATCACAATTGATGATTGCGGGGGAGACCTTGGAGCAAGACAATCATCCATTGATGATTACATGAAGATTAAGAATGAAGAAGTGAAGGAAAGACTCAAGCTCAAAGCATGAAGTCAATTAAAGAATAAGGAAGAAATGTTTTGTACATTTATGTATAATAGCTTTGGAAAAATACTTCAAAAATACTTGATGTAGTGACGAGTATATAGTCACATGTATATATAAGCTCATGTATAGTTGTGATAAAAGAGAGAGATGAAGAATAGATGAGTATGTAATCAATAGATTTCAGGTTGTTGAAGAGATGATGTGTAGAGAGTTTTCTTGTGAGTTAGCGACTGGTCTTTCTTAGAATTCTCTCAGTCTGATCATGTGGATCAGGAAATCTTTTGTACACATCTAATTCAGAAGCTAATCAAGCTATGATCAAAGTTTGATGATCTAATTCTCTTCAGGTTGTGTGTATGACAAGTAGGAATATTCATATGTAGAAGTCTGCAAGTGAAGTTCTCAGAATCGCACATTTTCCTGTTCAAAATTTGCTTGGATCTCAGTGCTCAGTGTAAAGTATTTTATGTTTGAGCATTCAAAATCTAAGTTAGAAGGTAAGGAAGCTTTATTCAAAAGAATTTAGCAAAATGGGTTAGATTCTGAGAGAAATCAACTTAAGAAGTTGACCATGTCAAAGTCGTCATTTCTAGAAGGTAGTTTCTGACACAGGTTTGATCTAAGTGATCAAATTAAGAATCTAATAGTTCTTTTGAAGAACTAATGGTCATTGTGATTGTGCAAAGAGAGTATGAACATGTGAGTATCATTTGAATGATTAAAATTGAAGTCATATGCAAAGATTGAAGTCCATTTCTGAAGCAGACTCTTGAAGATGAAGAAAGCTTCATACAGAGAAGTATTTCTTAACATATATGAAAGATAATATGAAGTTTGTGTCAAGTTTGGTTTATTCTTGATATAGAGGAGTTCTTAAGTCAAGATAGATTAGACATTTGGAGATTAAGAGGTCTCCAGCAAATGGATGGTCATGGAGTTAAAGGGGTGAATCCCCCTCATCTACACAAGTGTAAATGGGAATTAAAATGTTTGTTATGAAGGTCGAAAGTAAATCAAAATGGGGACTTAACCGAGAGAGGTGAACAGATGGCCATCGAAAATGGGACAACCCCGTGTTGACAATCCTTCAAGTCAAAATGCCATTTCCTAGAGGAATAGTGGCTCTCAATCTCCACTCACATTGATGGCCCCTTTAATTGAGCAAGCAACATGAGGAAAGGTTGTGGCGACTTGTCTGATTGTCAAGGTATGAAACGCAGTAAGGGATTGATGAAAGGCACTCCTATTGACGGGCATCTACCCATGATGTAAAGGACAAGTAGTGTTCCAATGAAGCGTGAGGAAGGGAAGGCTCAACACATGCTTAGTAGTGCATCATCGCCTGAATGTTGGATGGCACTCCTAGCTAGTCCATCGTTTACATGCATGCACAATTACCACTCCTGTTATAGTTTTCACAAGTTGTTGAAACAAGGCAAACCACCCAAACCCTATGATGCATTGGATAGAAAACCAAGGAGAGGCAAGGGAGCATGACATCCACCCCCTCTGAGATAAAATTTTTGTCCTCACAAAGTTCACCTACAAGCCCTCCCAACATCCATACCACCCATCCCTAAGCTAGGTTCAATCTTAGCTGATCCCACTCCAGAAGACTTAGATATGATTTTTAGAGTATAACAAACATGTATTAAAGATGGACCAAATGTAGTCAAACTAGAAAAGTGCTACTAGAGTGAATTTGAAGGTTGAAATAACTAAGATATGTATCAAAATGGTGAAATAGCTCAAGCTATGTTCAATTCCGGTCAACTCTTCAATAAAACAAACTGAACTAAACCAAATTTGCATTTTCAAGGATTACCGGAATGATTAGAGCAAATGGTTACCAATCTAGAGACCATGGCATCAAAAAAGTCTCATTCCATAGGAAGTCAGAGAGGAATTTTCTTTCAAAGAAAAACTTATGATCCCAAATCAAAAGATTCAGGGATATCCCCTTCCATTAGAAAGTACTTCAAGAGTTCTTATTGGAAATTCAAGATATAGAGGATTAGTTTACCCAAGAAATCTCATCCCTACATGGAGATTAGGTAGAAACTTTGTTACAAGAAGGATTAGACCTTGAATCCAAATCTTTGCAAGAATTATCTCATTTCACAAGTACATGGAAATCCATATTGCATCAATTAAGAACCCCCATGGTACTAGTAAGAAAGGAAGATTGAGTCATTTCACAAGTACATGGAAATCCATATTGCATCAATTAGATAGAGGAGGGAGAGAAGAAAAAGAAATGTAAAAAAAAACCCTCAAGTTAAGGATCTAGAGGAAGAATCATTGTTTGAAGTGCTAGAAAAACTTCAAGAAGTATGAAATAGAAGATAGGAAAATCTTAATGAGATGCCAAAAGGAGAAGTTCTCATGAGAGAAGCTTATGATAAAAAAGAAGTAACAAAGAAAATCCTAGTGAAAATTGTATATGAGGAAGAACAATGCACTTAGAAATCTAGGAAAGTGTGTATTCAGGATGGGACAAGGCAAAATTGTAGGTCATATACTTTTAAAAGGGCATTATACCAACCCACAAAGATAAAGTAAGATCCATTGTGGACTTACCCTATCCCAAGATGATGAAATAAGTACAAGCCTTTATGGTCCATTGTGGTTATTCTTGATGATTTATGCATGTGTATGCAATAATAGCCAAGAGATTTTACAACCTTTGAACAAACTTTGAGTGGACTCATGAATGTGAAAAGTTATTTTTTGAACTTAAAAGACGATTGTGCTCACCCCCTATTTTAATGACTCTTGACTCGAACAAATCATTCCATGTCCATGTTCATGCCCCAATTTTTTCATTGGATGCATGTTGGCACAACCGACAGACAAAGGAAACAAAGACTTACCCATAGCTTAATCTAGTAAACAATTGAACATAGCGGAAAGAAATTGCACTACAAAAGAGCACAAATGATTAAACATGCTTTATGTTGTGAATAAATTTCGACATTATATCTTAGCCAATAATTTATAGTTCTTTACAAATCATCATGAAGATTTATTGTATTTGGTCAACTAACCTTGCAATACATGACGATTAGTAAGAAGGTTTATCTTACTATTGGAATATGATTTTGAGGTAGTGGTGAGAAAATGAAAAATCCATTTACTGGTTGAACACCTCTCATGAGTCACTTGAGGAAAATTCTTGCAAGGAGTGTTGAATGAACTTCTCGATGCATGCCTATAAAACTTAAAAGTGGTTCCAAAATGGGCAAACCAACTAAAGAACAATCTTGAGTATTGGATCCCAAAACTAGATTGTAAATACAAGAAAGAAAGAATTCATCATATCGCAAAAATATCAAATATTACCAGGTAGAAGATGCACTTGGGCAGCACTACTCTAAGCATATAACACTACTAATGTTGAAATTCTTAGGAGTATATAGGTCAAAAATGGAGTCACACATACAAAATCTAATAAAGCATTGCCTGATTTGTACCAATACACCTTGGAGCTGAGTATGCCACTATGTACCATGTTTCTTTGGTACCTAAATGGAGAAATCAAGTGGTCAATTTTTTGAGATCATTGAACTTTTGCAAAGATATGACATTACCTAGGAAATAAATCATAGCTCAAGAAGCTCAATATTATGTAGTATTTGGAAATAATCCATACAAACATTGTATGTTTATTTAAGACTACATGTACATGAAAATAATTATTTGAATATTTGAAACAATACATAATAGTGTTGCAGGTGGAAACTTCAAACCTTATCGTGTTATTAAGGCTATTCTATTCTTAGTTCTTTGGTGGCCTACCTTCAGATGAATGCTCATAACTATGTGAAAATATGTGACATCTCTCAAGAGGCTCAATACCCTATTAGGAAAGATAAAATGTCCCTAAGACCCATGATCAGAGGATGTGTGTTTTCTCAATTGGGAAAATACTTTGTAACACCTATAAACCCCCTACGAGAAACTCTCATGTAGAATACATCATTATTATCATGGATTATCTAACTAAATGGATAGAAGTGAGAGCCATATAAGAATGATGTAGAGATAATGAATAAGTTCTATTTGAAAATGTATTCACTAGATACAGAATTTCCATCGAGCTATTCAATGATAGAGGTACACATTTCTTAAGTGAAGTTGTTGAGCACCTACATCAAGAGTTCATGGGGCCAAGATTGGATCTACAACCATGCAATAGATTTGAACCTTAAGAAATGACTCTTATAGCTTTGCATGAACAAAAAATGCCTCAAGGTTGAGCTAGAAGGCCACAAAACTTCTTATTGCCAATCCACACATGTCACATGTATCCCCTAGCCTATAGATCATCACGATTCAATCCCATCTATGCAAGACATGCATGTATTGGAGCCCCCTTCTATTCCAAAATAATGTGTTTCTTTTACTAGGGAGAAACCAACTTCTTCATGCCAAATGCAACTAAGAAACATAAAGCACATGTGGAACAATGTTGGATTATCAACCCACCATGGAAGAAAAGTAATTTCAAAACTGAGGCAAGTTTGGATCAAGACAAAGAATGACCT
The DNA here is from genome assembly GCA_020310875.1 of Ceratopteris richardii. Classification (NCBI taxonomy): domain Eukaryota; kingdom Viridiplantae; phylum Streptophyta; class Polypodiopsida; order Polypodiales; family Pteridaceae; genus Ceratopteris; species Ceratopteris richardii. Next base: position 7,246,158 of record CM035418.1, read on the forward strand.
TCTGATCCAACTCCAAAATTTCAGCCAACAAAGAAATTTAAGACCAAATGAATGACCAATTAAGATGTAAAACATTAGCAAACAATGGACAACCAGTTTGGATACCCAAGTAACCTTTAAAAGTGCAGCCCAAAACATATTGGACGGTCCCTCTGATGGCATACTTCTAAGTTTGCACCTAGAATATTGAATTTTGAGCCTCTAAAGCAACGTATTGTTTTGATATTCATGATTTCACATTGGTGAAGAAATGTATCATGACCCTTTAGCATTTTGTATTTCTTTTTCTTCTCATCGATGTAGAGTCCACACAAAATTTGCATCTGCACATAATCAATTTATATTGGCAGACTTAATATTTTTTGGCAAGCCAAGGCTATGATTTGATTGATATCATCTCTCTCCCATTGTTGCACACATGTTTGGAGTACATTGCACTTAATATTGTAACATTCACTCGAAGCTCATTACCCAAGGTTTTTGTTTGTAAAAGCTACCTAAACCTCACTTTAGCATATTTTGTTGCTCTCTCATAAAGGGGTTTTTTGTAATTTTCTCCAAGGATTTCAACTCTCTTCTTCATACACCATTTGGCACGAAGTGCCCCCCCATCCTTGTACCACAAGAATATAAGAAGAAAATATTGTGAGTGTGCATTTGTGGGTTGTAGGCTATTCTATGCCCACCCACATAGTTTTTGAGTTCCCAAGCCTATTCTAAGGCTACCTTCATGTGCAAAGGGCTATTCTAAGCCCTTCTCTTCGCGTCACATCTCTCAATTTTGGATGCCAAGCATAGGGCTATTCTAAGCCTCCCTCTCCTAGGTATCTACTTCACTTTTGGTGCAAGTGTAGTGCTACTCTAAGGCCCCCCAACCCTAATCCAGCTGAATTTTGTGAACCAATTATTATCAGTGTAGTAACTTTGTTTCAACTACAACAATGTCAACAATTTCAAGTGCCGCATCCTCCAGTCAATTATATTTATCCTCATTTATGCCCATATTCATGCCAAAAGATGAACTAATAAAAGACACAAATTAAAATCAATGAAAGGATACAATTAGGGTCTATCTCTATATAAACCTATTGTATGAAGTCGTCAATGGTACAGAACAAGAGCCCAATAAGAAAACTGATCTAGGAGCTTGGAATATATAGAATGTAAAGGACAAGCAAGCATTACGCCAACTTCTCCTTGCATGTGATTAATTGACAAAGGGTCACATCACTACATATAAGACTTCAAAGGAAGTTTGGGATATTCTAGCAAACCTCTATGAGGATAAAACACCATCTAAGATTTATACTCTAGAGGCCAAATTTCACAATCTCACTATACGTCCACAAGACACCATCACAAAAGTGATCATATAATTTTAAGATTATCAATGCAAGTTATCACTTTGTGGACGATAAATTTCCAGTGAAGAAATTGCTATAAGATTGCTTAACAAGCTTCCTAGGTCCTATGAAACATTTGTGACTACTCTATATAACAAAGGACAAGCACTCACTTGGGAAGAAGTTAAGAGATTATTGCTTCTCCATGATTCTAGAAAAAAGACCAAAGCCACCCAACAAACACCCATAAAGGCTAAAGCCACCTTACTCAACAAGTTATTGCCTTACAGAAGAGTCAAAGTGTGACCGAGATGGCCAAGGTTATGCTTAGTCAAAAGAAACTTCCACTAAAGTTTTGGGGTGAAGCAGTACAGATAGCAGTACATATTTAGAACAGAGGGTTCTCAGATGTCTTGAAGAACCAAAAACCATTTGAGGCTTACTTTTAGAAGAAGCCAAGTGTGAACTATTTGTGCATCTTTGCTAGTGATACCTATGTCCAACGCCACGATGATGATCGGCCTAAGCAGTACATTCTTATCAGTTACAATGAACAACAAAAAGCATACAAACTCGACGACCCAAAGAGTCACTAAGTTAAAGTAACCAAAGATTGCACCTTTGATGAATACTCTAAGTATTCATCTCTTTTGGATCCTCCCATTTTTGCTTTAGAGGGGGTCATTCTAGTTTTAGACAGTTACACTATGTGGAGCATGCTCTCTTTGTACATGACTTTTCCGATCATGATACACTTTTGGAGCAGGAGGAATCACAGATACCCTCTCAGCTTATACCTAAGATGGCTACACCTCCTATCGTACCATCCAAGGTTTACATTTCCCCTCAGCTTTAGTTGGGCATTACTCCAAAGATGAGTGACTCGTCATTTTCCATTCTTATCTTTGAAAGTCCACTTACCTCATCTACAATAGCATTTTGAGCATGTACTCTCCATTCTTGGAGTCCAGCAACTTTTCATTTACCATAGGCTACTCCCTGCATCTACTTGGATTCTTCACTTAGTTGGATCCCTTTCTGAGCCAGCTTCTCGGTTCAGAGGGGGCTTCCACGGTCCTACCAAAACACATCAAGACTTTGTACTACCATGTGACTATGATTTTATGCTTCATGTTTTATATTTCATTCTTGCAAGACCTACTTCTTAGCGATACAAATCTTGTGATGGATATTATCAAAGCTTTCGAGGTTTCCACGTACCACATGGATTCATCCTACCTATCTTGCATGGAGGTGATCTCGTCCAGTGAGATCTTGTTCCATTCCTGTACCTCGTTGGTGGAGTACCTATTAAGCATCTGATTGATCCATCTGGTGGACATCTTATGGAGTACCTAGCAATCCCGCATGGTTGATACCACTTGGAAGCTATGGATTTCCAGACGGAGACTTCCTATTTGGTGCTCCTTGCATGCTACTGCTACATTCTTGGTGGGCCTTTCTCTCATACCATAGCAGCCTCCATACTCCACAAAATGGAGTTGTAGAGGGGGTGTTGAGAATATGAGAGTGCATCTCCCTTTTGTATCTTGGAGTCACTCTATTTCCATTCCATTTCTATTATATTTCCATTTCATATTATAACCTTTGTATTTATGTACCTTCCCATTTGCTTCTACCAGTGTATTCATTTTCCTTTGAGGGGAATTATCCCACATGAGATGTACTTTGGAGAGCCCCTCCCAATTCTATATAAGGAGGGCCTCTCCCCAAAGTTGTATTTGGTTAGAAGCTTGAGAAGCCTACTCCATGCTATTGGCAAGCTCATTTCTAATCCATGTGAGTTTACCCATTTCTTTTTCTACTCACTTTGAGTCTCTCACACTCTTTCTTTTGTGAGTACACTCTTCTTTTCATTTTGCTTCCGCACGTGTACTCTCTACACATACCTCTTAGGCACACAATCTCTTGTATCTAGTTCTTATTTTTGCCTAGATATGGATATTCTCAGTTTGTATCATATGCACACATTGTAATTCAACATTCATATATCGATAGTGTATCTGACCTTGATAGCTTACCATTACACTTGAAATCTTGTCTATTCTCTCTCTATCTTTCACTCATCATCTTTTTGAGTCTTAAGGTGTGTATGTTAAGGTTCATCTGTTGGAAGATCGTATGAACCTGTGATATATTGTTATTGTGGCCCACTCCCACTTTCAACCTTTGGTATCAGAGCATAATTGACATACACCCTTAACAAGATGAGTGATTATAGACTTAAGAATGAAGATAACCTTGAGGGAATGTCTAGTTATACAATGTGGAGTTTTATGATGATGAATTTCTTAGTATCGCAGGACTTATGGATTATTATCAATGGCACTTATCCAAGGCCAAGACAAGTCGAGGAAGATGTTGGTTCATCTTCTAGAAGACCTATTGTTCCTATTTCTACTCAACTCAACAGGAGGTTAGTGAAGAAGAAGAAACTCTTACATCATCACGAGTCATACTACTACCATATTACTTCCTACAAAAGAGCAATCCAAATGGGATTCAAGGGATGCTTTAGCACTTTCATATATTGCTATGGGAGTCAAGAGGCATATTATACCTCAAATTAGGTCATGCAGAGCTTCGCATCATGCTTGGTTGGACTTAGAGAATCTCTATCAATGCACAAACCCTGCTAGGAAATCTCATCTAAGGAGACAATTAGCCAACATAAGGATGAAAGTTGATGAATCGGTTCACACACATATTTTAAAGCTTAAAAATTTACGAGATCAGTTACTCAATGTTGGAGTAAATATTTCAAATGAGGAGATAGTAAACACACTTCTTAACTCACTTCCATCTACATATCATTCTTTTGTTACTTCTTTATCTCTCTCTACAAGAGATAGAGAGATTTCATTTGAAGAGCTACAGCTCCTATTACTTCAAGATGAAGATCAACAAAAGGGTATGGAAGAGAATGATGAAGCTATGTTATAATCATCAAAGGGAAAGAAGAAGAAGGAGACAAAGAAGGATGAGAAAAGTCAACAATCCAAGAAGGAAAGTAATTCTTTTAATCCTAAGTCTTCTAGTCCTTTTCTTAATGCTTCCTCTACACCCAAAGAAAATTATTCGACTACATGTGATTCAAAGAAAGGAGTATGCCATTACTGTAAGAAACCACGTCATTACATTGCACAATGCAAAACAAGGATTTTTAATGAGAATAAGAAAGCATCAGGTAATAGTGTTGAAGATGATCCAAAACCTAAATATTCAAAGGTAGATTCATATGTATGTGCTACTATTGAAGAGATAGCTTTTGATCATGCAGCATTAAATGCAACCTCAGGTAATCCTTAGATTTTTTATTCTAAAGCTACTAAACATATAGGTTGCAGAAAGATATTTTCTTCCCTTTCTTACTCTTTAGCAAGAAGAGTGAAAATTGTAGATGGTCATGATTTAGATGTTGTAGGTGTTGGAGAAGTGAACCTAAAGTCTAGAGCGGGTGGAAATTTCATAATTTCCAATGTTCTTTATGTTCCAGACATGAGGAAGAATTTTCTCTCCATCTCTACTTTCTTATTAGATGGTTATGAAGTTGTTTGTGAGAAAGATTCATGTCAGATGCTCTCATCTGATGAGGAGCATTGTCTACTTCAAGGTGAAAACAGAAGTGGCATGTTTCTATTGTCCAAAATAAGTCATCCTAATGTTGCTAGGTCTATACACCTACAGAGAACATGAAGTTGTGGCATGCTAGATTTGGTCATATCAATTACATAGCTCTCAAACGTATCAAGGATCAAGCTATCGTGGAGAGTTTTCCTACTTTTGCATTACCAAATGATGTCGAATCATGCCGAATCATGTGAAGAATGTCTTGAAAGAAAGCTTCGCAAACTACCTTTCAAGAAGCATGGATACATCACGGCCACAAGGAAGTTGCAGATCATACACTCAGATGTGAATGGTCTAATGAGAATATATTCTATTCAAGGTTTCAGTTACTTTGTTATGTTCATTGCTGATTTCTCAAGATATTTGTGGATTTATGGTCTTAAAGTGAAGTTAGAGTTTTTTCCTACTTTCAAGAAATTCTTAGCTATGGTTGAAAATGAAAGTCAGTCAAAGATCCCCATTTTGAGATGTGATAGAGGACGAGAGTACATTTCTAAAGACTTTAACTCTTTTCTTGAAGATAAAGGTATCTCTCATCAACTCGCTACTGCTTACATGCCAGAACAGAATGGTGTTGCTGAGAGAAAGAATAACATACTTATTGAGATGATGCATAGTATGATGTCATCCAAAAGGTTTTCGCCCAAGTTTTGGTTTGATGCAATACATAAAGCTAATCACATTCTGAATAGGTCTTGCACAAAAGCTTTGAAGGTCATTACACCTTATGACGCTTATTATGAAAAGAAGCCCAATGTGACTTACTTCAAAGTTTTTGGTTCCGCGACTTATGTGCACATTGAAAAGAAGGATTGTGGTAAGCTTGATGTAAAATCCATTAAAGAGGTCTTTATTGGTTATGCAATTGAAAGCAAAGGATACAGATTCTATGTTCCAGATACAGGTGATATCCTACCCTCACATAATGCATATATTACAAAAAGTCAGATTTATGATAAGAAGGAAGAGATTCCAGATTTCATAAAGGCAGATGACTATGCATTTTTTAGAAGGAATTCGGATGCTTACATTCAGCCATACAAGGGGGGTGATGAACCTTCTCAAACCCTAAGAGATGCAGGTGAAGAGAGAGTACCTACATCAGTACGTAGTCCATCATCAATACCTCTTGAAGTTCTGACTTGTGAAGTTGGAGAAGGTTCGAAAATTCTAGAAGAAAGAGATACTGAAGAGCGAGAAGAGATTCCACCACTTTTCAAGAATACACCAATGTGGTTATATCAAACTTGGAAGGACATTGGTATAAAGGAATACACTGGAAGAACTAGAAGTCAGAGAGGAGACAACAAGGAGACTAGGTAAATTACACATAATAGTGGCAAGTTTTTGTTTTTCGCAAAAAACTAATTCGAGTGTAGAGAAAACGGCGATTTGATTTCACATGGCTTAGCAGTGGCATGCTTTTTGTACAACGTTATCTTCTATTAGCCATCATGTGCTTTATGATTTTAGGTGTGCTTTTCTTTGGGGTACACAACCTATATAAGAAAGACCTAGTCTCATTATTGAGATATCGCTCAAGGAAGCTTCAAGGGGATCTTTGGAGGTGATCAATTTTCTCAAGCTAGGAGAAGATCTTTGGAGGCCATATTTAGAGGAGGAGTTCTCACACTCCTCAAGGAGTTGTGGTCTACATCTCTTGGTGATTATCTAGAGAAGATTATGCCAACTTACCATCAACATCTATTGTTGATTTACTATGAGTAGCAAGTCTATTTCTATTCTTACTTGCAAGGTCACTCATTTGTGATTTAGGTTGATCAAAATTTGGGTTTGCTGTAAAACAATTCTAAATTGTTTGTATTGTGTTTATCCTTGTCTTTGCCTTGCTTTTTTATATGTTTTTTTTTTAATTCACAAAATTATCTTCATGACTAATGTGCCATCCATGTATGAATTACACTCTCACTTCTTCATCAACTATGTCCTTTTTTGAGATGCCATTTCTACCAAATGGCCATCTTCTTTTGACTCATCATCCTCATCTAAAGCAATGTCCTCATCCTTGCTCTCCTTTTTAGTGGTACTCTACTAGTTGTTTTTTAGCTCTAAAAAAAGTTAGCAATTTGTATGCATGATCTTGTCATTTAAATGTTTTGATGTAGGGCCTTAGTTCTTCTTCTCGTAGACCTTTTTTCTTGGATTGAAACCTTGTGGCACCCTTAGCTCTCTACTTCATGCTTGTAGCATAGATATTAACACCTCAATTATCAATTGGTGAGAAGATTTCACAGATAGCAATATGAGCCATATGATAGACATGATGGATTAGCACAAGAAAACATGACAACCTACAAAAATACCCTCAATCCAAAGTCACATATACTAATTACCCACTAATTTTAAAAAAAAAATAACTTTGTACTGGTAGCCATATTTTCTTACCTGCTTAGTAAGAAAATATGGTACAAATGTGCAACTTAGAGGTAGGGAACATGTTTTTACATTCAAGATCTATGATCACATGGATGAGAACATCATTGGATCTAAAAGAAAAGTGTTACTGAAGATATTTAGTTTGTAAGAAAAGTATCTATTCAAAATATACAAAATCACTAACTCGCTAACTCTTTCAGAACTAAGGTGGAAGAGTGTTCTCCCTCTTGAACCACCTTCCACTATTTAAATCAAGTAAAAAAATAGCTATTTTTATGTTTTAAAATGATAATTAATATAGAAATTATTATAAATATGGATTCACTAATGTCTCTTCTCCATATCTTCTAATACATATGGAAAGAAAATTATGTCCCTACATCCTTTCGTCCTCTAAGACCCCCCTATTGAACACTATCATCTATGACAATGCTAGGGATTGATGAGAAGTCTAGGCACTAGGGTTTTTGTAAAGCTTGATTGATTTACAGTCCTTTAAGTAATATTTTTTTTCTCTTAGAGGAAGTTCGACCAAAATCTAATCTTCCTCGCTTGAATAGATTGAAAGAACAATTGTATAGATCTCAAAAAGCAAGGGTTAGACTATTGGAAGGTGACACTCTCAGAAAAGGCTTCCCGTAGGCAACTCGTTTAACAATTAATTTTTACACTATCCTAAGGCCCACATATCTCCTATCATAGGGACAACCTGTGGTTTTTATTGCCTATTCGATTAATATGGCCTATCTACAAAAACAAGACTTTCTGAGATTATGTTTCCATTTCTTTAAACATGAGTCATGATTGTTTAAGTGCTATCTCTTCTAGCTTCTGACACTATAAGTAGGTAATTAAATGTGGTTGTAACCAGATAGTGTAGAGCGTACATGCGCACAAGCAAAATGAAGAGTGTACTCATAAAAATAAAGAGTGTGAAACTCAAAAATTAGTAGACCATGAAATGGGAAAACTCACATGGATTAGAGTGAGCTTGCCAAGAGCATGGAGTAGGCTCATCAAGCTTCTCACCAAGTATAAATGGGGGAAGAGGCTCTCCTTATATAGAGTTGGAGGGGGCTCTTCAAAGTACATCATATGTGGGATAATTTCCCTTGAAGTAGAATGAATACACAAGTAGAAGCAAATGGAAAGGTACCCAAATACAAAAGAGATACAATATAAAATGGGAATAAAATGTAAATGGAGTGCCTCCTGGATACAAAATGGAGATTCACTCATGCAAATACAAATGGAATGATATAAGAGAAATCATGTCATCAACCCCCTCTCTAAAGCTCCATTTTGGAGCAACTAAATATTACAAAGGTCCACCAAGCATTGAAGTAGAACAGGAGGTAGAGCCTTCATGAACATCTCCGCCAAGTTCTCCTTAGAGGTCCTCTCCTCCAGAATAAGCTCCTGAGATATGAGCTTCTCATGGATGAAATGGTATTGGATTTTAATGTGCTTCGTCCAAGCGTTGAACACTAAATTCTTGGTAATAGCCAAGGCTAACTAGTTGTCCATGTGGATGCATGTTGGAGTAACATGCAAAACACCAATGTCAAATAACAATCGTCGAAGCCAAATGGCCTCACATGTTGTAAAGCTCGATGCTCGGTACTCGGCCTCAATGGATGATAGAGCAATTGTAGGGTGCTTCTTACTTTCCCAAGAGATGGGTCTTGAGCCAAGCAAGAATATGTATCTAGAAGTAGAACCTCAAGAATCAAGCTCGCCAGCCCAATCTGAATCTGAATATTCGATGACTTTGATGCCCTTTCTATACCAAAGACCATAATGTTGGATGAGGCCAGGATATAAAAGTAGTCTCTGAGCAGTATCCCAATGTGTTTGACGAGGCTAATATGCAAACTATTGATTATCCCAATTACATAGGCAATATTTGGTCTAGTGTTGGCTAGGTAAAGTAATGAGCCAATAGGTTATCGATGAGTATGCACATCCATAAGTGATTATGAATCCTCCATTGTGATCTTGATATTTCAATCAAATGGTGTAGATACTGAGCGATATTGATTCATGTTATATTTAGATGGAAGATCATAGCAGTACTTCTTCTGTGATAGGAATATGTCTTCTTTTGTTTTCCAAACTTCCATACCTAAAAAGTAGTGAAGTAGGCCAAGATGTATTATAGAGTACTCAAGATGAAGCTGCATGATGATGAATTGGATGCATTCATTATCTAATCCTATCAAGATCAAGTCATCTATATAGAGGATGATTATTACAACTAAGGAATCTTTTTTATAGATGTATAAGTTAGCATCAACAGTGTTCCATTGAAATCCTTTATCTTTGCAGAACTTTTGGATCTTTTCATACCAAGCCCTAGGAGCTGGATTAAGTCTGTAAAGTACTTTGTGAAGCTTGTACACTTGATCTTCCTTTCCTTTGATCTTGAAACCTTCAGGTTATTCAACATATACTTCTTCTTGAAGATCTCCATTGAAGAAGGCATTGTTGACATCAAGCTAGCAAATGGATCATTTGAAGTGTGCACTAAGTGCAAGAATGATTCTTATAGTTGTAAACCTTGTAGTCGGGCCAAAGGTTTCTTCATAATTAAATTTGTATTTGTCCAATGTATCGTCTGATTTGTACTTGAATTTGTATAGTCATTTGACTCCAATGACTTAATGATTTGAAGGCTTAGGAACAAGTGTCCAATTGTTGTTCTTCTCAATTGCATTCATCTCTTTTTGCATAACTTCTTCCCACTCAGGTTGACCGTGGGCTTCTTTATAGGTGGAAGATTCTAGAATTTGATGAATTTGATGCATATGTGCATAATTTACATAGTGACTTTGTTCACATTGCTGATTTTCGATGAGCCTCTAAGATCTTCTAGGTGTCATGGACAAGGAAACCATCATAGACCTCAGATTCCATGTGACTTCTATATCTCATGATTGGCTCACAATTTGGGGAAACCAATGCTTCCATTGTGTCCGGAGCGTGCCAAAACCCTAAGATCGACTCTCTACTTGCCTCATTCGGATATCTAGAGCTCATGTTTCAAATTGATGATATCATCGATGACATCATCAATTCGTAACCGCCTTTCATGAACTACCCTTAAAAACCTATATAAGGAGGGGTTGGCCACATTCATAATCAATCTTCCCAAAATGTTAGGGGAGCACTAGATTGTGCTCTCTGACTTCACTAGATAAGATTTCAGAAATACACTTATGATTACAAGAACACCCATATAGGGAAAATAATACAAGAATACGTAGCCGATATAAGACGTCCCACAACCCAGGATCAATAGGTATGGAAAACTGGACTAGAGATCATACAAGAGATCCCACAACCCGGGATCGTAAGTATGAGACAAGATATCAGGATTACAAGAACCCCCTTCTAGGAGATGAACTAGATACAAGAAAGAACTCGACAAGATCTCGTCCTACAAGATTACAAGAGGACAAGACAGGATGTTCAAGAACTAGACTAGACAAGACTGGAACAAGGAACAAGACAAGAACTCAAAATGGAACTTGAAGAGTACTTACTTGGCAGTCATGACTCCTTGAGCTCCCAAGATTGGTATTGGCAAGACTGATTATGAATGTGGCTAAACCCTCCTTATATAGGTTTTCAAGGGCGGTTCATGAAAGGCGGTTACGAATTGATGATGTCATCGATAATGTCATCAATTTGAAAACATGAGCTTTGGATATCCGAATGAGGCAAGTAGACAATCGATCTTAGGGTTTTGGCACACTCGGGACACAATGGAAGCATTGGTTTCCCCAAATTTTGAGCCAATCATGAGATATAGAAGTCACATGGAATCTGAGGTCTAGGATGGTTTCCTTGTCCATGACATCACCTCCCCATCAAGCGACGAGTTCCACAAGGAGCACTCATGATCTCTGGTCTCGGCTTCATTGGATTTTTCTTATGAAATTCTCAAACCTTGATTGGTGCTCTGTGAAGGTTCTCTACAGGTTCTGAAGTGCGATCATTGATGTCATACCCTTTCCAATGAACAAGATACTCCAATCTTCCTCCGGATATTCTTGAATCTAGGACATGCTCGACTCAAATTCTTCATGATCATCAATCTCGATAGGTGGTGAAGAACTTGGTCTCTCTCCCCTCAATGGTGAAATCTAATATGGTTCCAACATGGACACATGGAAAATTGGACTAGAGATGATACAGGAGATTCCACAATCTGGGATCGTAAGTATGAGACAAGATATCTGGATTACAAGAACTCCCTTCTAGGAGATGAACTAGATACAAGAAAGAACTCGACAAGATCTCATACTACGAGATTACAAGAGGACAAGACAAGACGTCCAAGAACTAGATTAGACAAGACTAGAACAAGGAACAAGACAAGAACTGGAACTGGAACTTGGAGAGTACTTACTTGGCGGTCACGACTCCTTGAGCTCCCAAGACTGGTATTGGCAAGACTAATTATGAATGTGGCTAACGCCTCCTTATATAGGTTTTCAAGGGCGATTCATGAAAGGTGGTTATGAATTGATGATGTCATCAATGATGTCATCAATTCGAAACATGAGCTCTGGATATCCGAATGAGGTAAGTAGATAGTCGATCTTAGAGTGTTGGCACGCTCCGGACACAATGGAAGCATTGGTTTTCCCAAATTGTGAGCCAATCATGAGATATGGAAGTCACATGGAATCTGAGGTCTAGGATGGTTTCCTTGTCCATGACATCACCTCCCCCTCAAGGGAAGAGTTCCACAAGGAACGGTCATGATCTCTGGTCTCTGCTTCATTGGATTTTTCTTATGAAATTCTTGAACCTTGATTGGTGCTCTGTGAAGGTTCTCTACAGGTTCGCAAGTGCGATCACTGATGTCAACCCTTTCCAATGAACAAGATACTCCAATCTTCCTCGAGATATTCTTGAATCTAGGACATGCTCGACCTCGAATTCTTCATGATCATCAATCTTGATAGGTGGTGAAGGACTTGGTCTACCAGGGCAAAGTCTAATGCATCTGTCTCCAGGAAGAAGGGCTTACTAGAATCAGGATGAACTAGAATTGTAGCAGTAGTGAATGTTGATTTCAAGGTCTAAAAGGCTTTTTTTGCTTCTTCGGTAAATGAGAATTTGGAGTTCCCTGTAAGCTTCGTAAGAGGTGTCACTATCTTGGAGTAATCTCTTATTAATATCCTGTAGAAATTGAAAAACCCCAAAAAGCATTGTACATCTCGAACACATGAAGGTGGTTGCAAATCAAGGATTGTCTCAATCTTCTTAGGGTCCATAAAAATTCCTTTATCTGATACAATGTACCCTAAAAATTCCACTTCTATCTTATGGAAAGAGCACTTCCCCAATTTCGCATATAATCCTTTTTCTCTTAGTTTATCTGGGACTATATTTACATGACATTCATGATCCTCTAGATTTTTGGAGAATATCAAGATATCATCAAGGTATATTACAAAAAAAACATCTAAATATTCTCGAAAGATATCATTCATCATATGTTGGAAGACAGCTGGAGCATTTGTGAGACCGAATGGCATAATTACATATTCTAAATGGCCATACCTTGTTCGAAATGTTGTCTTCCATTTGCTTCCTTCTCTGATCCTAACAAGGTTGTAAGCTCCTCGAAGGTCAATCTTCGTGAAGAATTTTGCTTTTCCAAGGTGTTCCAAGAGCTCTGATATGAGTGGTAGAGGGTATCTGTTCTTTATAGTGACTTTATTCAATCCACGATAGTCTACACACACCCGGAGAGTCCTATCCTTCTTCTTTACAAATAAAATACGAACTCTTACTAGAGACTTTGAGTGTTTGATAAACCCCTTTGCTAGATTCTCATCAATGTTCTTGCGTAGGTTTGTAAGTTCCTTTGGGGATAGTTTGTAGATTGGTCCAAAGGGTGGTTGTGCTCCCTCTTGAAGTTCTATGGCACAATCATAAGGTCTATGCTCTGGAAGGATATCTGCATTCTTCTTTTCAAAAACATCTTTGAAGCCTTTGTATTGATTGGGTAGCTGCACTAGATGATCTTTCTTGGATTCTTGAGCTGGTATGTCATAGATCATATATGTAGGTTCCTTCCTTATTGCATGTATGAAGGCTTTGGCTTTGGGTTCTTCTGGATATCTCGACGGGTGATTTTATTCTTTTCCCAATTAATGTATGGATTGTGCTTCTTTAACCAGGGCATTCCAATGAAAACTAGATGTATTGGGCTCGATATTACATTGAAACATATGTGCGATTCATGATCATCAAGGTGTACTCTTAATGGTATGGTTTCCATGGTTATATTCCCAGATGCTAGAGTTCGTCCATCTACTACTTCAACTACTACTGGTTTTTTCTTCCGAAGTAGAGGAATTCCATGTTTCTTAACCAATCCTTCATCGATGAAACATGAGGAGGCTCCTGAATCTAGTAGGGTTGTAAGGGAAAGGGTCTTCTTGGGCATGATTAACTTGATAGGTGCAAGACATGTTTCTATGGGTGTAGCTAGAATTATGAGACCCTTTCTTATATCATGGTCCTGTTGCACGGTCTCTTTAACAATTGGACTTCCTCATTTACCTGCTCTACAAGGGTGGTTGCGCCTCTGGAGTTTGTTCTCTTGTTCAGACAATTAATTGCAATATGTCCAAGGTTTCCACAATAGAGACATAACTTATTAAATCTCCTTCTCTATTTCTCTTTTGGTATTAGAGATTGAAACCTAGTTACATCTATTTGCATAGATTCAGGCATAGACTCATCTTTAGGACTGGGCTAGAAGGGTTCCCACTGGCGAGGTCTACCTTCTACTTGTTTTTCTTGTTTCCTTTCAAAAAGTCGGTTATCACATTGAATAGCTTGCATGATAAATTCATTCAATGTTTTAACCTCTATCCACTTGCCTCATTTGGATATCCAGAGCTCATGTTTTGAATTGACGACATCATCGATGATATCATCAATTCGTAACTGCCTTTCATGAACCGCCCTTGAAAACCTATATAAGGAGGGGTTAGCCACATTCATAATCAATCTTGCCAATACCCATCTTGGGAGCTCAAGGAGTCGTGATCGCCAAGTAAGTACTCTCCAAGTTCCAGTTCCAGTTCTTATCTTGTTCCTTGTTCTAGTCTTCTCTAGTCTAGTTCTTGGACATCCTATCTTGTCCTCATGTAATCTCATAGTACAAGATCTTGTCGAGTTCTTTCTTGTATCTAGTTCATCTCCCGGAAGGGAGTTCTTGTAATCTAGATATCTTGTCTCATACTTACGATCACAGGTTGTGGGATCTCCTGTATCATCTCTAGTCCAGTTTTCCATGTGTCCATGTTGGAGCCATATCAAATTTCACCATTGAGGGGAGAGAGACCAAGTCCTTCACCATCTATTGAGATTTATGATCATGAAGAATTCGAGGTCAAGCATGTCCTAGATTCAAGAATATCCCGAGGAAGATTGGATTATCTTGTTCATTGGAAAGGGTATGATATCACTGATCGCACTTGGGAACCTGGAGAGAACCTTCACAAAGCACCAATCAAGGTTCGAGAATTTCATAAGAAAAATCCAATGAAGCCAAGACCAGAGATCATGAGCACTCCTCGTGGAACTCGTCGCTTGAGGGGAAGGTGATGTCATGGACAAGGAAACCATCGTGGACCTCAGATTCCATGTAACTTCTATATCTCATGATTGGCTCACAATTTGGGGAAAGCAATGCTTCCATTGTGTCCGGAACATGCCAAAATCCTAAGATCGACTATCTACTTGCCTCATTCGGATATCTAGAGCCCATGTTTCAAATTGATGACATCATCGATGATATCATTAACTCGTAACCGCCTTTCATGAACCGCCCTTGAAAACCTATATAAGGAGGGGTTAGCCATATTCATAATCAGTCTTGCCAATACCAGTCTTGGGAGCTCAAGGAGTCGCGATCGCCAAGTACGTACTCTCCAAGTTTCAGTTCGAGTTCTTGTCTTGTTCCTTGTTCCAATCTTGTCTAGTCTAGTTCTTGGATATCATGTCTTGTCCTCTTATAATCTCGTAGTATGAGATCTTGTCGAGTTCTTTCTTGTATCTAGTTCATCCCCCAAAAGGGAGTTCTTGTAATCCAGATATCTTGTCTCATACTTACAATCCCGAGTTGTGGGATCTCGTGTATCATCTCCAGTCCAGTTTTCCATACCTATTGGTCCCGGGTTATAGGACATATTGTATCCGCTACGTCTTCTTGTATTATTTTTCCTATGTGGGTGTTCTTGTAATCATAAGTGTATTTCCAAAATCTTGTCTAGTGAAGTCAGAGAGCACAATCTAGTGCTCCCTTGACACTAGGTTGGTGAGAAGTACTTGTCTTTAAGTTGTTCTTAGAAACAATTGTTTCCTCCTCTGAAGTATAGATGGGTGGACTCAAACTTAAACTTGGATCTTTACTTGATTATTTTGAAACTTTTTCAAATATAACATCTTTCAAGATGATGATGGAGTGCTTCTCAAAATCGTACAAGTTATAAGCTTTAGATTGTTGAGTATAGCCAATGAAGAGATGTTTCTTTGACTTGGATTATAACTTGCTTCAATCTTCCTTTGGCACATGTACAAAATCTTAACTTCCAAATACTCTAAAGTAATCGACATTGGGCTTGCAACCATAGTAGGCTTCAAACGGAGTCTTGTTGTTTAATGTACTTGTGAATCCCCTATTGATGATGTGCACTACAATGTGTACTACTTCCGCCCAAAACTTGAATGGTAATGCTTTGTTGTGAAGCATGGTATGTGTCATTTCTATTACTCTTGGAATCTTTCTCTCAACTACTCCATTCTAAGATGGAGTATGAGGTTGAGTGACTTGCCTCTTGATGCCCTTTTGCTTTAAGAAATTATCGAAGTCGTGATTGTTGAACTCACCACCTCCATCTTATCTAATAGTCTTGATTGACCTGGATGCTTTGTTCTCAAATTAAGATATCCATTCTCAAAATCTATAAAAGGTGTATGCCTTGGACTTCAAAACGTATATCCAAATGATCTTGAGTGGTCATCTACTAAAAGAAAGAAGTAGATGGATCCACTTAGTGAAGGCATATTCATGGGAACAGGAGTCCTCTGTTGCTTGCTTTGGGTGCAAGCTTGGAAAATATCATGTACTTGACCAATCTTGGGCAAGAACTTAACCATTTGATACAAAAATCTTGAATAAGTATGAGGTGTTTCTGTATCTTTGGTGAGGCTAGAAAGGGACTCCTTAGAAAGAAAACATGATAGCTTCACCCTTTGTCTTCAACTCCATGTGCAATAATATCTTTAGTTGTAGGTTCAATAACCTTTACAGATGTGTTATAAAATAACACTTGTTTGTCATGATCGGTGATGGCCTTAACTAAGAGTAGGTTCATGCACTAGTTTGGGACAAACAATATATCAGATAAAGCTTTATATCCCCCTCGGTGATTAATGATTTGAACTTTTTCTTTTCCTTCTATGGGGAGAATTTTATTATTAATGTAAACAGACTTCACCAATGTAATATTTGATCTCCTAGAAGGAGTCTCGATCTTTCGACATATGAGATATGGCTCCACTATCAAAGATCCATTATTGTGAGGAACTTGAAGTAATTAGGGCATTGGCTTTTGTGGACATAAACAGGTCTTCACTGGAACAGTAGGACCTATGTTGAGAAGACTTAGATGGATTCCTCGAGGTAGAGGCTTTACATCTATTCTTCTTTTTGTAGAATAATTTCTCAGATGCCCCATTTTACCATAATACTTGCAGCTAAACTTCTTTGATGAGTTGCTTGAACCTTGTTTAGGTGTGTTGCTAGAATTGTGCCTAGCATGTTTGACCTTGTTGAATGGTCCCTTGGCTTTCATCATGGTTTCTTGTGAGGATGTCGAATTTGCTCAAAAGTCATGGAGGATCAAAAGTGAGAGAACTTCTTCCTAAGTCAATACTTATCTACGCTCGTAAAGGATTTTCACAAAAGTTTTACAACATTGCGGGAGCTTAGTGAGAAGTCTAATGGCCATATCTTCGCTAGAAACTTGTTGGTCACATAATGCTAGCTTGTATTGATAATCTTCAAAGGTGGAAATAACTTTAGTAATGGGATCTTGGGGCCTAATTGAGAGGTTGTGAAACTCGACCTCTAAGGTGTAGATTTTAGAAGGATTTTTATCTTCATAAAGATCTTGCAAGATTTTCCAAGCTTCATGGGATGTTTTACAAGAGGTAATGTGGCCCTTGGTTAACTCGCCAAAAGCTAGAAGTAACTATCCTAAAGCTCTCTTGCTTTGAAATTCCAAACATTTCAGGCCACTAGATGACTTTCGTTGTCTGGATCAAGTTCTATTCCTTCAACTACTTTATATAAGAGGTCTTTATAAAGGTATGCCCTAATTGTATCATTCCATAGATTATAGTTGGTGCCATTTAATCACTTATCCTTTGGCATAAAAATTGATGTAAAAGAAGGTAAGTACCATTGACTTGAAGGCATTGCATTCGAGATCATAGATATTGAGGTCGTTGAAAATGAATCACACTTGAAAAGAATTGAAGTCAGAATCGGCACAAAAAGTTGGGATCGGGTAGGGGACGCTTAGAATAGCCCTATACTTGCTTATGAGAGAGACACTTTGGATGGGGGCTTAGAGTAGCCCTAGAAAGACACTTTGGAGGGGGCTTAGAGTAGCTCTAGAATGCACACCAAGATAGCCTTAGAGTAGGCTTAGGAACTTTATAGAGCTTGTGGGTGGCCTTATACTAGCCTCTAACTCACAAGTGCATACACATACTAAGTTCTTCTTTTATTGAGTTACAAAGTGAAGGGGCCCTTAGTGCCAAATGGAGTCAAAGATGAGGGTTCAACCCTTTAGAAAATACTAAGTGACCTCTTTAGTGATTACAATGGATGTCAAAATTAAGGATCAATTACCCTTTGTAAAGTACAAAATAACTCTTTATAAAGGCTCATTGAATATCACAAAGAAATCTTTGAGTGCCCTAGAGGGAGAGGGTTAAAACCCTTTTGAAAATGCAAGAATAATTGCCTTGTTTTCAGCTTCCTATAGTGGTCACTTATGCAAAGAGAAAAGAGAGAGAGAGAGAGAGAGAGAGAGAGTTTTATGGAGGAGTGCCCTTTGGAAATTACACAAGGGTCCCTTAGAGTGGGTGTACAATGATGATGGGTTACACGTGGGCACTAGGTCTTGCAAAATTGATGATGACTAAGAAAGAACCCATATGAAGAGGATGGGGACAAGCCTTTATATAAAATAGAAGGCGTGCATTATACAATGGCCATGAATAGCTTGCGTAAGCACATAAGAAGCTTAACACTGAGTTACGTGATCTTCTTATAACCTTGTGTGAGGAGGACACTCAGGGAATCAATGGAGCTTAAAGAAGTAAACATAAATAATAGGAGATTTTTTTTTTTTTAATAAAAGGAAGTTCGGCCTTAGCCTAATCTCCCGGACTTTAATTAAAATATAGAAAAAAAGTTACAAGTGAATGGGACTAGTGCCCATGGGATCCCCCAAATCCCACAAAGCAAGGGAGGAGTATGGCAAGCTAGATGGCATTACAAATGAGGTGGATAAAATTATCATTACTCTCATGTGGGACCCATTTGGGTTTTAACTTGTTTTCGAGGAGATAAATACAGTGATGTCTAAACGGTGGAGATTTCTTATCTGGGGAGATTCTTTTACCTAGGAGAAACAAGGATTTCTCGATCGACCATTCCTTAGGAGTTTGGCCCAAATCGACAGCACATCGCTCCCTCCAAATCTTCCAGAGAGTCTCACCTCTGATGGCATCTCGCATCAGCTTCAAGCCTCTTGATACAAATACAAATACATCTCGCATCAGCTTCAGGGAGAGCTTGGTTTATCTCGCATCAGCTTCAAGCCTCTTGATACAAATACATCATTGATGATGTAACTCCCAGTCCAAAAACTTATTTGACATCACGCATGATGTCAAAAAATCCTAGGTGCGTGAATCACTGAGCAAAAAAATCACGTCTCTCTTCGTTTGGCGTAGAGGGGGGGAGAGAGAGAGAGTAGAAGCAATTGTGCGCTCCAGTCGGATGCGTGAATCACGGAGATTTCTATATTGCACAGAGGAGGACAAAAACGGTCCAGGATGCCTCCGTCGACTTCAACAGCAGAGAGCTCTCTCTCACTCTCTCACAGAAGGTGCAGCGCACGCAGCTGTCGATGCTTGTTTCTCTCTCCCTTTACACTGTGATTAATCAGGTGCGGTTCAGTTCGACTGAAACAGATGGATGTAGCGAACGATTATGGTCGATGAGGATGCCGACTCAATACTGACACCGAGAGATGAACGAACCGGTTGTGCAATTTTCATGATGCAGCCGAGAGACAGAGATGGTTGAAGAGCTCCTTTCGTGCGATATGGTTTGCTCTCTATTGCTATCACATCCCACTGCTTTGAGGCCCTGAACAACACGCGCACTGCTGAGCAGAATCGTGGATGTTTACTGCGCAAACGATCTGTTATTGCAGTACCTCTAGCTGAATCTGGTGAAGCTCGTTATTGCAGATATGACTCCAATGGCCATTAAGTGCTTCACAGAGCACTGTAATAAGGATTGTGCAGAACACTTTAACAAGGATTGTGCAGAGGTAACTGCCACTATCTTCGAGCGCAGTTGATAAGCATGAAGGATTGTGCAACCACTATCTTTGAGCACAATTGCTAAGCAGATATAGCAAAGAATGATTTGCACAATGAAAGATCTCTGTCTTGCTGTTGACTGCGGAGATAATCGATAGAGCCACGCACTCAATAATCGAGCAGATGTCAAGCACAATATGGATAATATACGAGATAAGGCACATTAATGAATGATTCACCCTTATAGTAAGAAGAGTACGAACTCACACTCGTTCTCTCTTTAAGAGCTAAAAATGCAATGCATCACAAAGGGCATCAAAAGAGTCACCAATAATGAGGTGAGCATTGTTTATAAACACTTAAGAACTTGATATTTACTATCAACTCCACAACATTAACACAAAAATGAAATGAAACATCAAATGTGGCCACTAAGAGGGGTGGGAAAATGGATGAAAGAGGAGAGCAAGAGGGTGGGAAAATAGGAGTAAGAGGGTGTGAATATGATGAAAGAAAGGGTGGGAGGGTGCAAAATGAGCAATGAACAACCAAAAGAGAGCACAAAGTGATGGCAAAAGGACATCTCATGATGAGTGGAGAGTCACACCACCAAGATCTAACACCAACATCACCAAAACGACCACCAAAATCACCGCCAAGACCTCCACTTAAAGCTCGGATACCATGTAGAGAATACACACACAGAAGAAAAATGAAAAGAAGAGGGTACTCACGAAAAGAAAGAGTGTAAGACTCAAGCGAGTAGACCATGAAATGAGAAAACTCACATGGATTACAGTGAGCTTGCCAAGAGCACGGAGTACGCTCCTCAAGCTTCTAACCAAGTACAAATGGGAGGAGAGGCCTTGGTTATATAGAATTGAAAGAGGCTTTCCAAAGTACATCATATGTGGGATAATTGGAGAATGAATACACGGATAGAAGCAAATGGCAAGATACCCAAATACAAAAGAGATACAATATAAATGGAAATAAAATGGAAATAAAATGGAAATGTAGTGCCTCCTGGATACAAAATGGAGATGCACTCATGCGGATACAAATAGAAATGATGTAGGAGGAATCATGTCGTCAACAGATAGGTCTTCCAATAAAATGCATTGTATTTTTGAAGGATGCCTATCTCAAATGCTTCTTGGAACACTTGCATATATCTGGATGGTAGAAAATTATTCTTGTATAATATGCTCATAGGCAATGGAGATAAGGTGACTCTCACGAATCAGACAATAGGCTCGTAGATTCCGAATGAAAACCAACTCTGCTGAAGTGAAATGGTCCTTAGAAAATGTTATGAGACATACCTGTAGCACACTATGCATCTTGAATTTCATTTTCATGGCTATGTCTGGTATCTTTCCATAGATATGTTTATAAAGATAATATCTAGATCAGCATGTACTTTTCCGTGATCATTCATTTTGCTAGAAATGGAGATCTTGAATGATCCAACCACTTTTTCTTTGTTTGGTTCTCTTGGTTTGATTAGAAGAAGGTATAGAATTTTGTCTCCTTGCTACTGGAAAATCGTCTGGATTTAAATGCAAAAACCTAGGTTGCATGACAAAACATTCTTGAAAGAAGTGTAGGTGTCCAGAATTATGCAGCACTAACCCAATCGTCTGTTCTGCTCTATGTCCTCTAGATCATTGTTTTGATATATAAAATTCTTATTAGGTTATTTTTTTCCTTGCTAAATAAATACTCAGTGAATTATTATACCAGAAGGATAAACCTTACAAGCTTAGGGTGTAGCATACTTATAATATCAGTAGGTCAAATTACAATATCAGTGGCTCAAATCATATTTACCACCTGAGATTTCAATAGTTGTCCTAAGTCAAGAAAAAGCTATCTGCTATAGCTATACATGTATCTCACGTCCATTCAAGCAAAGCTATTGGTTTCTTATTCTACATTGGAGTAAACATTATAGGGAAATTATCCTAAGTGACCTACTCTTCTTCACTCTCTTCATCATTGTCAGCTTAGATAGGCTCATCCTTGGGTGGGATACTAGTGAACTTTGATATTGAGATATGCTCTTCCAACTATCTGCCTAATTCAATGATTCTCTGATCCACACTTGTAACTAGTTGTCCTTCTAAGTTCTTCTCATACACCATGACTTCTCACTATGCTTTTTTAGCATAGCACTTGGTAATTCAATCTATTGGAATTTTTATCCTACTTGACTTTTATGCTTTTGATGATGCTTTTAATAGTGCATTCTTGATGATTGATTTGGATTTTGATTTGAGTAATTCTGATCCGCACATTTTGCTACTCGGATCTTTTTGAAGGATGTGTAGGGATGATAGGAGTAATGTTGTTCTATAAGTCAGTAACAAGATGATCTAAGCTCTGAAACTTTTTAGTTACACATCCTCCTCATCTTGGTATTGCAAGATCTTTTAAAAGGCTAAACACAGTCCACGGACTGATCACAAATAAACTGCTGCTTCATTTGTCACACTCTGGAAGAGAAATTAAATCTCTCTGCAGGGACCAAAATAAGCCACTCATACTAAGCTTGTTGCACAACTTGTTTAACACATTTGCCATTCAGTAAAACTGTATCTTTCTGTAAGACATGAATCCATGGAAAAGTTGAAATCAGTAACTGATGACGATGGTACAAATCATTGGACATGTAGAATAGGAGAGCTACATCAAATCTGGTGTTTTAGAGGACTGGAGATCTCAAAAGCCACTGATACTGAGATAGGTCATTTGTAGAGAAAAGAAAGCTGTGGTCGTGTACATCCATCCATAGTGAGATTCTTTTATACTGCAGCAACTATTAATTTCTCAAGTTCAAGAACTTTTGAAAGCTTTACCTTTTTTCCTATTAGAAAATCCCCAATTTATCAGCCATTGAGGACGACTTTGCAAAAATGGTTATGATCATTAGAAAGATCATGTAACAATTATATGATGCTTAATTTTTCACCATTTTTGGATGGATACTTTCTGAGAAATTAATTTTCCAGGCAATTCAAGAATGTTTAATTAAACTTCTGGCTCAAATTTTGGGTAGTTTTTAAAACATCATTGTATTTATCTTAAATCTTATTCAAAGTAAATTGAAAGGTCAAAAAGGTGTCAACATGATTTAAGGAGGGCAACTTTTGTAAAAAGCCGCTAAATCTAGGCCTCCAAACTTCTAGCACAAACAAATTGCAGGCTCTTGATCATGCTTAAAGTTACTTTTTTACTCCTTCAGCTTTTTTGAACCTCAGCTCTCTTGAACCTCTGCTGCAACACTTCTTGGAC
This sequence comes from Ceratopteris richardii, assembly GCA_020310875.1. Classification (NCBI taxonomy): domain Eukaryota; kingdom Viridiplantae; phylum Streptophyta; class Polypodiopsida; order Polypodiales; family Pteridaceae; genus Ceratopteris; species Ceratopteris richardii. Next base: position 7,269,509 of record CM035418.1, read on the forward strand.
AGCAAGTATATGCTAATTATTCTTACATACTGCCATAGCACCCTGTTCCTCTTGGTACCAAGATTTTCTGCAGTCGCTTACCTACTGGAAGCCTCTTCTTGCCTACTAAAGCTTGTTTGAGCAACTTCATCATTCAAAATCTTCCCAGATTGCTTCTTCAAGCTTTATCACAAGAAATCTCTTTGGAATAGCTTCTACTTGTTGATTTCTGCACTTAACACTGTTGGCAATTATTTGGTGAAGTCGTTTTGTAATTTTCAGCAGTTATAGCTATTTTTCATCATCATAAACATTAACAGTTGCTGTGATTACATTATTTTCAGCATACTCGCTGCATACTTGAGCTTCTCTCATCTTCTCATCTAACCTTGTGTCCTTGGAGTATTTCCTCCTACACAAGGCTTATTTTCATCATATTTTATTCCTCTTATCTTGGTTCCTGTTATCTTTCAATTTCCAACAAAGATTACCACATCTCAGATCCAAGGACATAGTGGAAAAACCTGAGATTGCATATCTCAAAGTCATACATGAACATCAACTTTAGCCAATCAGAGGAGTCATACATGAACATCAACTTTAGCCAATCAGAGGAGACATTTTGACCCTGATTACGACAAGATTACCATTGTGAACATTATCATTTATGCCATCTGATCACTTGATATGTTATATTTCAATGTAGAAACTGAACTCTGATGCATTAATCTTGTGCAAAGCAGGTATGCTGGATCGAGACTGTAGGATGTCCTCTTGATTCTCATACTATACCTTCAAATGCTAGGACCACATCACTTGGTAGCTATGAAACTTTACATCCCCAAGTTAGAAACCAGTCCTGACATCATGCTTGACAGTGATCTCCTGAAGCTGTTTATGCATTCTGAGAACCTAGTTGTCTGCCCTAGAAAAAACCATTAGAGTTATGATGCCAAGTTAGAATCCACATACAGGTCCTGAATATAACCAATCCAGGGTGGCCCTAATATTTAGCAATCTAAAAGTGTGTGTCAATGAACCACATAGGCAAATGTTGACTGGACAGCTTCTTGTTTCTGTTCCAATTGGACCACAAACCTCAAAAAGTAGGAAACTCATATTTGGAAATCAAGACTAGCATGGTCAAGAGCTGTGCTGATTGATAGAATGTCATTGGCACCAAATAAAGAAAAGCATCTTTAAAAACTACATCCTTGCTTGAGTACAATCTAGCCCAATAGCATATGTCATATAACATCGTCAATGGCCATTCCTGATAGAAATATACACATAGAAATCAATTCCCCTGCCTTTAAGTTCCCTTCCCTAATTCCTTGAAGTAAATACACAAACTTAAGTGCACTAGAAGTGCAAGTGCATGTGCCCTTAGCCATAAAGTAATGCAATTGATAAGAAGAGACTATATGAGAGAACTTGGGAATTTATTTATGGCTATGTAAATGGCAGCAAACAAAAAGCTCCCCTCACATGTAAATAGAATTCCCCTAGAACGCAAATTTGTGCAGTGATCTATATATTGGATATATACCAAAAAACACGAACAACAGAAAACTCTCCCTCTTTCTATACGAAGAACATAAGTATAGGGGTTTCCTTAAGAGCGAAAGCCAATATCAAGTACACTTGAAACCCAGACATATGAATAATAGCATACATGAGATAATAAGTGCACATAACCAAAAGTACATCAACCTCCTTCATTAACAATGCATTTTTGCCAATGGTAAAGGAAACTTTCCTAAAATGTTCCTTATCCAACTAAAGGCGTTTTCATATTTGGTAAGTCAGTCAGACTGACTTAGCCCTTGTATACGTGAACCCCATTTCAGCTAACATCATCTATCTCACCCAACGAGATCTATTCTAGCTACCCTAAACTCTTGACTCACCTTACATACAGTGGAAGCACACAAGTGGACAAAGCCATCTGTGTATCAATTGATCAAAGAATTAGGTTTCTTGTTTCTCTGATCTATCATGCACTCACTATCTCTTGCTCAGATTCTATTTGCTTCATTTTACAACCTTCCCTTATGAGCAACTAGGCAAGGTAGTGGACAACCACCAAAGGAAGCTTCCCACCGCTCCCCCCCAAGGAGTCAACTCCAAGGGAAGCTTCCCTTTAGATAGCAACCCAATTGAGTAGGGTTCCTCTTTTTTAGGGATTGTCCAAAATTTTTAAGTTTGGTTCATCTAGGACACCTTGGGGCCTTTACCCCCAACAACCTCCCACATAAAGAGACAATGAGACTCATTTAAGCTATGTAACTCTTATGCTCTAAATACAATGATGATGTTGTGTCTTAGAGAGGCACTTAATGAGAGCATCTAACAACTCTAGGTAGTGTTGACCTTTAGTAATACACAATTCTAGCTAGTAATGTACTACACATCCATGTGCTTAGTGCATACATAAAACATGGCATTCTTCACCAAACAAATGGCGCCTTGGCTATCATAGTGTATGACTAACATCCTCTCAAGCATATCAAGTGACAAGTCCATTACAAAGATGTGTTCTCCATATGGCTTCCAAATGGCTGCAATATATTGAATTTCTATAGTCAACAAACCAACTATCCTTTACAATCTAGATTACCATGATTATTCACCACCAACTATAAACACATACCCACTAATGGATATGCCGCTATCAGCATATCTTCCATGTCTAAATCACAAAACCCTTGCAACTACAATGGGCCATTTGCATAAAATAGGCAGATATCTTTGGTTCAATTTAAATACCTCATAATGGGCTTCATGGCATCCCAATATGCTCAAACTAGGATTTTCCATGAATCTTCTAACAACTCCCCATTGCTTGAGCAATGCCCGGGCCTTGTAGCAACCATGGCATATATCAAAGATCCACAAGTTGAAGCATATGGTTTATGTTCTTTTCTTGAGATAAATATGGGAATCATTGTTGCCTTTCTTCTTATTCTCACTCTCGAAATATGCTCAGCTGGGGTCAACTCTGTCATAGAAAAGGCTGAACTCAGATGGCTTTCAAAGTATGATTGAGCTTCCATCTATATCTTTATTGCTGTACAGGCTGTGAAAGATGTTGGCTGTGTTTAAATTCTGGAGAGATCATTAATGCATCAAACATTTTGTACCACTGCCTAGGGGCCTGTTTAGGTCCATATAAGCTGCTTTCAAGTTTGCACACCATATGCTCTTTTTCTGGGATGACAAAGCCTTCTGGCTAATTCATATGCAGCTTATCATCAAGATCACCATGCAAAAAGATGGTTCTATAATCCATTTGATAAGTTCTTAGTCTAAGGCAATACTAGGAGCAAATAAAACTCAAAGAGTGGTCATCTTCACAACCTATGAGAAGACCTTTCAGATTATACCTTCCTTTTATGCATATCCTTTGACACTCAATGGTGCCTTGTACTTGGATTGTCCATAAACTACTTTGATTTTGTATACTGATTTGTTTGAATTGTCTTCCTCCATTCAAGTAATTCAACAAGGTCCCAAGTGTGATTGACATGCAATGCTTTCATCTCTTCTTGTATAGCTAAATTCCACTAAATTTTTGAGTTCACAAGACCTAGCCTCTCTGAAAGTTGAAGGCTCCCCCTCATCCATCAACATGGCAAAATACAAAGAGGCATCAAATCTTTGGTTGCTACCTTTTGGGCCTAGTAGACCTTACCCGTTGATCTACATTGTTTGGTCTCTCTCTCTCTCTCTCTCTCTCTCTCTCTCTCTCTCTCTCTCTCTCTCTCTCTCTCTCTCTCTCTCTCTCTCTCTCTCTCTCTCTCTCTCTCTCTCTCTCTCTCTCTCTCTCTCTCTCTCTCTCTCTCTCTCTCTCTCTCTCTCTCTCTCTCTCTCTCTCTCTCTCTCTCTCTCTCTCTCTCTCTCTCTCTCTCTCTCTCCCCCTCCCTCCCTTCCTCCCTCCCTAGCTATCTGTCTATCTACCTACCTACCTACCTATCTATCTACCTACCTACTTACCTACCCTCACCTACCTTAACCTACCCTACCCTACCCTACCCACCCACCTAACTACCTACCTACTTATCTATCTATCTATCTATCTATCTATATATCTATCTATCTATCTATCTATCTATCTATCTATCTATCTATCTATCTATCTATCTATGTATCTATCTATGTATCTATCTATCCGCATGTGTGATGGAGGATTCTGGTTGGTATACATCATGTACAAATGCCGAAAAACTCTGAACCTGGAATAGCTCGGCTGAAGGAAGAGAATCTGGTCTCCTTGATAACGGTGATGTCGACTGGATTAATGATGCTGATGATCATTCGCACTACGACTTGCCCTGGAGAGACTTTGGATATGGGCCTCAATACTAGCTGTAAGGCTTTCTCAGGCTGGAGTCTTCGTGATAACGATACCTGCTCCAGTGCTCTTCTCACCTCCATGAGACTGCCGCAGTAAAAGAAAGAGATGGCAAGTTGACACAAAGGAAGCTCTTTGTAGGGACAGATCACGGAATGCAAGCGCCCATACGCAACTGGCTCTTAATCGATAAAGAAGTGTTTCACAGGTTCTTAGTGATCGATAGCTAAATGTCTCACAGGTTCATAGGTTCATAGTGGTAGCACATGCACCAAATTTTAGGTGACTGAAAATGATTTTCCAGGTGATTGGTGTATATAAGACCCCGAGTCTCATGGGCGGGTTTCAATAAATTTATTCGATTTCAGGTCACCAAATTTATGACAGCAGGATGATTCGGTGAATTAATGTCCAATAACTTCATCGAGCTTCAACATAAAATAAAAATATAAACAAAACATACATGTACAAAAACATATGAACAAAATACACACACACACACACACACATATATATATATATATATATATATATATATATTAGTGTGTGTATAAACATAAAACAAATTTACCAATGCTAAACCTTTTTAATTCTAACATATATAAAAATAAACAAATAAAATAAATATATAATATATTAAAATATGTGTATGCCAATCAAATCATCCAAGTACCAAGGCCAACTACTAAGACAACTACCACTAAGAGAGAGCATGTATCCACCCAACCAACTCCACACATATATATACCTCAAGGTCAAGAGGGGAAATCTGAGGAGAGCTTGCCAAGGATCCCTTCAACATGGATTCTAATCCAAAGCCTTATAACCTTGGAAGTCATATGAAATCACATGGCTCTCACATGGATTCTAAAAGGATTCCTCACAAGCTTGTACGTACGAGTCCAAGGGCTTGAGAGGCCTGCTTAATGATTAAATACCATACCCTTATAAAATATCAATCCTAAGGGCCAAAACCCTTCAATTGGGAGCAAAAAAACCCAAATAGCTCAAGGAAAACCCATGTCTTTTGCCACTTGGACCCATAGTTATACAACATTCTTCCCCCTTTAACACTTTTGTCCTCAAAAATTATGTAGGTATAATATGTAGAGTATTTCCCCATGCCCCATGATCTACACTAGTGAGCATGATCATCTGTCTCTTTAGATTTGTTTCATGTAATTAGATAAGGGCTATTACCTTCCTTAATATGAAAGGAAAGGAATCAAAATCCCTACCCAAATCACTTTCCCTTAGTCCCACTGAATGTGCATGCCTATCTTGTACTTTTGTACATGCCTATCTTGTACTTGTGGAATAGTGAAATGGGTGGACTTCTTTTGTGGTCTTAGCTTGGTTGTTTCCTTTTGGCACTTTCACAGACCCGGAGCTCCATAAAATCATATATTCTTTCACATTTTGTACCTTCTTCGAAATGTACAATTTTTAGGAGCATGCAAATGAGGTCCTACCTCTATGTTGAAAGGGCCAGAAACTAAATTCATCTTCCACTTTCATCAAAAAGCAAAGGAATCTTTAGATGTTTTGTACTTGACTTACTCTTTTATAGTCCCTTACAAATACAAATATACTTTATTTGTACTTGATAGGACTTATCAAACGGTATGGACTTAGAAAAGTGGGTCTACTGAGTCCCTACCAAAACATACTCAATAAAGTGAGGATGAATACTATCTTCTCATTCCTCCACAAATTAGGTGGACATATACCTAGCATTCCCTGAAGCATAATGAGTGATATCTAAAGTATTGCAATGTTGATGCACCATAGTGGATTGTCCTTCTCAAAAGCTCTATGACGATACCCTTGCAGTAGAAAAGTGAGCTCTAGATGCCACACACAGTACTCTGCATAGGGCCCACACAATATGCAAAAAACACACAGTACATAGAGAGCACGAACACAAATTTCCTGTGTGTTACAAATGCAGTCAAACTTACACTCTATGGCTGACTAGGCCACTATATGATTTATTAGCATATAAAAATTTTCCGGAAGCCACTTTGCCTTTCACATGGAGACTAATGGTAATAATCTCCTACTAAAGGCCAATATGGCCAAAGTGACTATGGGAAAAAAATGAAGAATGATAAAGAATACATGAGTGTAAGTATACAAACTATACCTCCCATGTGATGGACATGTTACACACTATACAAGTAACTATGTAAGATCATGAATCAAGTAACCCCCATCAAGTGAATTGTTCCAAAAGCTATCCTGTGGTAGAGATTTAGTCAAAGCATCTCCAACATAATCCCGAGTATGAAAATTCTCAAGAATAATGTGCTTAGTGGGTAAGTAGTCTCTAATGAAGTGATACCTCACCTCAATGTGCTTGGTCTTTGCATGATAGACCAGATTCTTAGCCAAATCAATGGCACTCTGACTATCAATGACCAAATCAAGTACATGATGAGGTAGACACATATCACAAGCAAGACGGGAAAGCCACAATGCTTCCTTACATGCCTCACTTGTTGCAATATACTCTGCTTTTCTGGTGGAAACAGTCGTTGTCGAAGAGATTATCTCTCCTTAATTTGAAGAAAAGATGATGAGCTTCGCAAGCTAAATGGCACTATGCAGATGCGAAAGAAAGCCGAGTTTTTCTTAAATATAAAGAACCAAGATGAAGAAAGTGAACGATAATCTTTAGATAGATTGGTGTTCATCCCCAAGGAATTTAGATGGCATGATCCACAGTGCAGTTGTTAAATGGAACATGTATTGGGCCAACTCTTGTTCGTCACATTGAAGTTGGAAAACGAAAAGATGACTAAGTAAATTGAGCTAAGTACAATTGGTGTTTCTCTTTATATATTTAGGCAGTGATGTGTGTGAACACTCTAGGACCGTCCGGGCACTTTTTTCCCTCTTTAGGAGGTTCTTTTCTCCTGGCTTGTATATATGTCTACTGCCCTAATGGGTTACTAATCTTTGTACATTCTAGTGGTAATACATTCAGTATTTTGTGTTGTGCTCCAAGCTTCTTCTTCTTCCTTGTGATGTTCATGTGCTTCCATAGACCTCAAACTCCAACAATTGGTATTAGAGCAGGTTGCCGCTTCATCTAGGGCATCGTCAACACCTCTCCGGTCACGATCTCAAAATAGCACGAAATTTAGTGAGCATACTCAGGGTGATTAGCAAATCAAAACAGCTTTGCTATAAGGTGTCGAAATCATGATCTGAGCTCGTTTCGACCTTCAAATGCACTATCGTAGTGCTTGTGCAAGCTATTTCATCTTTTTGTGCCAAAGATATATATAGGTTTCGATTTGCTAGTATAAGCATCTCGAAGTCTGCTACAGGTTTAGTGGAACTCGTCAGGGTAATTCTGTTCAACTTTTTCAGATATAGTCATTTTTCTGCATCAAGGTATTTTAGTCAGTGGCCATGGTTGAAAGCAGTGATGTATTTTGTATGTTGGTTGTTGAGGATACGTTGGATGGTATGAATTCCCCATTGTGGGCTTATATGATGCGTCATGTATTGGTTGCAAAGGGACTGTGGAATATTGTGCAGGGTGTTGAAAAACATCCTATTACACCTGCAAATATAAGTACTAAAGCTCATGCAAATGGCATCGATGATGGTGATATTCCACAGATTCCTATCCGTGCTGGAGTTTTTGTTGCACCTACTGTAGAGCAAATTTGTTGGGATGACAGAATTGCTTAGGCACATGCATTGATAGCTTTATCTATCAAATGTGCCATTATTCCTCACATTCGCTCTTGCAGAACAACTAGGGATGCTTGGAATACACTTACCACATTGTACCAGGCTAGGAATGAGGCTTGTGTTGCTTACCTCTGAAAACAGTTGAAGAGTGAGCATATGAATGAAGGTGATTCTATGGACAGTTTTCTAACAAAGATCAAAGATTTGAAGGAACAATTAATTTTTGCTGATGAAGTCTTGCCTAACCGTTCACTTGTGTAGACTGTCTTGAATGGTCTTCCCAATTCATACCATGTTTTGCTTCTACTCTTCCTTTGATGATGAAAGGCAATCCAAATGCCTTAACATTTGAGGATTTTGTCTTTGTTCTGTTGCATGAAGATTAGTCTAGGCAAAACAGGTCCATTATGTGTGTTGCAGATCAAGCTTTCCTAGCTAGTCAAGAGGGCAAAGGTAAATTGATTTCATCTACAAGTAAGCAGAAATCTGCAAATGATGCACATTCAAAGAAGGAAGACAAAGATGAGAAGAAATCAGAAAAGCAGAAATTGTTTTGTAAGTACTGTAAAGGAAACGATCATGTCATGAAGAACTATCCAAAACTTGTTGCAAAAGAGGCAAAGAAAAAAGAGGCTGGAATGGTTGTTGCATAGGCCTCTACACCGAAAACTGAGTCTGGTAATCTTGTACAAAATGAAGAATGGGCATTTACTACTATTTACAGTTTTGACCCATCTTCTTCTGAACAATGTATGTCTGTAGTAGACTCAGATGTTTGGCACTTTGAGAGTGGGGCAACCAAACATATTACCTCGTAGCGTAGTTTCTTCACTTCACTCGAGCCTGCCTCTACAGGGAATATTGTCACATGTGCCAACTGTTGGAGATAGACGTCTTCGGAAGCACGCGAACAGCACAAGGAAGAAGAAGAAGCTTGGAGCACAAACACACAATACTGAATGTATTACTAGAGAATGTACAAAGATAAATAGCCCATTAGGGCAATAGGCATATATACAAGCCGGGGGAAAAAAACCTCCTAAAGAGGGAAAAAAGTGCCTCGGCAGTCCTAGAGTGTTCACACACATCACTACCTAAATATATCAACAAATCCCCCCTGGGAGTGATGCGGTGAACAAGGAGCTGGCACTCATGTATAAGGAAGTGCCAAGCTATGTGGAAATCACTCCACAAAAGGAAGTAAGCCCAAAGCTTTGCGGAAAGCTTCAAACTTCTCCCTAGGCAGAGCCTTCGTGAAAAGGTCTGCAATGTTCTCCTGCGTGGGCACATATGCTAACCAGAATGCGTTTAGTCTGTGGATGATACAGATGATAGCCTTTACTTTCAGAACTGTACCCAACAAAAATACATTTTACTGCCTTATCATCCAATTTTCTGTGATGTTGTTCAAGCACTAATGCATATGCCAAACAACCAAAAACACGCAGATGAGCAACAGATGGCTTGCGGTCATGCCAAGCCTCATATGGAGTGATAGACTGCAACGCTTTAGTGGGACACCTGTTCAGTACATATGCTGCACACATGACAGCCTCAATGAAAGTCACGAAGTAAAGGTAATTTCCAAAAGAGGGTGTTTGCATAGGACCACATACATCACTATGTACAAGCTTCAATTTCTGCGTAGCCCAAACTGAACCATCTTTTGGAAAGGAAGAACGCTGCATTTTGCCCAAAATACAGCCTTCACAAACATGTTTTCCAGGTGCCTCAAGTTTGGGCAAAGAGGACACCATTTCAGATTTCTGCACGCGTAACAAACTAGCAAAATTCAGATGACCAAAGCGTGCATGCCAAAGCTTTGCATCTGACATAGCCTGAGAATCATGAACTGCACATGCCGAATCATTCACAGATCTTTCATAGTCTATGAGCTTATACAGCCCACGACATAAAATGCCAGAAGCAATAATCACATCGCCATTTGAGAGATCATGGACTGTACACCTGTCATCAACGAATTTCACAACCAAGCCAATCTTGGCTAATGCAGAAACTGATAACAGGTTCTTTTTTATCCCTGGCACAAATAAGGCATCTCACAAAGTGAAAGAACTACCATCAGCAGTAGTCAGAATGATCTTACCAACTCCCATAATAGGATAAGAGGAGTTATTGGCGCATGTGATAGTATTCCCTGTAGGGGCAGGCTCGAATGAAGAGAAGAAACTGTGCTGCGAGGTAATATGTTTGGTCGCCCCACTATCAAAGTACCAAACATCTGAGTCTACTACAGACATGCACTGATCATGAGAAGATGGGTCAAAACTGTAGACAGTAGTAAACGCCCATTCTTCTTCCTGCACAAGATTTGCAGACTCTGTTTTTGGTGTAGAGGCCTCTGCAACAACCATTCCAGCCTCTTTCTTCTTTGTCTCTTTAGTAGCCAGTTTTGGACAGTTCTTTATAATATGATCATTTCCTTTACAGTACTTGCAGAACAATTTCTGCTTTTCTGATTTCTTCTCATCTTTATCCTGGTTCTTCGATTGTGCAGCATTTGCAGATTTCTGCTTACTAGTAGAAGAGCTCCATTTTCCTTTGCCCTTCTGACTAGCCAGGAAAGCTTGATCTGCAACACGCATAATGGACATGTTCTGCCTGGACTGATCTTCCTGCAACAGAACAGAGACTAATTCCTCAAATGACAAGGCATTCGGATTGCCTTTCATCATCAACCGAAGAGTAGAGGCAAAACTCTGATATGAATCAGGAAGACCATTCAGAACGGTCTGCACAAGTGAGCTATCTGGTATAACCTCATCAGCAGAAATCAATTGTTCCTTCAGGTCTTTGATCTTTGTAAGAAAACTGTCCATAGAATCACCTTCATTCATGTGCTCACTCTCCAACTGTTTTCGGAGGTAAGCAACACGAGCCTCATTCCTAGCCTGGTACAAAGTGGTAAGTGTATCCCAAGCATCCTTTGCTGTTCTGCAAGAGCGAATGTGAGGAATAATGGCACATTTGACAGACAAAGCTATCAATGCATGTGCCTGGGCATCTCTGCCATCCCAACGAATCTGCTCTGCAGTAGGTGCAACAGAAACAGCAGCACGAACAGGAATCTGCGGAATATCATCTTCGACACCATCTTCATCAGCTCCAACACCTGTATTTGCAGTACCTGTCGTTACAGGTGTAACAGGACGTCTTTCAACACCCTGCACAATGTTCCACAATCCTTTTGCAACTAGTACATGTCGCATCATATAAGCCCATAATGGGTAGTTGGTACCATCCAACTTATCCTCAACAGCCAACATACGGAATACATCACTGCTTTCAGCCATGGCCGGTGACTAAAATACCTTGATGCAGAAAATTGACTGTATCTCAAAACGTTGAACGGAACAACCCAAACGAGTTCTACTAGACCTGTAGCAGACTTTGAGACGCTTAAACTGGCGAACAGAAACTGGTATATACCTTTGGCACAAAAGGACGAAATAGCCTGCACAAGCACTGTGATAGTGCATTCGGAGGCCAAAACGAGCTCAGATCGTGATTTCGGCACCACAGAGCGAAGATGTTTTGATCTCGGAAACGCCCTGAGTATGCTCACCAAAATTCGTGCAAATCTGAGACTGCAAATGGAGGAGTGTCGACGGCGCCCTAGAAGAAGCGACGACCTACTCTGATACCAATTGTTGGAGATAGATGTCTGCGGAAGCACGCGAACAGCACAAGGAAGAAGAAGAAGCCTTGAGCACAAACACACAATACTGAATGTATTACTAGAGAATGTACAAAGATAAATAGCCCATTAGGGCAATAGGCGTATATACAAGCCGGGGGAAAAAAACCTCCTAAAGAGGGAAAAAAGTGCCCCGACAGTCCTAGAGTGTTCACACACATCACTACCATATATATCAACACCAACAACTCCTATTATCCTATCATGGGAGTTGGTAAGATCATTTTGACTACTACTGATGGTAGTTCTTTCACATTTTGGATGCTTTATTTGTGTGAGGATCAAGAAGAATCTTTTATCAATTTCAGCTTTAGCCAAGATTTGTTTGGTTGTGAAATTTGTTGATGACAGATGTACAATTCATGATCTGTCAAATGGCAACGTGATTATTACTTCTTGCATTTTATGTCATGGACTATGAAAAGATACATGCCTATCTGATTCCACATGGTTTTGAGAACAATCCAACTGAAAGCACCTTATATGTCAAGCATGCTAATGATGTACTTCTGATCATTGTGTTGTATCTTGATGTCATGTTGCTCAGTGGTCCTCATGAGAAGCATATTGCTGATTTCAAGGCTGATTTACATGCCTCATTTGAGATGTCTGATTTGGGGCATTTGCATCATTATTTGGGCATTCAATTTATGCACATTGATTGTGGAATGGCTTTGTATCAAACAAAATATACTAGCACATTATTGCAGCGTTTTGGCCTTGAAGACTGTAAACCTATTGCCACTCCTATGGAGACAGGTTTACGAGTGAGTCTTCATGATGCTGGAGATGCGTGTATTCTTGTTTTGGTAAGGTTTTGGATAGGTTTCTCTAGTGTGTTTTGAGCAATTTCAATCAAATTTTTGCATATTTCTAGCCTTTCTTTTTCCAAATCTCCTCTCGGATAACTTACTTCGTGTTGTTCCAAACTTGGTCTTGCTTTGATCCTGTATTGATATGCGTTTACCCACATGGCTAGATCTTCGGGCATTGGATCAGGTAAACCGACCCAGCTTGTTGTTTCTATTGCTCTTTCTCTACTTTAATAGAATCCTTACTAGCTATAGGATTCGTAGATTGATTTGGCTAATAATTGCTCTTTTTTTCCTCCTTCTTTTGAGTCCACTTGTTTCTAAATTTCTCTCATCGAGCTTTCCATCTTTGAGTCCATTTTACCTTAGAATTTTCTTCAGATTCTTTCGAATCTGGCAGTAGTTGAGGCACCGGTGTTTTTGGTTTGTTGGCTTCTTGCTCAATCAAGTCTAACTTGTCCGAAATTTCTTTGTCTCTTGCTCTTGTAATCGCCTTTAATGGTACTGTATATTCTTTGTCACTTCCAGAGGACTCTACAAACCTCATGTGGTGGTGGGTAAGGCAAAGTGCATTCCCTAATGAAATGGTCTCCTCCACATTGATAACGGGGTCCTCTAGGGACTGGAGGTCTAACCATGGGTCTAGAGGGTGTTTGGGCTCTTGGGTTCATCTACATTAAGGTAGCGTATTTAGACTCGTATCCGTATGATTGGTCATTCGCCTCTTCCCCATTAAGGATATTGCTCATAGGTATGCTCATAGTTCATAGAGTTAGCTTTGTATGTGTAGTATTCTCCCCAGTTTTGATCATAGAATTGATTATGGCTGTCAAGGCCAGTTAATGAAGTAGTCGGCACTAGGGCTCTCTCCGTGTTCTCTTCTAGTTGGGAAAATTTCACTGGAACAACATTCTGGGGGTGAGGTAGTTGTTGTCCTAACACCGGCTATGGTGGGTTGAATCCTGGGTGTTCGTAGGGATGTTGAATTAAAGGTGGGTTCTGAACTGAGGATATCTAGGAAATTCCCTTCGTTGGTGTCTAGTTGGGTATCCATATGGCCTGAATTGTGGTGGTTGGACAGGTCTAGGTTATCTATTGTAAGGATAATTTTCAATATTGTGATTTGTATATTTCTGTTCAATATTGTAGTACTGAGCTTGATTCGGTACTGGTGGGCAGTTGTAAACATATGGGGATGATGGAACGATTCCCTTATTGCACACATGAGAAGGATGATCCCCTCCATAGTGTACACATCTCCTTAGCATCGGCATCCGTAACGAGGGGTTGGGGTAACTCTTATGTCCCTGCACGCCTAATTTCTTGGCCACTAAGTCCTCAATCTCTTCTACATTGTTGTTCAAAATAGCGATGCTACTAGAACTATCCTCACTCTTATTCTTGGTTGGGGGAATCTTCCAGTCTTCTAACAAGTTATCTTCCAGGTTTATACATTCCTTCAAGCATTCACTTAAGGTTTGGAATCTCTTTACATAGACTAATGCTCTTAGGGATCCATTGACTAATCCTTCCAAAAATAATGAGATCATTTTCTGCTATGTAGGCCTTTCTTCCATGGGGCATCTATCCACATATTGCTCAAATCTCCTAGCTGGCAGTCATACAAACTCCATAGGGGACTGTTTGAAACTGTGAATCAAGGATGAAGAGTTATTCTTAATGCCAATCTTCGTGAACTCTTTGATCATTTCTTGAAATACTTGTTCCATATTTAGAAAATTATTGGGTTCACATGGTTGGAACCAAGCCAAAGTGGTATCCATAAGGGTCAAGTCAAATGACTCATATTGAACTAGGAGATCTTCCACTTTTTCAACACGAATTACTTGCTTGAATTTGGCTATGTGATTATAAGGTTTGCCACACCCATCATAGTGGCTCCTCATGCATTTGGCCACTTGAATTGGTCGTAATCTTCTACTAGGTTCTTGTGGTATGGGCATAATAGAAATGGTTGGATGTCCCACTTGAACTCTAATTCCCCTCCATAATGGAAGTCTCTTGGGAACAAGATTTCTATTTCTAGGCTCTCCACTGGTTGGGGGTTGATAATTAGGATTGGCTCTTGGCATTGAAAACTGGAAATTAGTCCTCATAGGAATGCTTTATTGTTGAGCCTATCCAAAGTTCTGATAGGCATAGCTTTGGTACGTTCCTTGAGGGTTCTGGGAAGTAGTTCCTAGGTCTCTAGGGGGAAACACTCGAATGCCTTGATATCTTAATCCGGATCTATCAAGATCCAACATGGGCCAATAATTTCTCATATTCCTGTCAAGATAGATAATTCTAGAGAGATCCTCCGAATCTTGTAGCTCATAAATGGTGACAGGGTTGCTACTTTCTCCCCACAAAGATGAAGGGGCTTGAAGTAGTTTCTCCATCCCAGCTACCATATACACATTGGTCATTGTATCATCCTGAGGGATTTTGTCACCTCTCCAAACTCTGTTTACTTTAGACTTACCTCGATGTGTTGAAATCCTATCCTCGTTATTCTCCCCATTAGGGTGGTCTACGTTCTCACTTTACCATTCTTCACTTATGGTTTCCGAACAGTCTGTCACAACATAAATTACTCCTCTTTTGTCCATATAGAATCCTCCTTCATATTTTACTACCGATCGAGGAACTATCTCATATTCACACTTTCTTCATTCGTGCCACTAATCTATTTTGTCCATCTATGTAAATTGGCAGTTCATGTTGGTTGGTGTTCAAATACTCCAGTGAGGTCTTGTACTCTCCTTCAATGACGAACATAAATCCTATCAAAGGTACTATGCATGTCCTCCGAAGCCATTCTAGCTTCTTCGTCTGACTCACTAGAGGTATCAAAATAATGGGAATTGGCAGTAGGCAATTTTACACTTCATGTTGATGATATGACACTATGTCGGCTTCCTACGACACGTCCTGAGCGCAAGTTCATCCACTACACACCTAAGTCAGTTTTTTGGGTTTCCCATATTTGTGGTTATTCTAGGAGTTTACTTGGCCCAAATTAGACTTTCTTTTTCTAGACTGTCAAATTGTTTACTATTTTAAATTGTTTACTATTTTCCATGATACACGATACTTTGCCTTCCACAATACACGATACTCCACAAGACATGATACACGATACACATGTTTCTGGCGATACACGATACTTGGAATTGTGTCGATACACGAAACATGATACACGGGATGTCACGATACATGATATGTGAAGGACTAACGATACATGATACTCAGATCCAAGACAATACATGATACTTGTCTTTGCGATACACGATATCTGAGTGGCCATGATACACGATACATGAGAAATTCACGATACACAATACACGATACACGAGAAATTCACGATACACGATACAAGATTATTGGGACTTAAACGATACACGATACTTCAATATCGCAATAATGATCACGATACACGATACTCACGTATAGCGATACACGATACTCAAGTGTCGCGATACACGATACTCAATTATCGTGATGATACACGATACACGATACTCGTGTCGCGATACACGATACTCAATGATGGTGATGATACACAATACATGAGAAATTCACGATACATGAGACTTGGGTATCACGATACTCAACCCGACGATACACGATACCTAGGTATCGCGATACATGGGGAGTATAGGTATCGACGATACATGAGACCTGCTAGGTATCACGACACACGAGGATTCAAGTATCGTGATACTTGAACTCAACCGACCACGATACTTGGGCTTATCTCACTCAAATGAAAGAATGTTTTTGAAATGTTTGCATTAATGTGATCCTTGTACACTTCTCTCCACCCCTATGTGCCTGCGGCAAACAAATTCTCCCTCTATCTCACGATATTCCTATCATGATACAAATCACAGCCCCAGTTATGTTTCAAGTGGATTTAATTTGATTTTAACTGGAAACTTCATTTGATCTCACCTCACTAATGCTCTCTCTTGGCTTCTCCACTGATTAGCTGCTCTATAAGGTTGTAAGCATGCGTGATACAACACCCGCAACAAAGGCCATCAAAGCTCCATGATACTTGCATAAACAAGTGAGTGCTCAATGAATTGTTTTGGTTTTTATACCCCTGGGCTAGCCCAAGGCTGAAAGGTACTGAAATGAAAAATTTTTGGGATATTGGGGGATCTACCTACCTACTCTTCTCCTACTCCTTCCTTTATACTCTCCTCATCACTCACTCTCACTTCCCTAGGTCTACCAATTTCACACTTTCCAAGTGTGAAGTAATAAGTGCAAAAGCAATGGCTTACCAAAGTAGAGTACTCACATCTTCATAACTCATACCTTCTCGTAAGAGCTCTTACCATCATGCGAGTACCTCGGTTGGACTCGTAATTCCCCAGAAATAGTGCCAAAAAATGTGTGTACCTAAGTGAAAACTTAGGGACTAGTGACAAAAGAGATTATTCCTCTAGCACCAACAAGTGTATATAGTGGGGATCACACATTTAATTATCAATCCGAGAAGTATCTTGAACCTAACTGAATGTATGAAGACTTGCACTTACACAATGGTCAAAGAAGTGAAATAGCTACCGTTGCATGCAAATGAGTATTATCTCTCACATTCATCACTCACACGAGTGGAAATGGTGTCACAATACATGAAACAACAGTAAGCACAAAAACGGACTTTTCTCTCAGCTCTAAACTCGCAATATGGTCAATAGCAGGTTCATTTTGAAGCTCTCGACGAGAAGAATCCAATAAGATCTTGTTCGGTTATGACAAACTTGCTGCAAGTTATGGGCAAAAAATTGAGTTGCACAAGTCACCTAGTTTCACCACACACCTCCTCACGCTTCACACACATTACACACTTCAAAAAAGCAATGAATTGGATAGACAACACTTCCATGCACTCAATCCAAGCTACAATCACACATGCAAGCTCACAAGCAAGGAGATACAAAAGGAAGAAGAGGCCAATTTGAAATTCTCAGTTCTCTCCTACTCACAATGGCCAAAAGTCTTTACAAAGTGTCATCCAATGACTTATATACATGTGCCCTAAAAATGGTCCTTTGACACAAGAGACTGACACTTTATTAATAGAAGACCTAAATTTTATTATTTTACAAAGATTATGATACAATGTTTGGGATTTATGCATCTAGAGGACTCCTCTAGTGCTTGCTCATTTACCCTTGCTAAGAGAGAGGAAAAGGTAGATTTGTTGCATATGGTAGACAAGATTCAGACCAGGAGACAAAGTGTAAGGCTATATCCACACAACCTTTTGCTCATGGTTATTGAATACATTTGCTTTCGAACCATGCATATGATGCCAATAGTCAAGTGGATCCGGTTTTAGAATTGTGCCCTATCCCATCTTGGACATTTACTTAGCAGAATTTGCATCTTCTTCTTGACCCGAGTTAGAACTTGATTTGAAGTGTCCATTTTGCTCATGGTTTCATACCCAAGTGCATACAGTGAAGCACTACTCACTTATTACCCTAAGATTAAGGAAGGCACCTTTGCTACTTCAAATCAACGCATCTTGAGAGCATCGTGAAGTGTTCGAAGTATGAAAGTGTAGCTTTGGATTTCATCCACTAGACTTGGAGGTTTTGCCATGTCGTAATTCTAGCATCCTATGCTAGAATCGAGTATATGATGAAGCAAAATTAAATCAGGACGTACTCTTGTGATATTTTGCATTGTTCTCTTCATTTTATCACACACCACTCAAGTTAGGAACTCTAAAGAAATTTAATGATGGAGTGTGCAATGGAAGGTATTTCAAGCCACATCACGCTTATGAGTAGTACAATTGTATCTATGTATGTTTTGGTACCACTTTCATCAATATCTTCATTCACGTTTAGCCCAACTATAACATCATGCACATCGCATGCATCTGCAAGAATGATTTCAATTCTAACTCATGCTATTGATGCATGGAACATAGAATCAACGACTTTAGCTTTAAATGTTGAGGGTACCATGTAGCAAGGGGAAACCAATGCCACTTCAAATGAGAGGAACAAATTCAAAGATAGGTTTTTGAAAGTAGAGCGGGGCCTTGGACATTCGTTGAATGTCTAGGTTGAGGTCATAGGGCTTCATATATCCGTTGAAGAGGTTCAGAATCACCTTCAAGCTATTTGGGACTTACTCTAGAAGTCCAAAGATGTAGGTAGGGCTATCCTTGGTATCCATACTAATATGATATCGACCTCTATGTCTGTTTTGTTGGAAAATGATAAGGATCTATCCATTTCCCAAATGGACTTATTTTTCTTAAGTGGTAATTTGAATCGTTTTAGTTTGATGACTCCTACCACTCCGCATTTTGCGAACACTTTGGGGTAATTAGTAGGTGTAAGCCACGCATCAGGATCTTTCTTTAGGGAAAGATTTATGTCCTTCTTACTTCTCAAGTGAAGATAAGGATCAAAATAAGGATGTAGGCTTAACATTCTTGAAAAAGTGGAACGATGTCCACCTACTCACGAAGACCCTGAACATATGCGAATGGTAGAGGCCAATTTTTCATTAGACCCTACGGTCTACATGTCATGGATGAGTCTTTTTGAGACTCATAAACAACCCTCAACTTCAGATGAATGCACCCACCTCCCCAAGAATGAGGAGGAATGCAATTAGGAGGCTTGGATTGAATTCAAGAGGAGGGAAAGTAAACATCTTCAATGTATAGATGTTTATTCAACAAAGTTTTCTAGAAAATAACTTTTTGGCATGCTAAAATCTAGAAAAGGGTAGGATGCCTAACCCGAAAGGTGGTTGTAGTTGTAACATGCCCAAGTTTTACTTTGTATAAGGAGTAAAGCATTAGCTTTCTTGACACTCTAGTACGGATGCGCTAATTCAGGTTGAAAAAGTGTATCTTTTGGTCAAGCTATTTGTAAAGCTCAATCATTAAGGTCTTCCAAGATATTGGTAAACTATCACTTCTAGAAAAGAATCTCGTTGATTCTTAAGTGATAAAGAAGATGATGAAATTATTATAGATTGGTTCAACCATCAATAGATGCTTGTACTTTAACTATGCAATCAAATTGGATTGATGAATTATGTTTAAAGTGCTCTAACAACATTAAACAATTGAAAAATGATAATAATTTTTTCAAACTCAAGAATAGGAACACATATAAATGAAAGTTCCAACCAAATTTTCTTCAAGAAATGGAAAACCATATCCTAAGGTGATCCTTTAGTTTGATACTTGAGACATGAACATAATTCAAGCAATAAAGATTTGAGAGTCTTGTCCAAAAGTCAAGAATTTCTTTCACAGATCATTCGAGTAATGCAAAAGATTCCAAGATGAATCATTTTCTCGATTTATTTGATTCCTTAGGTAGAATCTCAAATCCTTGAAAGAATAAATCCTCCCTATATGTGAGAATAGAATTCTTCAAGTAAAGTTGATAGCAAGTAGTTCCCAAGAAATCCCAAACCATTGGTAGTGGTACTTAACTTCAATGATTCGTATAACCTAAAGGTGTATCAATATTGATAAGATTCTTAGCTTTTGAATCAAAAATGCATTAGTATATGCTCTGACTTGAGTTTAGGGAAAGATCTCTATAAATCCTACAGGTACGCCAAACAGCTTTAGACAAGTCAAAGAGATCTTAAGGATAAAGACTAAGGCTTTATTTCATCACACGATCAACAAGACTTGATCAAGCTTGGCAAGCTTTGACCAAGAACTTTCAATTGGAACTAATTTAAAGTTTGCTTAGTATTGGCAATCAAACTCCTTTTTGAAATTTTTCACTCAAGTTTCATTTGTCAAATGGAAACTGTGAAAGGGCTGAATTGTTCCAAGTTTGAATAGAGTAAAAATTACAAGTATGTAGTCTGCAACCGTGATAACAGTAATAAAGTTTGTGGAGGGCACGACATAAAATTTACCTATCTTAAAGAGATTTTGATGAAATCCAAAAGCATGAGTGAATGCTTAGAGTTACGCAATAGAGAGATTTCTATAAAGTCCTGGTTAGAGTAGTTACTTAAAGCTTTAGTAAAAAAGGAATCTAAAGATAAGAACTGAAAAGCTCTTATCACGACAAATTGGTCAAGCATAAGCAATTGAACTTGAATTTGAGAAATTCAAGAACTTGGAACTATAACCAGTTTTCTATTGAAAACCCTAGCAAAGAAGGATGGATGTTCCATCCAAAGGTTTTTAAGTTTCCAAAGTAAAAGCATGAGATTGTGAAACGATCATGTGAAGGAATCAAAACCTAGAATATTAGGTTAGAGGTAATGCCTAAAACTTCAAAATTCTTTTAAAGAAGTGAAGTGAGAAGGTACTCTATAAAGATATGTTTAGACTTTAGGATAAGTATCACTCACACATCAATGTGAATATAAAATAGGGTGGTGTGGGACACCAAATTTTATACTCAGATTGATGTAGGAAAGATGGTATGGGACATCGAACTGTGGGATGATAATTATCTTTTAGTCCTAAAATGAATATTGAAGTTAGATTTGATCCTCAAGGGAATTAAAACTTCAAAAAGAGAAGTTTAAATTCAAGGAGAAACTTCAAGATCAAGTACATATGAAGATACAAAGTAAATAACTTTCAAGATTTTGTTTTTCAAATAGAACAAAGACTTGTTCTTATTTGAATTATGAAACACTTCAAGATAAAGTGTTGTTGATTTAGAAATATTTCATAAATTTCTCAAGAAGTAGGACTTTGACATTGAAAATATCATTTTAACTAAGGAATAAACTGACTAAGCCAAGCACCAAGTTCCTAGTGTAACTCGGTAAATTCAATCCTTTGACTCTAAGCAATGCACAAAAATTGCATTCCCTGTAAGCAGTTATAAAGATGGAATACAGGCATGAACTTAGTCTCAAGTGAAGCATTATTTGAGTAAAAAACTCATCAATAGAACCTCAATGGGTGGACACACTGATGTTGGATACCACACTAGTATCTTGTGATTGGGTGATGTTTTAGATTTGCTCTGAATTTTTTTTTGAAATCTGGTTTATTTCTCAGAAAAATACGTCAATATCTTGTTGAAATAGAACTTTGAGAAGCTAAAGCCTTGAATGATCTAGAAATTGAATCCTCATAAGTTTATGTATCTCCGAAGTTTTAATTGGTTGTACAAAGTTTTAGTTCTTTCTTTTCGCTTTTCAAATCTTTTGAATTCGACTCAAATATGGTATCTGATTCTTTTTACGAAAGTCAAGGGTTAGCCAGTTAGAACCAGATAATTAAATTAATCATTCCATATAGATTTTCTATACAAGAAATCTTTCAATCTTCAAAAGATGACAAGTCAAATATTGACTTATTTATCTGAGATTGATTCCAGTTCCCTAGCATAACTCTCATAACTTTCTAGATTCTAGTACACTCTAGAATAGAGAAGTTAGGAATTGTTCACCAGCTTGACAATTCCCAAGAACTAAAAGCTAAAGTCTTTTGAGAAAGTATCCTAAGTTGGATAATTTTTCATTTTGGATTTGACTTGGTCAGGTAAAGTAAGATTGACCTAAGGAAATGGCAAACTTATTCCTACAATCTACATAGGATTTTCAAGCCCATGAGGAGTAAGAGGTCCTCCATTCAGGTGAAAAAATCAAGTAAGTGTTGGTTGAGAGTATACCATTGTATAAACATCCAAGTTAATGTTTGGGGCAACCAAGCTTCAACTTTTCCAAATCAAATTCAAGTGAATCAAGAGTTCTCAAAATCTAATAGGTAAAAGAATCCCACCTTAGTTACTAAGTCCATGCACCAATCATGCCTAGAAATGGACTAGTATTTGGAATCCACCCATTTCACATGTTTGTGCCTAGATCGCACATTGAGAAGCAATGAAGTGGCCAGGGATGTTATTAGATCCACCCTTATTACTCCACTACTTTGTACTTTGACTAGTTTATCAAAGTGCAAAGCCAGATGGTGTTCTGAATCATTTGGGCAGGGATCCCACCACATAGATGAGACATGTTCTTCCAATTTTAGAACATGAGGCTTGGGGGTTTTCTACAATATTTATATAGCTCTATTTTCGAGGATAAAAATATTTTTCCAAGAGGGAAAGAATGTGATAAAGTAAGCTTATGATCTAACGGTCCGGCCGATTCAGATAGATCTAAAATCAGACACCATTTGATTACCCATATGTATGACCAAAGATCTGAAAACTAGACTTACATAGCAGATCATGTGCACTTTGTAAACAAGTGATCCACTTAGCTCAATGTTTATGTCTCAAAGGTTGAAGGAGGAGATCTTGGGTTCAACCCTCATGGGATATATGGGGAGAGCATTTTTCCCAAAGAGATCTAGAGCCTTCTAGAAGCATCCACTTGAGTTAACTCAAGTTAACTGGGACACTTGGTGAACATGCAGTTACATGTCTGACACATGGATGGTTAGAATCCACCTACCCAAGAAGGTAGTCCACTGGAGAGAGCTATATATAGAGGCATATGGTTTGGAGGAGATTCATCTCTCTAGCACGTGGTGGTGATTGTAATCTTCATTCTCTTGCAATTGATATTCCTTGATGATGAGAATTAGAGCCAATGTTAGAGGACGAGAGAACTGCAAGCAGTCTTACTCACGCTTGGAAGAGTGTGCATCCAAATGTTCATAGAATGGCCCAAAGATAAGAACGAAATCTAATTCAGCCACATGGACTGAATGGAAGAGATACTCCACCTAAGATGGAAGTCGAACATACCTTATTAGGTAGACATGATCCAAAGATGACATTACTAGAAACTAAAGTTGATTCATTGGCAAAACACATCGAAACTTTAGTGACTGAAATAGTAACATTGAAAAGCATTCAAGAGACTAAACCGAGAAATCAAGAGCAAGTACCCATGGCCCAAGAGCAAGGCAGGAGACCTTTCAATCAGTCTTGCAGATGCATCTGGTGTGATAAATTTGACCATCCACACTAGACATGCAATCTGTTCAAGGAAGTCAAAGATAAGAATTGGATCAGTGACAAAAAAATATGTGACTATGCGACCAAGAGACCATTAGGCCGGAACTTTGGAAAAGGGGGTTTGAAAAAGTTTTATGAAGCTTCAACGAGCCAGAATACTTATGCATTTAGAATTGATGGCGATGATGAAGAGAGTGAGTTTTGAACTCATGTATATGATGTTGCTAGTAAAGGCAAGTTGACAACAAAAACCTTAGATGTTTCGTGCTCCGATATTTGTGCTAAAACCTGTTGAAATAAGCTAGTATAAATGTTTCTGCTTTATACTCATGAAATCAATATTGATAAGAAAACAAAGAGAGATGATGAGAAAGAGGGCCAAGCCAAAAGAACTACAAGGTCTATGAAAGAAATTGAGAAGACGAAGCCAAGAAAAGAGCCTAAGAAAGAAGAGCCTAGAAAAGATATTGAAAGCATGAGCCAAAGAGGAAGTCTAGCGAACCAAGACAGAGTCTTAATAAAGGAAAGGTAAGGCAAGCTATAGAGAAAATGGAAAACACTTCTCAAATGAAGAAAAAATTCAAGAGAAAATTGAAGAGAAACAAACCACTCAAGAGGACGGTGAAAAAGGAGAGAAAATAGGCAAAAAACAACCTGCTTTTTTATTGATTTCCCAATTAGAAGAACACATAGACATTAATTTAAAGTTGTGGAAGAGAAAGTGATGAAGTTGCAAGTGAATTTAACTTTGGAGGAATTGTAAGCATTAGCATGGACAGATGTAAAGGAGGATTTTATGAGTGCTATAAGGAGATGAAGAGAACCGATTGAAATGAAGAGTGAGGATGTCGAAATGGAGGAAATTAAAGAGAGAGAGGATTTTATGAGTGCTATAAGGAGATGAAGAGAACCGATTGAAATGAAGAGTGAGGATGTCGAAATGGAGGAAATTAAAGAGAGAGAGGAACCTAAAGTGAGTATAGTCAAGGTAAATGAATCCGAATATGATAGACCTTATGCTCAAACGAACTATTGGGATGAATGATTAGTCATATGGAGAGAAACCCAAAAAATCATTTTACACAAAAACATTGGGCATGAGGTATGTCTTAGAATTGGAGATAGCAACAAAACCATATATGGCTTTAATCGACTCGAGGTCTGAAATTCATGTGGTATCAGGAGAATTATATGATGAGGCAAAATGGCCGATTGATCATGCCCATGGATGGAAAATGAAGGCTACAAATAATGTGCCTGGATACCTACTTGATGCATGTGCCAATGTGCCAATTACTGTTGATGTTTTTAAAGAAGAATATAATTTTTCCGTTCACGATGATTGTTCGTATCCAATTACCTTGGGACAACCATTCATCTATGAACAAAGGATGGAAACCAAGGTGTTAGATAACGGTATTTCTTTTGCCAGAATTTGTTCTCACGATGACCTGAAGTCTATGCAATTATAACAATTTGCTTAAATCACCAAAGAAATCGATGGTCATTGAGAAAATCCCTCTGATGCATATGAAACAGGATTTCGAGTAAGTGCCGCTATTATGTGGGTAAATAGTGGTACATATATAATGCTCATATTTTCCTGAGTTGTCCGAACGTGCAACCTTTTCTCGAAGTGCTTAGGAGATTTGCTTTCCGTGCCCTATTGACTATGAGGAAATTCTGCTGGAGATTGTAGGAGAATGGGTGTTGCGCTCTTTAGAGTATTAGGAGGAGGGCTAACTCTCATTAGTTTTTCTGGCTTAACAAAAATGAGGCTCACTTCGATAGGAGTGTGTCAGCTCCAAACTTCCCAACCTTCCTTTTTTGTTGTAGGTGTTCGTCATTGAAAACCATAGGAAAATAAAAGTTGCTTCTGAGCATCTTACAAATCTATAGATCTTTCCCCTCCTATAAATGGAGGGGAAATTATCTCTTCGTACTTACCAATAATAAGCCTTTGCATGACACATCCTTGTGGTTTGACAAGGCATGATGAATTATCTTGTTTTCCTTTCCCCTCTAGCAAACCCTCTTTGATTATCTTTGATAATGGTAGACTTTTTTTTCACCTGCCCTCACGCCTTATCCGCCAAGGACGATGCCCATCCCTTTCAGAAAACTAGCAGAAAAACCTTGTTACCGGGGTCTACCACCGTGCAACGTGAATCCTGAGAAGAGCAGAGGAAATGAGGGTTGACAGAAGAGACCTTATATAAAGATGAGATAGCCTATTTTTTAATGACTTTGTATGGCAACGTGTTAAATGCAATGCTGATGGGCTGATATGCATGTACCCTTCCCACAAACGAGAAAAAAAAATACAAAAATAAAAAGGTGAGGAAGCAACTAACACGGTACACGTATTGGCCAATGGCCAACCCCTTCATTGCCTAGACAAGAAAAACTGCTAATCTGTTCTTACAGAAGTCTCTGTTTTCCTCTCAGAAAAGTGAGTAACGAATCAACTGACAGATGTGTTGATCTCTCCATGGGCAAGACTAAATGGAAACAAGAAACTGTCAACATCATCATTCCAAACATACTTGTGAATATAACAGAGATCTTGACTTAATTTCAACTTCTCAAGCATCCATAAATGGTTAACGCTTGCATTATAACCAGCTTTTTGACAGCAAATAGGTTTCATCACAAGTAGATTCAACCACATAAATGACGGGAACAAGAACTTTCACCCGAAAAGACTACGACAACTGTTCTTTATTTTGTGCGAGTGTCAGGACAACAAACTCGGAGCTCTCCTTGGAAGTAAGCTTTTGGTGACAGCCCAAATTCCAGGACAAGCTGCTTAGTTAGTTCATTAGACGGATTTGAACTGGTTAGACAAAATAGGCTACAGATCTAGAACTAATAAGCTATAGCGCTGTGTTTCTATCTGTTGCGTCCCCGCAAGGACTCTGACTTCAAAATTCATCAATTAGATCATTCAATCAGAGGGTTGAATGAATGTAAGCCTAAACAATATTCTGGGAGCAAACTCTGGTTACATCCCCACAAAAAGATCCTACTCTATACTATTCGACGCATTCAATCAGAAAGAAGAATGCCACCACAATGCATCCCCCCCAAAAGAGACCTACTGTTTGTGTAGAGAAAGCTATATGACCTACCATTAATCAGCTAGACACAATGCCCATGAGGCATGATTCTCCAGCCGTACTATAATTGACCTAAAAGGCTCCAATTCTTGCCATTTTTGGTGACCCATATTCAATTCCAAATTACGATATCCTATCTATCAACTTAATGCCAGACTCTCTTTGCACTTGAAGCTGCAGTTGCCTTTGAATAAGACGCAACGGGTTTTGAAAAAGACGCAGTTGTCTTCTTTCCAACACTATCTGAAGGGGATGTTATCTTCCCTTTGGTGGCAGGTGTTGAGGACGTTACTGACTTTTGAGAAGGGGATACTCGGATCTCTCTACCTTGAGATGGGCTCTTTGTTGGAGTAGATTTGCTGTCTTTTGAGCTACTTGAAGCTGCATTAGCAGGTTCCTTTACCTTCCCAAGCGGAGTAGACGGAGTCCTCTTGGGAGGGCGACTCGTGGAAGATTGAGGCAGCATGGCAGTGCCCCTTTCTATTTTACTCTGTTTAGCTAAGGCCCGTGGTTCTGAAGTAGGTCTTGAGGCACTGGAAGTCGAGACGCTTTTCTGCCTGGAAACGAGAGTTCTCGGCAGATGTGGTGTGACATCAACGCCTACAGAGAGCTTTTGGTTGGCAAGCTTCTTTACAGAGGCTGGCGTTTTAGTATTCTCACTGATCAACGAAGAAAGCCCCAACCTTGTGCTGCGAGCACGAGGAGTTGAAGCCACTGGTTCATTATGAAATTTCGTGGTTGACAACCCAAATGTCTTTGAGATACCTGTTGCAGGTGTAATAAGACCCTGTCTAGTTGACGTCTTTTCTGCTGGTGTTGAGCCATCTTCCGTAAATAATGCCCTTGCCACAGTTCCATCCAATGGTTCCTTGGGGTACATCGACGAACGAGTTTCTTCACCATTATTCTTCATGGAGAATGGAGGTGGGGTGCAGGACGTGACGTCGGAACGGAGAGAACCAGCCCAATCGAACCTTTTGGGTTTCGGATTCACTGTCCGAATCTGATGATCCTGCTGCAACTGTATCGAGCTTTCTCCTTCGACGCTAGGTTTTCTAGCAGTGGGGAGGCCTTCCACTGAGCTTTTAGAAGTTTTGACGTTCCGACGGCCACCATCGGATAAAGGAGGCCTCAAGCTGCCGTCTTTACCGCGCGAGGACATAGCGAACTTCCTCAAACCTGCACATAAGTTTCTGTTGATCGCATCTTTTTCCGCACCAGACAGCTCCCTACTTGATGTCAAATTCACGTTGAGAATCATCCCTTCATCCTGATAACCACTGCTCTTTGGAGGTTTGCTCTTACTAACACGTGATTTTGGGGACTGCACTTCATTTATGTCCACAGAAACTCGGCTTGTTCTCTGCCTATGTATTCGTGGTGTCATTAAAGGACACAATTTCTGTTCATTCCGACTTTGCTCCTCTCTTGGATGTCTTGTGGCTTTCAAAGTTTGCAGTTCCTGGAGCCTTCTATTCAGAACATTGATTTTTGATCTGATTTCTTCTTCTAAATCCTTCTCAATCTCTAGTTCAAGCTCTGCCCGTATCTTTACCTCTTCAGATGCATCAGATGCAATTGAAATATCCTGAAGACCTTCCTTGCTGTATTCTGGTGAAGGACAACCACGCATTTGAACAGCTGTTTGACTGCAAATGGCGACTTCATCTCCACTGTTTGTTCCTTTGCTCACTCGTTTGCTTGAACATTCTGTGATTTGAAGTTTATGACCTGTCATCCTCCTATCATTTAAAATTTCCACATGTTGATGATCAAAATCTAGGCAGCAGCTATGTGCCTCACTAGTAATCGAACGATCGTGTAAAGGGGACTCTGTCCAGTCGCGAGCTTTCAATGAAGTATTTTGAAACGAACTTGTAGAGCCGACACTTGAATCACACTTGAAGGTCTCTTCGTGCCCTACCACAGCACCTTCATTCATGTTTATTTCCTTAAATTCGGCCTCTATTGATGCATGCACATTGAGATTCTCACCATTATGGACATTCTTAGGAAGGAGAGAGCTCATTTGACTTGAGGAAATATGAGGGCTATGCTCTTTCGATAGCGAGTAAAGATTATTGTCACCAGCTGATGGTAAACCTTGTTTTGAATGGATACGTTTTTCACATCCCAATGGCGTCTGCATCTGCAATTTTAATTCACTATCACATATTGGTAACTTCTTTGTCTCTGATGGACAGAAGGTAGCATTGCCCCACAGGACAAAATCCAAATCCTCACGCGGTGACTTAGATTCTGCACTCGCAGATGTGGAAACAGACTCTGCATGATACGGAAAGGTGTCAATTTCTTCAAATAAAACAGAATAATCAAATTGTACCTTAAACATGCAAAAATCCACACTTTTTACGTAAGCACAGATACGTTTTAGTGATTGGTGAGACGGAACCCAAGACGCAAAGGAGCGTCGATGTGAAAAATCGGTGGCCTAGTCCGTCTATATATCCCCTACTCCCAGGAAAATGATGGCGAGAGATGAGTAGCCAAGAACTGGACCTAGCGCTTGAAATATGGACTTCTAATAGGTGAAATCTTGCATACCTTCTTGCGCATCATGGAAGAAAACTTCATCAGGGTCCAGAATCAGCTCCTCTTGTGTTTCTGCTTCAGCTTCTCCGCCATTAACTGTTCCTTTGACTAAAGGAAAACATTCTCTGTCAGTCCCTTTCTCTGTAATCGTTATTAGAATGCAGTAATGTGCACAATCGCAACGGGCATGCCACCATATTCATCGCAAATGAAAGCATACCAAGAGATGACATGAAAACGCAGAAAAGGACTAAAAATATTAAAATGCAGTCAAAGACACACACACCTTTTTGGTCGCCCGGACTCAGAAACTGTTGACCCGTGACGTCGACTTCATCTGCAACAAAGGCTTTCACAGATAGCCTAGCTGGCCTTAAAGATGAGGGCAGCTGATCGAGTTTGGCATTAAGATTGATCGGATGAAGAGCATTAGAATGTAATGAATCTAACGACGAGTAGTGAACATGGCAAGATGCATAATTCCCAACGATTCGATTTTCTGCAGATTCCACCAATTCCGAGCTGTTTGCGCTGATAATTTTGGTTCTCATTAACTTGCTAAAATCTGGACTATTGAAGCTTGCTGAACGTTCCTTTGGCCTTTGACAAGATGACTCCGGTGATGGCATGCTCCCCTAATCCGGTTAGGTGGAATGGAAGCTCCTTTCGTCTGGCCTCGTTTCCAGATCCACGATCCCGCTGTGCGTGGTTGATCCACGATCAGGTTTCCTGTCACTTTATTTTTATGAATCTGATGGCAAGCGGTGCGTTTGGATGGACATACTACGGCGTCACTACTGAAGAAGAAAACGCGAGACTGATAAAGTTACAAAGAGGAGGGAAACAGTGAGGGAGGGACGAGACCAGAGGAGATGGGGTGAAGCGTAGTTGAAGAAGGAAAGAGAGAAAAACGGCAAGGAATGTCTGTCATGGAATCGTGTGTGTCTATATGTGAGAGAGACAGGCTGAAACCAAACAGGCCCATCATCCATGTCTTTAGCAACCTGCTGTAGACCCCGCACGGCACTGTCGCATAAATGGAGTATTGAATGAAATCAGATGCTTGTTTTGCGTGATTGAAAGCTGAACTGTTTTAAACTTTAAACTACAGAATTTCAGTAGCGTCGATACGCACAGCACCAAGGGCATGTTTCTTTTTCCTAGCCCAGACCTACATGAGCGGAGCTGATGATGAAGCGCGACAGACCGATCCCCGAGAGAGAGAGAGAGAGAGAGAGAGAGAGAGAGGAGAGGCAGTATACCGTTGATGATGCCGCCCTCTTAGCTCGGAATCGACGGTCAGGATCAACGATATTTTCACATTTCTGATCCGACGATCACATTTGAAATGGCTACAAGGAAGAATGTTTCGAAAGTTCATTCAGCTTTACTGTTTCTTTTGGAGGAGTCCAGCCTTTGGCTTAAACAGTAGACAACCTTTTCCTCCAACGGGAATCGATCAATTACAACTACAAATGAAGAATATAGAGATAACAGACCGAAAGCCATCTTCTTTGTTGGCATAAGGGTCCTTAGATTATAAGACCGAAGCCACCTTCTTGTTGGCTTTAAGGGTCCATTGGTCTTTGCCCAAAGGTCCATTTTGCCATGGGCTCAAATGTCTCCTTAGATCATTAGACCAAAAGCCACCTCCTTTGTTGAGGGTCCATCGGTCTTTGCCCAAAGGTCCGTTTTGCCATGGACTTACATGTCTAGTTAGATCGTTGCTTGGAGGCTCAACCACATCCAAGCCTAAGCAACACATAATCAATAATGCATTTCTTTTTCCCATAGGCACTTGAGTATGAAAAAGCATAAAGGTACACATGATCAATGCATTCATGAACCAACATTGTCTTCAAGTATGAAAGCAAAACGTTGACAACAATGGATTATCATTCTTTGATATGATGTTATATACGGTGACTTGTGTCAAGGGCTCATCATTCCTGGACTATGATGCCACACCTGGCGTCAGTTCTGGGCTATGATGTTATCCATGGGCGACCTTGTATGTCACATGTGATTCATTCTTGGGCTATGATGTTATATATGGGCGACCTTGTATGTCACATGTGATTATTGGTGAAGAAAAAGGTATGTATAATGAGTTCCATGAAAAGGGATGATATGATGGATGTCTCTTAACAACTAAGTATCACTCACAATGAATACGAAAACAATCCTTTTAGAGGTATCAAAATAGGACAATCCCATGTTTTTGCAAAGATTATTCCAAAACCCTACGAGATGCTCACTCAGGTATACAAACTCTATTGTTTTTTTTTATTATTGATTGATTTCATGATGATAATTAGAACTAGGATGTTGGTTGCAAAGTGTGAAACATCAAACTAAGAAAGCCTTGTGAACGTTCAAGATTAAATTCTAGCAAGCTGTTTCCTCTTGTCCATTTAGTTGTGCCATACGGAGAGCATGTGGGTGCATAATCAACATCACCTCTAAATATATCACTTTAAGGATATGGCGGCTGTCCAAACTATATGGAAACCATCTAGAAATAAAATGTATAAAAATAGGTATCACTTTAGGGTTAGTGCCCTTGAGAGTCCTAAGTCTATTCATCCATATCAACACCAAAATATAGTAACAAAAATGAGATTTCATGCTCTCATAGATTAAGATTAATTTATGCCCAAGGCAAGGGACAAACTTAAGCTTTGAGGGTGTACTAAAATAAAAAAAGAAAAGCAAATTTACATTTTTGTGTTAAAATAAGGCTATAATTAAATCAAGACGTGTTGAGAATAATCCTAGTGTTTTTTATCAGTAGGTAAAGGTTCATCAGGTTTGATAAAGATTTTAGACCTATATTTGACATCTAAATTTGAGACAATTTCTCTTAATTTTCATTGAAGAAATCTTAGAAATCAAGAACGATCGTTTTCTAAAATAGTATTGTTATCAATAAGTGTGCATGGATTAACTTAAAGAATAGTCTACATATTTTAAAAGTGTTGAGAAAATACATTCTAATGAGGAATCTTCTTGGGACTAGCTTATTTTCAAAAACTGTGACATCCTTTCTCTCAATAGGATCCCTAGGTGGAAAGAACTCGATTTTTAACTCTTTTGTACCCTCCATTCTCAATTTTCCCCAATGCTTTTGATCTTATGTGCTCCCTGTGGAAAGTGTGGGACCAGATGAAACCGTTATGCACCATCAATAATGTTTGGAAGTGGGTCGCTGGCATTAGACAAGTCAGAACACGACACTATTTGGTTCCCAATTATTGTATCATGAGAGGGGAGTATAAGGACCTCCAAAGAGCTTGGAAACTATGAAATAAATGTTTTTGTATGTGGAATCACCTATGGAACCAAGATAAAAGACATTAGATCAGGTTTGATGATATTGGCCAAAATCATAGGGTTGACTATGAAGAGTGGTGCCTTTTAGGACAAAGAAAGCTGCCCTATACTCAGCTTCATAACTAGAACACAGTAGGCTGCTTCTTGCTCAACCAAGATATACATGAGCTACCAAGCATGAAGCAAAAGCCACTAGTGGACGCACGAGTGTCATAGCAACCAGCCCAATCAGAGTCAGAAAAAGCATGCACATCTGGCGGTATGGATCCCCCTTGGGATAAAACAACCCAAGTAGCCGAGTACCACTCAAGTAGCGAAAGATATGCTTAACCGCCTGCCAATGCTTGACTCCTGGGCAATGCATAAACCTGCTCATCTGTGAGACAACAAACTTAATATCTGGCCGAGTAATGCATAAGTAAATCAAGCATCCAACAACCTGCTGATAGAGAATAACATCAAATGCATCTCCAGCATCATGAAGACTCAAGCGTAAACCTGTCTCCATAGGAGTGGCAATAGGCTTACAGTCTTCAAGGCCAAAACGCTGCAATAATGTGTCAATATATTTCGTTTGACACAAAGCCATTCCACCATCAACTTGCATAAACTGAATGCCCAAATAGTGATGCAAATGCCCCAAATCAGACATCTCAAATGAGGCATGCAAATCAGCCTTAAAATCAGCAATATGCTTCTCAATAGGACCAGTGAGCAGCATGTCATCAACATAGACAACAATGATCAGAAGCACATCATTAGCACACTTAACATATAAGGTGCTTTCAGTTGGACTGTTCTCAAAACCATGTGCAATCAGATAGGCACGTATCTTCTCATACCAAGCACATGGTGCTTGCTTTAAACCATATAATGCCTTCTTTAACCTGCACACCTGGTTTTCATGCCCTTTCTGCACAAAGCCACGGGGCTGAAAAACATACACTTCTTCATGCAAGTCACCATTCAGAAATGCAATTTTAATGTCCAACTGATGTACATTCCAACCATGATGGGTTGCAAGTGCACAAATGCTCCGAACAGAAGTCATATAGCATGTAGGTGCAAAGGTCTCATCAAAATCAATGCCTCTTTCCTGCGCATAACCTGTTGCAACAAGCCTGGCCTCATACCTGTCAACTGTACCATCAGGTTTACGCTTCAGCTTGTATACCCACTTAGTGCCAATGGCCTTCTTGCCAGGAGCCAAGTCACATAAAGACCAAGTACCATTCTTCATTATTGCATCATATTCAGATTGCATAGCAGCCATCCAATTTTTTGAATTTTGTGCTTCATCAAACGAACCATGCTCATTCTCATCACAGAGACTAGATGCAGCCATAACATAGCAATCTGATGCAAAAGAGGCACTAATGAGAGCCTGATCGAGTACGATATGACAGAGGTGCATCTAATTTGCTGTCATGCGAAGTCTGCACCAGCCATTTTGGCATAGTTCTTGCCTGCTCAATATCAGCTCTCTCATCAATAAGTGCATCATGTAAATCTACATTAGGAATGGAATGATCTGCATCATCACGCTAACAGATGTCTCCTTAGTACATGAAAGCAATGGCGGAATAGCATCTTCCACAAAAACAACATCACGGCTAACCAGAATGTGTTTAGTCTATGGATGATACAGACGATAGCCTTTACTTTCAGAACTGTACCCAACAAAAATACATTTTACTGCTTTATCATCCAATTTTCTACGATGTTGTTTAGGCACTAATGCATATGCCAAACAACAAAAACCATGCAGATGAGCAACAGATGGCTTGCGGTCATGCCAAGCCTCATATGGAGTGATAGACTGCAACGCTTTAGTGGGACACCTGTTCAGTACATATGCTGCACACATGATAGCCTCAAGCCAGAAACTATGTGGTAAAGCTTGACTCTTGACCATACACCTCACCATCTCCATGAGTGACCTGTTTTTTCGTTCAGCAACTCCATTCTGTTGAGGTGTATACGGCACTGTACACGTGTTTTATCCCACGTTCAACCAAAAATGCATTAAAATCAGAAGACATATATTCCCCCCCGATCAAAATGGAGGGTGCCCGTTTCACATGCTGACAGATTTTCAGCCAAAACCAAAAACTGTTTGAAGCACATGAACACTTCAGACTTTGCCTTCAATGGATATACCCATGCATGCCTGGGAAAATCATCGATGAAAGTCACCAAGTAAAGATAATTTCCAAAAGAAGGTGTCTGCATAGGACCACAGACATCACTATGTACAAGCTGCAATTTCTGAGTAGCCCAAACTGAACCATCTTTTGGAAAGGATGAATGCTGCATTTTGCCCAAAATACAGCCTTCACAAACATGTTTTCCAGGTGCCTCAAGTTTGGGCAAAGAGGACACCATTTCAGATTTCTGCAGGCATAGCAAACTAGCAAAATTCAGATGACCAAAGCGTGCATGCCAAAGCTTTGCATCTGACATAGCCTGAGAATCATTTACTGCACATGCCAAATCATTTACTGATCTTTCATAGTCTATGAGCTTATACAGCCCACGACATAAAATGCCAGAAGCAATAATCACATCGCTATTTGACAGATCGTGAACTGTACACGTGTCATCAACAAATTTCACAACCAAGCCAATCTTGGCTAATGCAGAGACTGATAACAGGTTCTTCTTGATCCCTGGCACAAATAAAGCATCTGACAAAGTGAAAGAACTACCATCAGCAGTAGTCAAAATGATCTTACCAACTCCCATAACAGGATAAGAGGAGTTGTTGGCGCATGTAACAGTATTCCCTGTAGGGGCAGGCTCGAGTGAAGAGAAGAAACTGCGCTGCGAGGTAATATGTTTGGTTGCCCCACTGTCAAAGTACCAAACATCTGAGTCTACTACAGACATGCACTGCTCATGAGAAGATGGGTCAAAATTGCAAACAATAGTAAACGCCCATTCTTCTTCCTGCACAAGATTAGTAGACTCCGTTTTTGGTGTAGAGGCTTCTGCAACAACCATTCTGGCGTCTTTCTTCTTTGCCTCTTTCGCAGCCAATTTTGGACAGTTCTTTATGATATGATCATTCCCTTTACAGTACTTACAAAACAATTTCTGCTTTTCTGATTTTTTCTCATCTTTGTCTTGGTTCTTCGAATGTGCAGCATTTGCAGATTTCTGCTTACTAGTAGAAGAGCTCCATTTTCCTTTGCCATTCTGACTAGCCAGGAAAGCTTGATCTGCAACACGCATAATAGACCTGTTTTGCCTGGACTGATCTTCCTGCAACAGAACAGAGACTAACTCCTCAAATGACAAGGCATTTGGATTGCCTTTCATCATCAAGAGTAGAAGCAAAACTCTGATATGAATCAGGAAGACCATTCAGAACGGTATGCAAAAGTGAGCTATCTGGTATAACCTCATCAGCAGAAATCAATTGTTCCTTCAAGTCTTTGATCTTTGTTAGGAAACTATCCATAGAATCACCTTCATTCATGTGCTCACTCTCCAACTGTTTTCGGAGGTAAACAACACGAGCCTCATTCCTAGCTTGGTACAATGTGGTAAGTGTATCCCAAGCATCCTTAGCTGTTCTGCAAGAGAAAATATGAGGAATAATGGCACGTTTGACAGACAAAGCTATCAATGCATGCACTTGGGCATCTCTGCCATCCCAACGAATCTGCTTTGCAGTAGGTGCAGCAAAAACCACAACACAAATAGGAATATGCAGAATATCATCATCTTCGACACCTTCTGCATCAGCTTCAGTACCTGCAGTTGTAACAGTTGTGGGTGTGATATGACATTTTTTGACACCTTGCACAATGTTCCACAGTCCTTTTCCAACCAACACATGTCGCATCATATAAGCCCATAACGGGTAGTTGGTACCATCCAACTTATCCTCAACAGCCAACATACAGAATACATCACTGCTTCAGCCATGGCCGATGACTAAAATACCTTGATGCAAAAAATTGACTGTATCTCAAAAAGTTGAACAGAACTGCCAGACGAATTCCGCTAGACATGTAGCAGACTTCAAGACGCTTATACTGGCGAACAGAAACTGGTATATACCTTTGGCACAAAAAGACAAAATAGCCTGCATAAGCGTTATGATAGTGCGTTCGGAGGTTGAAACGAGCTCAGATCACGATTTCAGCACCACAGAGCCAAGCCGTTTTGATCCCTTAAACACGTTGAGTATGATCACCAAAATTCGTGCGATTCTGAGACTGCAAACGAAGGAGTGTCGATAGCGCCCTAGATGAAGCGACGACTTGCTCTGATACCAATTGTTGGAGATAGACGTCTACGGACGCACGTGAACAACACAAGGAAGGAGAAGAAGCTTGGAGCACAACACACAATACTAAATGTATTACTAGAGAATGTACAAAGATAAGTAGCCCATTAGGGCAATAGGCGTATATACAAGCCGAGGGGAAAAAACCTCCTAAAGAGGCAAAAAAGTGCTCCGGCGGTCTTAGAGTGTTCACACACATCACTACCTAAATATATCAACACAATCAAGCAATCAATCACCTGAAAGTAGATCAAACTAGATCTTCACTTTTCTAGATTGTAGGAAAGTGAATTGATTCCCTCCAACAACCATTCCCACCTTCATTTGAATTCAAACTTCACTTGTAGAATTTGTGGAACACTCCTAGAGCCTATATAAAGACTTGAAATAACTTGTGCATTACATGGAAGCAATATACATAGACTTGTTACCATCATTGTCTTGCTCCTTCAATTCTCTGCATCATCTTCTTCGCCAACAATCTTGTAGAGGCTGTTGCTCTCTCTCTAGAGCTCCAAATTGAGTGCAAGATGGCTCATTGGAAAATTATTAGTGTCTAGTTTATGCTTATAAATTTTCAAAGCATTTGGTTCAGTAGATTGGGAGAAATTTGAGTTTTTTCGTCTCAGGGTCAATCTCTACGTATTCCTAAAAAATAAGAAGTACCACCAGTGAATGTTGCATTCATTCTTATAGCATATTTTGCTTATTCCTTATACTTTTGTGCATTTTATACACTCAACCCTATGTGTATCACTCCCATAAAAGGATTTTTTCTAATTGTAATCACCCTGGTCGCTATGGGCATTTGAAGTTCATTGTCTCTTCCATAGATAGTAATTTTTTTGAGCTAGTCGACCTGCGAACCTATCTGTTTTGTATCGACTCATTCTCCTTGATGCTCCAAAGTACATAGTGTGTTTCTTTGCACTTATCACATGCTTATAAGGTCTATTTGAGTCTCTATAAGCTCAAGGGCTGGTCTTGTGCCGGTTGGCTTGACCAAACTTTGTCGCTTCAAAACGCATTTTTCTACCTTCTACAAGCTTCTCCAAGTTCTTTCATGGTTTTGGTTGTTTGGCATATGCATTAGTGCCTAAACAACATCGCAGGAAATTGGATGATAAAGTAGTGAAATGTATTTTTGTTGGGTACAATTGTGAAAGCAAAGGCTATCGTCTGTATGATCCAAAGACTAAGCACATTTTAGTTAGCCGTGATGTTGGTTTTGTGGAAGATGCTATTCACCCATTACTTTCATGTACTAAGGAGACATTAGTTAGCTCCAAAGACATGTATGACAGTTTGCTGCCTCTTTTTACAGGTGGAATGATGGTCCTAATGAGGCAACATCTCAACCTTTACACGTTTCATGTGATGATACAGGTCATTCCATTTTTTATGTTGATTTACATGATGCACTTGTTGATGAGAGAGCTGATATTGAGGAGGCAAAAACTATGCCAAAATGGTCAGTGCAAACTTTGCGTGACAACAAATTAGATGCACCTTTGTCATTCCATACTCATTCAGGCTCTCATAGTGCTTCTTTTGCATCACATTGCTATGCTATGGTTTCCTCTAGTCTCTATGATGAGAATGAGCATGTTTTGTTTGATGAAGCATACAATTAAGAAAATTGGATGGCTACTATGCAATCAGAATATGATGCTATCATGAAAAATGGTACCTGGTCTTTATGTGACTTGCCTCCTAGCAAGAAGGCCATTGGCACTAAGTGGGTATACAAGCTGAAGTGTAAGCCTGATGCAACAGTTGACATGTATAATGCTAGTCCTGTTGCAAAGGGTTATGTGCAAGAAAGAGGCATTGATTTTGATGAGACCTTTGCCAAATGAGTACTGTACATAGCATCTGTGCACTTGTAACTCATCACGGTTGGAATGTGCATCATTTGGACATTAAAACTGCATTTTTGAATGGTGACTTGCATGAAGAAGTGTATGTTTTTCAGCCCTATGGCTTTGTGCAAAAAGGGCATGAAAACCAGGTGTGCAGGTTAAAGAAGGCATTATATGGTTTAAAGCAAGCATCATGTGCTTGGTATGAAAAGATACAATATGCTTATCTGATTGCACATGGTTTTGAGAATAGCCCAACTGAGAGCATCTTATATGTTAAGCGTGCAAATGATGTGTTTCTGATCATTGTTGTGTATGTTGATGACATGCTGCTGACTGGTCCTCATGAGAAGCATATTGTTGATTTCAAGGCTGATTTGCATGCCTCATTTGAGATATCTGATTTGGGGCATTTGCATCATTATTTGGGCATTCAGTTTATGCAAGTTGCTGGCAGAATAGCTTTGTGGCAAATGAAATATATTGACACATTATTGCAACATTTTGGCCTTGAAGACTGCAAACCTATTGCCACTCCTATGGAGACAGGTTTACGATTGAGTCTTCATGATGTTGGAGATGCATTTGATGTTGTTCTCTATCAACAAGCTATTGGATGCTTGATTTAGTCATGCCAGATATTCAGTTTGCTATGTCATAGACGAGCAGGTTTATGCATTGCCCAAGTGTCAAGCATTGGCAGGCGGTTAAGCACATCTTTCATTACTTGAGTGGTACCCGGCTACTTGGATTGTTTTATCCCAAGGGGAGATCACTATCGCCAGATTTGCATCCTTTTTCTCACTCTGACTGGGCTAGTTGCTATGACACTCGTGTGTCCACTAGTGACTTTTGCGTCATGCTTGGTAGCTCATGTATATCTTGGTTGAACAAGAAGCAGCCTACTCTGGCCACTTCTAGTTGTGAGGCTGAGTATAGGGCAGCTTTCATAGTGACTGTTGAGTGTGTGTGGCTCATACAACTTATGTCTGATTTAGGTGTTGGTCAGTCTTCTGCCACCACCATCTTCACTGACAATTAGAGCGCATTGACAATTGCGAGGAACCCTGTGTTCCATGCTCACACTAAGCACATTGAGGTGCATTATCATTATGTCAGGGAGAGGTTCTCTGCTGGAGAGATCAGCTTGGCATATGTGCCCATGCAGGAGAACCTTGCAGATCTTTTCACGAAGGCTTTGCCTAGGGAGAAGTTTGAAGCTTTCTACAAAACTTTGGGCTTACTTCCTTTTGTGGATTGATTCCACATAGCTTGTCACTTCCTTATACATGAGTGCCAACTCCTTATTCACTGCATCACTCCTAGAGGGGATTTCTTGATATATTTAGGTAGTGATGTGTGTGAACACACTAGGACCATCGAGGCACTTTTTTTTCCTCTTTAGGAGGTTTTTTCCCCTCGGCTTGTATATACGCCTATTGCCCTAACGAGTTACTTATCTTTGTACATTCTAGTGGTAATACATTCAGTATTGTGTGTTGTGCTCCAAGCTTCTTCTTCTTCCTTGTGTTGTTTGTGTGCTTCCTTAGACCTCAAACTCCAACATCAAATTCTCTATAAATTTCTTGTAAATTCTTTCTTTTTTATAAATTTAAATCCCATTTTGCAAAAAAGAAAAAGCAAGCCATTGTTTGAGATGATGATGATGATATAAATTAGTGTTCCCTATGTTAGAAAGAAGAACTAATTTTTCCACAACAATAATAAAAATCAAATTATTTTTGTGCAAATTTGATAGTCCCATAATGCTGCAAGTGAATCTCATATGAAGTTTTCATATTCAAAGTTCCTTGCACTCATCCCTCCCTTCATGCTTACTATGAAAAGGAAAGATATCACTATCATAAACCTTCCATTAATGAGATTCACATAAGTAATCATAAAAACAAATTGATGTGCAAGGTAAACATAAGTTTGAAAGTTGAATAATTAGGTATAATCTTTTAAGATAAAGCTTGAAACTTTAATCAATATATATATATAATCTTGTCTTGATGTCATGGCATATAGTCATAGCATCCTAACATTCTTGTATGCTATGTTCATTTGAGAAGGTGGAGTAC
The DNA here is from genome assembly GCA_020310875.1 of Ceratopteris richardii. Taxonomy (NCBI): domain Eukaryota; kingdom Viridiplantae; phylum Streptophyta; class Polypodiopsida; order Polypodiales; family Pteridaceae; genus Ceratopteris; species Ceratopteris richardii. The sequence goes on from CM035418.1 coordinate 7,310,283, forward strand.
AACAGAAAAGCTATGCAACGTCTATCACAAGTGCGAAAAAGGAGAATATATGTGAGCATGAGAGCTTCGTTTGTGTATGTGAGAAGAGAAAGAAAATTGAGGAAGAAGAAGAAGCCCACATTTTATTCCACTAATGACCTAAATTTAGCTCCATAAGGCTCACTTTTTAGCACAATGCAACTTTCTTCACATAAAGAGGCACTAGTAGAGTGGTGGGAGGTGTAGAGAAAGAGGCAAGATTGATGATCTGTATATGTCCTAAGATTTAGTAGAAGCTTTCTTACATGATTGCCCATAGAGAAAGCTTTCTTAAGCATAGGCCATGAGTCATTCATCTCTCTCTCTCTGTGCCTGCAAAGCAAGCTAAAACATGAAACGGGAGTTCTTTTCAAGGATGTATCTCCCTGAGTTCTATGCTCTTTAGAATAAGGTGGAAGGTTTTTATGAAGCCGTACTTTAGATATGACTTTTGAAGCTTTTTCCTGTACTTCAAATTCCCTAGAAAACATGGAGTCTTTTATGAGAAGACTACTTCAGGAACAGCAAAGAATTTGGGTAGAAATTTGTGTACACCTCATTTTATATGAGATTCAAGGTGTCTCCATGCGTGTTCTTTTCTCTTCTCCGAAGAGCCATTCTAGGACTCTAAGGGAATATCACGTGCCACACATACATTGAACAGACATATGCCGTCTGCATTGTCTGCATTGAACAGACATATGCCGTCTCCTTCACCATTACTATTTGAAGAAAACAAAGGATATTTTATCAAAAATGGAATCCATGGGGCTCCTTCATAGTCAGTCTCCATTGTTGGGGAAAGGGCTCCGCGAAATTATACAATACAGCCAAAGATAATCGACAGCCAAATATTATGTGTGTGTGTGGAGAGAGAGATGATGACATGGAGGATTAGACAGAGGGAGACAAAGACGTGAGCATGATCTTGAACGAGACCCACAATAAGGAAATTGTATTTTTTTATGTGCATACATCCATTAGCCTATATTGTTATATTGTGTGTGTGTTTTTTTTTTCATATTTCTTATTATAAAAGAATTAGATAATAGGATCGAACACTTTAAAAAATGCATATATTCACTCTTACTCAGAAACACTCAATGTCAGAAAGGCATATGACGATATTTGAAGAGGATTGAATGGTTTGCCAATATGGAAATCTGTACCTTCATAAATAAACCATGTTTTTTTTTCAAAAAATATATTTAGATGACACTAAATTATGAATCATTGAAAGAAGTAAATGAAGAAATGGAGATTAATGTCCCAAGCCGCTTGTCTAGGTGGTTGGGCCTCTCGCCTCTTGAGGTGGGAGCGAGGGTTCAACCCCCACAAGCACCATGTAAGGGACATGTTTAACATGGAAAGTTGTATCTTCTAGCTGATGTGTCACTGTTTATCATGCCCCATGGTAGTTGTGACCGCCGTTCAACCCCACTATGTAAACCCCTATTCTTGTGGGATAAGGAGGGTCCCATGGGTACTATGCCTTTCCTTATACAGTTATAATTTCAAAGTTAAAAGCTTGGAGAAATAGGCTTCGGCTAAACCTCCATTAAAAAAAAAAAGAATGTGCATGTGTGCTAGGTCCCAAAAGAATTTATGTAAGTAACAACGCCAAGGAAGCATACTAACCCAAAGAAATGCAACAAACAACCTCTTTCCCAGAGCCTTCTCAATACTCATGCTCTCATAAAACAGTTGAGCACCTACATGATGTATTGACGATTTCAAGCTTCCAAAGCTTCAAATTTATCAATTTTTAAAGGGTTTTATAACTCAACTTACTTCCTTTTTTTTTTGACAAAATCGCTTTCAATCCTAAGCAAAAAAAAAAGAAAGAGAGAGAGTTACAAAGAAAGTTTGTAACCTCTTTTTTTCACGATCGACCCACTTCTTTTCTGCTTGTTGTTTTCTAAGATGAACACCTTGTAGTGTCTAAAGAGGAGGGGTTTTTCTAAGAGTCGCATATCCTTCTACTTAGACAAATAAGGGATTTCTCTATTGACTACTCTCTACAGGGTTGTCGAAGTTGGATGCACATATCTTCTTCTACATTTGTTAACATATCTTCTTCTAGATTTGTTAGATGGTTTCACTCCTAATAGCACTCCACAGAGAGAAAGAGCATCCGACCAATCAAATCTTACTTCCAATTGACTTGATGAACCAACAAAGGAGCTTTATGAGGTGTTTCCAAGTCACGATGCTCTTGGGACATGAAAAGAAATAGTGACCTAAGCCTTCTTTGTCACTGTACATCTCTTGCACCATGAGGGAGGTAAAATACGAATAATAGTTATGGCATGAAATCCCATATTACAAAAAGAAAATCCCATCGTTATGGCATGAAATCCAATATAACATTGGTCCATATCCCTTGGTGGAGAATCTACCACATGTCGATTGCTTTCTTGTTCTTAGTAAGTGGGTGCCACACATCTTGAACTTGAAGTCCTGTCTAATCTAGGTCCAATTTAGACACCATTTCTTGTTTACAGAGGGATGAAAGTCAATATTTCTTTTGGTTCTTTGAATGTCCTCCATTTTGTTGCCACTTTGCCATCTCAGACCCTTCTGCTGAGGAGGATCCTGAGAAAGCATGAGGCTGGTCTTTGATTTGTTCTAGGCATTTGATTTTATGCCTTAAAACACCCCCATCATCAAAGTTAACTCGGTGATTCAAGTCAATGTCCTCAAACATGATCAAGTGGCTTCTATCTTGGTTCTAGAGGCTCTTTCACATGGGAAGCCCTTTGTTTCAGAGTTTGTTAGCTCTCTAAAAGTTCTTGTTCTCCATTCTCGTGATGATCGAAATTAGGAATCCCACTTCCTATCATCATTGATGGTACAAAAGGATTTAAGCATGCTAAACATGGAAGTGAAAGTTAAGCTAAATTATTTCTAAGAAGAGAGTTTGAATATTTTGGCAACACTTCACTCAAAACTCTCTGAACACCCTCTTTAAACTTCTTTATCAATTCACCTCAACTTTTGGCCTCAAATCCTCAACCCCATGAAATAGTCAATGTGAATGAGGGAACCGATGGAGAGCGTGTAGACATGTGAGAAGAGAGATCTCACAAAAAAATATAAAAATAGTGAATAAACGTCAAATTTATAATCTTCAATTGTTAATCTATCAATACTTCAAATTTATGAGCTTGAATTGTGAAATAACCCCCCTTCTTTGCCACATATCAATACGTCTAGAGTAAAAATTATATGTGTAAATTTAGAGCTATAGCTAAAATACCTTTCTTTATAGAAAAAAATTGGGATCGATAAATCTTAAAAGATTTTCCTTAATGATTTTTCGTGTCATATACCTTATTTTGATTCTCCTATGCATGTACAAGAAGCTCCTATGGATACGTATGAAACTTAGACACCTTGTCTACAAATGAAAAGTGATAATAAAGAGAAGAATGAAGAGAAAACTGGAGGAAAAATGTAAACCATGAGTTTAACAAGAGCTCTTCCTTCACAATGACTAGAAGTTGTGTTCTATAAGCTGGAGTGCCCATTTTTATACATAGACATTTTTTTGACTAGTTAAAAAAACTTCAGTCCTAGTAGTTATGGCTATTAATAGGAACTCTAGGCGGGATCAACGAACTCCCAAACTTGTTGAAAAATTCATCCTAAGTCATCAAAATTTTTGAAAAAAATTCAAAGATTATGTGCCAAATATATGCATAGTTATCACCAAAGTTAACTATACATGATCAAGACTGTATTATGCATGGAAAAAAACTTTATGGATCCCTTATCTTCAAGCTTTACTTCAATATGTAGTATCATTCATGTGCAACCTCTTTTCCTTTCTCAACCATTTTATGCTCTTCCCCTTCAAAATTAATGTAGCCATTCTTCTTGAATGGAATCTTTTTTGCTTTCATAATCGACAAGACTCATGTAGCTGCTTCATATTCTAGAGTGGAAGTATATTGTCCCTTTCATTAACCTCTTCCTAAAAAATTGTTTCAGACTTTTAACATTTATATGGCCTATCCTTTTGTGCCATAGGTATGAAACTATCATCTACCTACTACCACATGTGAAATATGAAGCACATTCTTGGTTAAGGGTTACCGAAAGAGTGAATAGCCTTGCTTCACCATTCCTTTTTCTATGAGCTTACACATATCTTCTAGGTCCTCCAAAAATCACTCTTTGGAATTAGATTTTCCCTTTCCACCATTTCCAACTAATACAAGGTCCTTTTCTATTGTGGATACATGAAGCAAATTCTTCATATAATTACCCCTTCGATTTATTTATAAGAATGTGAGGTCTCAATTAGGTACGTTGAACTCTCCTCCCAACCATAAATAGCCCTTGCTCCCGTGCACATGTAGAACCCTCCATAAGGTCCAAATACCCCTTTATGGCCACTTTGAGGAGATGGAATATCCTTAGTATATGTAGGATTTGCGTTAGAGCCTTGGCTCTCTTGAGCTTTGGTCCTTTACCCATCTAGGATCCTTGACCATGCAAGTATTCCCATGATGCCATTAAAGTCTGAATATAATAACACTCTCTCCACCTTATAAAGATCATTTTCCTCAATGATCAAGGAGGGGAAATTCCTTCAAATAATAGCTTTTGATTCACAAGTAGCATCTATGAGTGGATGATTTGGTCCTTGGTACTTGGTATTCTCGTATAGAGAGATTCTACAAATGTCATCCTCGTTTATCAAAAAGTCTACAAGGTTCATATGGAGTAGAGGGTGTATTGTAATAAAGTAAGTCTATGATCTAAGGGTCCATCAGGTTCAGAAAAATCTGAAACAAGACATTGTTTGGTCACTTGTATGTATGACCAAAGATCTGGGGACTAGACTTACGTAGCAAATCATGTGCTCAGCTAGACAAGTGATCCAACTTAGCTTAGTGGCTAAGTCTCAAGGGTGTGAAGGAGGAGGTCTTGGGCGCAAATATGATGGGGTACATGGGGAGAGTATTTTTCCCAAAGAGCTCTAGATCCATCTAGAAGCATCCACTTGAGTTAACTCCACTTAATTGGGACACTTAGCACACATGTTGTTACATGAGTAACACATGGACGGTTAGTATCCATGTGCTCAAGAAGGAAGTCCCCTAGAGAGAGCTATATATAGAGGCATATGGTTGGGAGGAGATTCACCTCTCTGGCATGTGGTGGTGGTGATTATCAATCTTTTGCATTGGTATCAGAGCTCTAGGCAAGCTTTCATGGTGACCTTGCTAGGAATCTTCCTCAAGGTTCCATGGTGACCTTGATGGCCTCATCACTCTCTTCACAAGCCCCCATGCAGAGCTTAGATGTTGATCCCTCTTGTCTAGAGAGATATCTATGTGACCTTGGATATTCCACAAGCTCACACATTGATTGTCCCTAAATTTCTTCTTTTTGAATCCAGGATGGATGCACACATCTATCGGTAGCTTTGTTTTTTCCTCTTGAAGGGGTTTCAAAAAGTTTATTATGGATACTTCATCAGATGTAATGCAGGGGACTCTAACTCGTGAAAATTTCTATGGAGTAAGCTGCTTTATGCAAAACAGGCCTAATGGTTGCTCATGTGAAACAATTGTACCTCTTCTTCTCGAGTTTTAGTTGTTCCATAATATTTATACCGGTTGGGCACAGGGATGGAACCCATAGCCTCACTAAACAGAGGTGTAGGCAGTAGCCAAGCTTTTCTTATTTATTTTTGACTGGCAAGACATTGAAGAGAAAAATGGATATATGGCTAAAAGAAAACTCTTATATGCAATTTGAACTTGCACCTTTGCTCTGCAAGGCACCCTATCAATGGAAGGATCTCATGTATACAAAGAGATATTCTTGGCCCCGAGTTCATACCCGATTCAAAGTGTTTATTTAGCTCACGATTTCATAGCTAAGTGGATACTTTAATAGTACGTACATAAGTCAAAGTAGGAAGGGCAAAGTGAAGCAACATCCAATCAAGAAGGAAATACTTTAAGTTTCCATTCATCCTATTTAAGCTCAAAGGGATTTTCTTATTTGAAGATCAAAGGAAGGACATCTTGGAGTACAAGGATGTGTGTATTTTGGTGGAAAGTTGGCTCTTCCTAAGGACTAATGGAAGGTCTTAGCACAAACTGGAGATAAGTATTTTCCAATTGATGATTGTTTTCAATTCATGTTTGATCTTGTTTTCATTACCTTGCACTTCATTTTAAGAAAAAGTTGAAGTAGTAGTCAAAATTTCTTTAGGAAATGGGAAACCATATCCTAAGGTGATCCTTTAGTTTGATACTCAAGACATAAGCACCATTCCAACAATAAAGATTTAAGAGTCTTGTCCAAAAGTCAAGAAATTCTTTCAAAAAAGCATTACAGTAGTGCAATGGATTCCATGATGAATCATTTTCTTATGTTATTTGATTCCTTACAAGGAATCTCAAGTAGAGGAAGAATAAACTCCTCCCTAGTAGTGAGCACAAAATTCTTCAAGCTCGTTCAACAAGTAGTTCCCAAGAAGCATCAAACCACCAGTAGTGGTATTTAAGTCCATTGATTGGTATAACCTAAAGGTGTATTTAATTCCAATGATGGGTATAACCTAAAGGTGTATCAATATTGAAAAGATTCTTAGCTTTGGAATCGAGAAAGCATTAGCATATGCTCGGACTTGAGTTGAGGAAAAGATCTCTATAAATCCTGCAGGTAAGTTGTAAAGCTTTAGACAAGTTTGCGAGATCTAAACAATAAAGACTAAGTATTTAATTTATCGCACGATCAGCAAGACTTGATCAATCTTGCAAAGGTTTGTCTAAGAACTAGAGATCAAAACTACTCTCAAGTATTAGCAACCAGATTTATTGGGATGTTTTCACTCAAGTTCCATTTAATGTGAAACGAGTAAACTGTTCCAAGTTTAAACATAGTAAAAGTTCCAAGTATGTAGTCTGCAACGTGGAGGATACAACATAAAGTTTACCTATCCTTAAAGGGATTTCAATAAAATCCAAAAAGCATGAGTGAATGCTTAGATTTAAGTAGTAGAGAGATTCCTATAAAATCCTGGCCAGGATAGCTACTTAAAGCTTCAATAAAAAAGGAATCTAAAGATAAGAAGTGAAAAGCTCTTGTCACTACAAATTGGTCAAGTATAACGAATTGGACTTGAATTTGAGAAATTCAAGCACTTGGAACTATAATCGTTTTCTATTCAAAACCCTAGCAAAGCAGGATGGATGCTCCATCCAAAGGTTTTCAAGTTTCCAAAGTAAAAAGCATGAGATCGTGAAATGATCGTGTGAAGGAATCAAAACCTAGAATATCAAAGTTAGAGGTAATGCCTGGAAATTCAAGATTCTTTTAAAGAATTGAAGTAAGAAGGTACTCTATCAAGATATGTTTATTTCACGATAAATATAACTCACACATCAATGTGAATTTAAAATAGGGTGGTATGGGATACCAAATTTTATACTCAGATTGATGTAGGAAAGATGGTATCAGACATCGAATAATGGGATGATAATTATCTATTAGTCCTAGAATAAAACTTGAAGTTAGATTTAATCCTCAAGGGAATTAAAAGTTCAAAAGAGCAGTTAAAATTCAAGTAGGATAAAAGTGTGATCTCAAGATACTTCAAGAATAATAAAGTATGAAGAAACAAAGTAAGTAACTTCCAAGATCTTCTTTTTCAAATAAGAAAAATATTTATTCCTTTTTTATGGAACATTTCAAGATAAAGTGTTGATTCAGAAATATGATAAATTTATGTAGAAGTAGGACTTTGAGATTGAAATGATCCTTTCAACTAAGGCTTAGATTGACTAAGTTAAGTTCCAAGTGTAACTTGGTAAATTCAATCCTTTGACTCAAAGTAATGCACAAGAATTTCATTCCCAGTAAGCAATCATAAAGAATGAATTTAGGAATGAACTTAGTCTCAAGTGAAGCATTATTTGAGTAGAAAAAGCATCAATAGAACCGTAGTGGGTCGACACACTGATATTGGATACCACACTAGTATCTTGTGGTTGGATGATGTTTTAGATTTACTCTATGAATCTTTTTGAAAATCCATTTTATTTCTATTAAAGATAGGAAAAATGCTTCCATACCTTGTTGAAATAAATATTTGTGAAGTTAAAGACTTGAGAAATCTAGAAATGGACTCCTTGCAAGGTTACGTATCATCAAATTTTGAAGTGGTTGTATAGAGTTTTAGTTCTTTCTTTCCGCTTTCCAAATCTTTTGAATTTGACTCAGATACGATATCTGATTCTTTTTACAAAAGTTGATGGCTAGCCAATTAGAAATAGGTAACTAAATTAAACATCCCAGATAGATGTTTTGTATAAGAACCCTTTCCAATCTTCAAAATATGCTAATTCTAAGTAAACTCATTCTTTTGAGTTTGCTTCAAGTTATCTAGCATACCTCTAAAAGACTTTCTAGAGTTTAATACACTCTAGAACATAGAAGTTAGGAATTGGTCACCAGCTTGACAATTCCCAAGAATTAAAAGCTAAAGTCTTTGAAAAAGTATCCTAAGTTGGATAATTTTCATTTTGTATTTGACTTGGTCAATTTATAGTATGGTTGACCAAAATTAAATGGCACAGTCCTATAGTTTACATAGGATTTTCAAGCCCAAAGTACTCCTCCACTCGAGTGAAAAAATCAAGTAACTATTGGTTGGGAGTAAACCATTGTACAAACATCAAAGTTAGATGTTTGGACTAATCAAACTTCAAGTTTTCCAAATCAAACGCAAGTTAATCAAGAGTTCTTAAAGTCTTGATAGGGATAATAATCCCTCCTTAGTTACTAAGTCCGTGCACCAATCGTGCCCAGACATGGACTAGTAATTGGAATCCACCCAATTCACATATTCGTGCCCAGATTGCACCTAGTAAAAAAATGAATTGGATAGGGGTGTTATTAGATCCAAACTTATTTTTTATTCACTACTTTGTACTTTGACCAGTTTATCAAAAGTCCAAAACTAGTGGGTGTTTTGAATCATCTGGGCAGGGATCCCACCATAAAGATAAGACATGTTCTTCCATTTTTAGAACATGAGGCTCAAGGGTTGTCTATGGTATTTGTACAGCTCTATTTTTGAGGATGAAAATATTTTTCCAAGGGAGGAGGAATGTAATAAAGTAATTCTATGATATAAGGCTTCGACCGATTCAGATATACTTGAAATCAGACACCGTTTGGTCACCCATATGTATGCCCAAAGATCTTGAGGCTAGACTTATGTAGCAGGCCATTGCTCTTGTAAACAAGTAATTCACTTAGCTTAGTGGTTAAGTCTCAAGGGTGTGAAGGGGGAGGTCTTGGGTTCAACGGTACATGGGGAGAGTATTTTGCCCAAAGAGCTCTAGAGCCTTCTAGAAGCATCCACTTGGGTTAATTCCAATTAACTGGGACGCTTGATGCACATGCAATTACATGGCTGACACACGGGTGGTTATTATCCACCTTCCCAAGAAGGAAGTCCCCTAGAGAGAGCTATATATAGGGGCATATCATTGGGAGGAGAGTCATCTCTTTAGCATGTGGTAGTCATAATTATGAGTCTCTTGCATGTATCTACTTAAGAAACTACACCAAGAACACAATTCTCATCTTGAGAAATGTACGGGCTCACTTTACTAACATGTCAGAATAGATGGATTTTGTAATTGGAAATTAACATGGCTGACACATGGGTGGTTATTATCCACCTGCCCAAGAAGGAAGTCCCCTAGAGAGAGCTATATATAGATCTCTTTAGCATGTGGTAGTCATAATTATGAGTCTCTTGCATGTATCTACTTAAGAAACTACACCAGGAACACAATTCTCATCTTGAGAAATGTACGGGCTCACTTTACTAACATGTCAGAATAGATGGATTTTGTAATTGGAAATTAACATCATTTAAGTAAATGCATTTATATTTTTTCCATTTCATTTCTTTTGAAAATCAGTTTTTCTATGCATTGTTGCATCGCTTCTAAAAGAAATGGTTGATTATAAGAGGATGGATGAATACAAGCATTGATAAGAATACATTAACTAATATGTGGTCATGAAAGGATCTGCACCAAGAATCAAATCATACTCAAAATTATTGGTTCATTGAGTTCATGATCTAGTTTCTTTTATGTGTGACTTGACATTAGTGGAAGCAACGCATGTTTTGATTTTGCTTAAAAAACATCCTTTTGATTGATGATTTATTGCAAAGGATTGCATTCATCACTATTTCATTTATATTTTCATGCATTCCATTGCATAAAAATGTTTTAATTAGAGGCAAAAAGTAGTTGAAATGCATAAGAAGAATCATTAAAGTACATTGAACTTATCTTTTCCAAAATGGAATGGTACTATTGCATGTTGTTGTATCCATAACTTCACTTAGGAATGTCCATTTCTTATGAAATTTTGTATTATAGTACATGCCTATATGATTAACATATTCCCAAATTTCATGCCATTTGAAGATATTTTTGATAGGTCAAAAGATCCCACAAGTTCAAACCTCTAACAAGAAAAGTCACCCTCTAGAAGGTGTATAAGGGTCACTTTGTAAGGTCATATCTCATCATAGGAGTGTTGAAATAATGATTTTTTTGTTTGGATAGATATCTTATAATTTTTAATTTGTGGTCTCAAAATTTCATGATATTTAGAATTTTGAATAAAGAGAAATTGGAAAATCGCTCTAGAGTGATATGAATTTCTGAGATGTGCTTGAAAATGATGTTGCCATGCATAAATATAAATATCATATGATTTTGATGCATTTTAGAGACTATAATGTCTATTTTAGCTCTCTAGTCCCTCTGACAAGGACTTGCTAGAGAAGTGCACAGAGGTCTCGTGATAATGTCGTTTCTCGTTGTTGGAATGTCCAATTAGGATGTATTATGGACATGATTGAAAGTCGTTGCACCTTGGTTCTCACCAGATTTGAGGTGATTTGTATATCATTTGGTGAGTTTATTAATGCAATCTTTTCTCTGGGCTAGTCTCTAAGTCATGAAAAGTTTGGAGGTGTTGCAGACACTTTTTTCTATGTTTCTTGCATATGGATGACGATCTTAAGGTAAAACTTGGTATAATAGTAGGTTCTTAATGAGCCAAATATAATTGAATTTGGAGTTCATTTGGTCAATGTACGAAGTGGTTATTGGAAGGTATGTGTCACTCCTAGGACCTTCTGCACATAGGTGCAGGCTTGCAAAGTTTTGACCATAAGTTCATACTATCAACTCCACTTGAAACTTGGGGGGTAAAGATAACCTCAAGGGATATCTGGATACTAAAAACCATCATTTTTGGAGTTTTTTTAGGTATTTGTAATTCTCTGGTCTTTTTGCAGGTAATACACTTTATGACATGGAAAAAATATCGGGAGCCATTAGAGACTTTAAATTGTAATTTTTTAGGTCCTTTCACTTGGATTTAGTTTTTACTGAATTTTCATTTGTATTAGGTTCACTTTGAACAGTTTCTTCAAATGTATAAGCTTTTATATTTTATCCATGGCACTTATTGTCGGATGTATTTTAGGACTTTCCATAACTTGCATATTCATAACGTAAACTTGTATAGGACTTGGGGACTAAGTGAACTTTATATTCTTGTTGATGTCTATGATGGAGAGAGGATTTAGAATACAGATTTTTACTCCATGTTTTGCATAAGCAAATAATCTATTAGGAATAACATTACTTGGGAATTGCATTTTTTTTTAATTCACATGACTCATTAGTTAGATGGTTTGTTTCGAATGAATCAAGACAAGACTGTATCTTCCATCGCTGAGGCTAAGCTTGAGCAACCATACATTGAGGAGATTATGAATCCCAATGCAAAGGTTACATGTATTGAGGGTACTCTTAAGATGATCCTCGAAGTGATTAGAAAACCAAAGGTACCGAGAGTTGGTACTTGGAAGCTGCATGGTATAGTTTGTATACTTATACACAGGTCTTCATTATCATTCTTTATATTTCTCCCATAGTCACTTTGGCCATATTGGCCTTTACTGGGAGTTTTTTGTCATTAGTGTCCATGTGCAAGGCCAAATGGCCCTATGACACTTTTGTATATGTTCTTTAATTAAACATATAGTGGCCCGATTAGCCACAGACTAGAAGTCCTATCACATTCTTAAAACCTCAGAAATCTATGTTCGTGCTCTTAGCATGTTGTGCAGTTGTATGCATTCAATAGGTTTGTGCAAAGCATTGTGATCATCCTGCAACGAAACACTAAAGACCCGCAAAAACAACACATGTACTCTTGCTTTCTCTCTCTCTCTCTCTCACTCATCCCAATGAGGGAAGTGAAGGGGGATGGATGGATATGGCAAAAACATAATTTTTTTGATGAAGATGATGAAGTGTGGCTATGGTGATCAAAGGTGGAGAATATGAAGGTGATGCAAAAAATGTTAAAAAAAATAGTGAAAAAACTAACAAAAACTACCAATTTTACCTTCCAATGTCAATCCTTCAAGACTCTTACCATCACATGCTCGTCCTCAAGTGCGCTCCCCATGAACGACTTCAAATATGGTGTTACTATAGACAAGGATGAGTATCAAAAAGCTTCACCTCTTTACTTGTCAATCCATAGAGACATGAGGATGATATGATGATCATGAGCAAGTGGTGTGCATGAAGGTGAAGGTGACAATCAGACTACATAGACATACACACACACACACACACACAAAGTAGAGTTAAGAAGGAGAACAACAGAAGGAAAAGATGCTTCTATTCAATATCTCATAATTGAATGTTTCTCTTTTCAAAAATCCAACCTCCAAAAAATGAGCTCTCTAGATCTTTTTATAGGTTTCTAGTGACTTTGGTTGGTTTCATACCTAGTGTTTGACATAGGTAAAAAAAAATTGAATTGTATTGCAATGTGCTTTGGGCTTCTTTCATGGAATGTTCCTCCTTTGGTGTGTGGGAGACCCTTGTGCAACATATGGACTTCAGTAAATTATGTAATATGAAAATTTGTTGAATAAGCAGGTACTTTTGAAGATTGCAACAATAATGGAGAATGTATCCTTTTGACCTTTTTCACCTGGCATTTAAGACATTGAATAACATAAACATGCAGATTTCTAGCCATCCTAGGCTACTAAAATGTGTGTATAATTATTTGAAGTGTTTTATCAACAACAAGATGTCTTGCACAGGGCACATGATGGTTTTCAAGAATAACTTTCTTTGTAAGAGTTCTGTCTTGGGAACTTGGCACACAAATATTTTCCTTTTGTTAAAGCAATCCTTGCTCAACTTGGAAATTAGAAAACAAACTTTGAGAAGAAAATGTCTTCTTATCAAATTCTTGCAAATAAATTAAAATAGATTGAAAATTATAATCATCACTATGAGAATCCTTTATTTCTTGAATTAGATTATTGTCCAAGTTTGTGAAACTTGTTTGACGCATAATTTGTGATAATACTTCTACAAAATACTTTTTTACCTTTCTTTATAAAGAGTTTCCATGTGAAATTCTTGCATCAACTTTGCCCATCTTGCCCGTCTACCCCTTAAACTAGGCCAAGAACAAAAGTATTTCAAAGCATTACAAAACTTAAATGTGGATCCATACAAATAATGTCTCCAAATCTTTAAAACATATACTATGGAATAAATCTCTTACCCATGAACATGCTAAAATATTTGAGTATTAGAAAGTTTCTTACTTCCAAAAGTAGCTCGTTGGCCATCTAGATGTAAGACCACACCTTGTGATGTCACTAGCATCAATTTCTAATCCAAACGGTTGTTTTAGATTGACTACTAACAAAACTGGAGCAACTTAAACTACTTGTTTCAATGCATCAAAATCTCTTTGATGTGAAATTCTTGTTATTTTGCAATAAATTTGTCCACATTGGAACTATGTGAGCATAATTGGGAATAAGTTTATGATAAAAATCCAAAAAGGCCTAAGAATAATCATAGCATATGTTCATTCTAAGGAATCAATCAACTCAAAATCACAATAACTTTTTGAGGATCATTTTCAATCTATTTGCTAAAGTGGTATGTCCTAAGTACCCAATCTTAGATAAACATAGTTGTGTTTTATCTAAGTTGATATACAATTTATTTTCATACAACGTATTCAAAATTGATTACAAATGAAATTCATGATCATGTAAATTCTTAATATAAATCAAGAAATCATCAACAAAGCCTTCACAAATTGACCAAGAAAGGGACCGAAAATTGCATAAAAAGGTTATTTGTTGCATATGTAAAACTGAAACCATAAGTAAATATTTGTAATGATCAAATCTAGTATGAAAAGCTGTTTTTATACATCCTCATGCTTGAGTCTAATTTGATGATAGCCACGTTTTGAATCTATCTTACCAAAAATAGTAGCACCTCATAATACATCTAAGATATCATCAATGTGAGGCATTGGCCATCTCTATTTTATTGTAACTTTATTTGATGCCTTATAATTGACCCACATTCTAAAATCCCCATCCTTTGTGTGACCCAAAAGCATGTGGGCTACAGAGGGTGAGTAACTATTTTTGAAGAAATTCTTTGATTTTTCAACATATTTCCACCTCCTCTTGTAGAATCATGCGGCATGGTTGTTTGACAGGTGGATTAGCTCCTAGAATGAGCTCAATCCTATGGTGCATATTTTGCAAGGTGGAAGAACTATAGGAAATTTTGAAAGAAAGAGATTTCCAAATTCATTTTTCATCTTAAAAGTTAACCCACCTTCTAAAATTTTTTGAATTCGCAATGATAAAACTTCCTTATGGTAGAAGTAAATAAAGTAGAGATACTTACACTTTGCTTTTACCATGGCAGAGCTAGAAGTTTCCTTAAAACATTGTAAATTTGGTTTGCCTCAAATGATGATGTACCATTCTTTGTAGTAGGATTGATAGACATTATTTCCAAATGCATTAATAGACTTCTTATTAGCATGCAATTGTTTGCTCAAGTCAAGATTGAGTATGGCAAGCGCCCTAATTTCAAAATCCAATTCATATTTGTAAGTCTAAATCTGATTGGTAATTCGATACTACTAGGAGGGAAAACATGTCTAAAGAATCATCAAGGTTCAACCAACATTTTGATATAATGCAAAGGGGATATACTCATATCCTTTTCCATTGACTAACTCAGCTTCGTATGTACACTCGAATGGGCTCTTCTTCAAATTTAACTTCTTTACACTATGAGTGGATCGTATATAAAAGAAAACTTTAATACGATGTTCCTTTACTTCACCTTTCATTACCACTAGCTCAAAGTTTGGAAATCTATAGGTTTTCCCAATGATTAGAGACAATACCACATCTAGAATTGTGGTTACCTCTTTAGTAATATTGATATTAAAGATAGGGTGATTATCTTTTGATCGCATGTATTTCTCAATGTTTGAATTAAGCAGATCAAAAGAGGAAAAGGATGATGAGGATGAGAATCTATATCCCACCACCATCATTATTGAGATATTTTTTTCTTTGGGCAATGCTGATAAGAATGTCCACCTAAGCATCCATACTAAAGGGCCTCTCACGGAGCATTCTTTTAAATAGGGATTTCAAAGTAGATCATTGGAATTATCTCTCTAGAATTCATGGAATCCTACACTTTTCACTAGTAGAAATCTATATCACATTAACTTTCTTATTGAGTACAATAATAGAAGATGAAGATTTTCTAAATCTTTTCCAAGAAACTTTCTACCCATTTGGCTGTGCTCATGGACACAAATTCTTGTACAATCCCAATACAAAGTTGTGAACATCTAGGAAGTCCAGACATCATCTAGAAATTTTAACATGATTTTTCTATACTTATCTGCATATTATTGCACTATTAATGATCACTACTCAATGAAAGATCTAAGTGCTTAGGTATATTATGTTGATATATTTTGGTAGTGATGTGTGTGAACACACTTAGGGCCATTGGGGCACATTTTTCCATCTTTAAGAGGTTTTATTCCATTGGATTGTATATATGCCTATAAAGCTAATGGGCCACTTATCTTTGTAAATTCACTTGGTAATACATTCAGTATTGTGTTGTGCTCCAAGCTTCTTCTTCTTCCTTATGCTATTTGTGTGCTTCCGTAGATCTCAAACTATAACAATTGGTATCAGGCTAGGCGATCGCTTCATCTAAGGCATTATCAACACCCTTTAGCTCATAGTCTTAGACTCACAAAAAAATTGGTGAGGATACTTGGCTAGCATAGGAATTTTGATTTGAGCTTTTTTCTACCTTTGACCACACTATTGCAATGTATGTGCAAAAAATGTTGTCCTATTGTGCCAAACATATATACACATTTTAGTTTGCTAGTAAAAGCACCTCAAAGTCTGCTACAGGTTTAGTAGAGCTCGATAGGGTGTTTATGTTCAACTTTTTGAGATACACTTGATTTTCTACATCAAGGTACTTTGTCACTCGCCATGGATGAAAGCAATGATGTATTCCGTATGTTGGTTGTTGAGGATAAGTTGGATGATACCCATTGTGGGCATATATGATGCACCATGTATTGGTAGAAAAGGGACTGTGGAATATTGTGTAGTGTGTTGAAAAACATCCTACTACATCTGAAAATATAGTTATTGAAGGTGGCATAGATGGCATGTAAGATGATGTTCAATTTCCTAAGTTGTGCGAAGGCTCCTAGTGTACCTACTATAGAGCAACTTCG
Source organism: Ceratopteris richardii (assembly GCA_020310875.1). NCBI lineage: Eukaryota > Viridiplantae > Streptophyta > Polypodiopsida > Polypodiales > Pteridaceae > Ceratopteris > Ceratopteris richardii. The sequence continues at coordinate 7,327,020 of CM035418.1, forward strand.
TTAGGTTGGCATAGATGCACATCCACATGCATTGATATCCTTGTCTGTCGAAAATTCCATTATCCCTCATATTCACTCTTGCAAGACATCAAAAGATACTTGGGAGACTCTTACAACATTATACCAATCTATAAATGAGGTCCATGTTTTGTACATCCAAAAATAGTTGGAGAGTGAGCATATGAATGAAGGAGATTCTATGGATATTTTTTTCACAAAGATCAAACATTTGAAGGAGCAATTGATCTCTTCTGATGAAATATTGCTAGATAGTTAACTCATATATTGTTCTTAATGCTCTTCCAAATTCATATATGAGTTTTAATTCTATTCTTTGATTGATGACGAAAGGAAATCCAAATGCCTTAATATTTTGAGGATTTAGTCTCTCCTTTGTTGTAGGAAGATCAATCTACGCAAAATAGTTCAAATATGCATGTTGTAGATCAAGCTTTCTTCGCTAGTTAAAAGGGCAAAGGTAAATGGAGATCATCTACTAGTAAGCAAAAATATGCTAATGTTGCACAATCAAATAAGGAAGACAAAGATAATAAAAAAAATAGAAAAGCAAAAACAATTTTGTAAGTTTTGTAAGACAACTGATCATGTCATAAAGAGTTGTTCTAAACTGGCTACAAAGAAGGAAAATAAGAAAGAGGCTTTAATGGTTGTTGCAGAGACCTCTACACCTAAAACAAATCCCCCTAATCATATTAGAATGAAGAATGGAAGTTCACTATTGTTTGCAAGTATGAACCATCTACTGCATGAGTAGTGTATGTCTATTGCAAACTCAAATGCTTGGTACTTTAATAGTGGTGGAATCAAACATATTACCTCGCAATGCATTTTCTTCACTTCACTTGAGCCCACCCCTACAAGGAATATTGTCACATGTGCTAACAACACCTCTTATCCTATAATGGGAGTTGGAAAGGTCATTCTAACTACTACTGATGATAATTTTTTCACATTGTCAGATGATTTATATCTACCAAAGATAAAAAAATCTATTTTTAGTTCGAGCATTAGTCAAGATTGGCTTGGTTGTCAATTTTTTTGATAGACTATGAGTGATCAACATGTGTAGTTCAAGATTCTTAGGTTATCTTATATGTAAAGCTTTAAACAAGCAAGCTTTGTTCACATAAATTTTGCTAGTTTGCTATGTCTATAGAAATATTAAATTATGTCCTCTTTTTTCAAACTTGAGGCACCTTCTAAACATGTCTCTGAAGGCTACATTTTGGGAAAAATGTAGCTTTCCTCTTTCCCAACAAATGCTTTAGTTAGAGTTGCTCATAATTTGCAACTTGTTGATAATGATGTCTATGGTCTTATGAAAGCACCTTCATTTGGCAACCACCTATGCTTCATGACTTTTATTGATGACCTTTCCAAGCAAGCATGAGTGTATGCATTGTAAGTGAAATTCGGAGGTTTTATGTGCTTTAAACAATTCCTATTTATGGCTGAAAACCTATCAGCATGTAAATTGGGCAGCCTCCGCTTTGATCCAAGGGGATACATGTCTTGTAATTTTAATGCATCATGGGATAAAACAACAATGTATAGTGTTGTATACACCTCAAAAAAATGGATTTGATGAAAGAAAGAATAGGTCTCTCATAAAAATGGTGAGGTGTATGGTCAAAAGTCAAGCTTTACCACATAGCTTTTGGTTTGAGGCTGTTATGTGTGCATCATATGTACTTAACATGTGTCCCACCAAAGCATTACAATCGATCACTCCATATGAGTCTTGGCATGGTTGCAAGCCAAATGTTGCTCATTTGCATGTCTTTGGTTGTTTGGAATATTCATTAATGCCTAAACAACAACATAGAAGATTGGATTATAAAGAATCGATATGCATTTTTGTTGGGTATACTTCTGAAAGAAAAGGTTGTCGTCTATATCATTCACATACTAAATGCATTTTGGTTGGTTGTGATGTTATTTTTGTGGAAGATGCAATTCAATCTTTACTTTCATGTACCAAGGAGACAAAAATCAGCTCTAAAGATGTGTATGACACTTTGTTGTCTCTTTTTACAGTCCAAGGTCAAGTGATGGTCCAAATGTGGCAATTTCTCAACCTTTACAGGTTCAAAATGATGAGGCAAATCATTCTATTTCTAATGGAGATTTACATGATGTACTTTTTGATGAGAGGGATAACATAGGAGAGACAAAGACTATGTCTAAATGGTTGATGTAGACTTTGGGAGATACTAAATTAGATGCACCCTTGTACTATCATAGTCATTCAGGTTCTCATAGTGCTTGCTTTGCATCACATTCTTATGCGACAACTATCTCTATTCTTTCTAATGAGAATGAACATGTTTGTTTTGATGGACAAAATTAAAAAAGTTGGATGGTTGCTATGCAATCTAAATATGATGCTATTGTAAAATAAAAGGCCATAGGTCTTTGTGTGATTTTCCTTTATGCAAAAGGCCATTGGCACTAAATGGATAAACAATATGAAATGTAAGATTGATGGAATAGCTAACAAGTATGAGGCTAGGTTCACTGCCAAAGATTATGCTCAAGAGAGGCATTGATTTTGATGAAACCTTTTCTCCCAAAGACCTTTGCTCATAGCATTTGTGCTCTTGCACACCATCATGGTTGGAATATAGATCACTTGGAAATTAAAACTACATTTATGAATGGTGACTTACATGAAGAAGTGTATGTACTTCAGCCTCGTGGTTTTATACAAAAAGCAAATGAAAAAAAATTTGCATGTTGAAAAGCCATTGTATGGTTTGAAGCAAGCACCACATGCTTGGTAGGAGAAAATACGTGCCTACTTGCTACTACATGGTTTTGGGAACAATTAAAATGAGAGCACCTTATATGTTACATGTGTAGATGATGTAATTTTGATAATTATTGTATATGTTGGTGATATGCTATTCACTTGTCCTAATGAGAAGCATATTGCTGAATTAAAGGCTGATTTGCATGCCTTTTTTGAGATGTCAAATTTGGGGCATTTTCATCATTATTTGGGCATTTAATTTATGAAAGTTGATGGAGGAATAATTTTGTGTCAAACAAAATATATTGAAACATTGTTGCAATATTTTGGCCTTGAAGATTGCAAACCTATTGCCATTCCCATGGAAACACATTTATGGTTGAGTCTTCATGATGCTAGAGATGCATTTGATGTTGTTCTCTATCAACATGCTATTGGATGCTTGATTTACCTATGAATAAGTCGACTTGATATTTAGTTCTCTATTGTGAAGCTAAGTGTAGGGCAGCTTTAACAACGAGTTTTCAGTGTGTGTGGCTCAGATGCCTTTTGGCTGACTTAGGTATTGGTGAATCTTCTACCACCACCATCTTTGTTGATAGTTAAAGCACATTCGCAGTTGTGAGGAACCCTATGTTCCATGCTCGCATAAATCACATTGAGGTGCATAATCATTATTTTAGGGAGTTTGAGAGATGAGTTTGATTTATGTGCCCACACATGATAATATTATAGATCTTTTCACAAAGGCTCTCTACCTAGGGAGAAGTTTGAGTGCTAGATCCTTATTCACCACATCACCCCCAAGGGGGATTTGTTGACATATTTTGCTAGTGATGTGTGTGAAAACACTTAGGTCCACTAGGGCACTTTTTTCCCTCTTTAGGGGTTTTTTCACCCAAATTGTATGTATGCCTATAATCCTTGCATCTCACTTATCTTTGTACTTTCACTTGGTAGTACAACAATGCAATCAAACAAGATTTCACACCAAAAGGTAATTCAAAGGGACAAGTAATTGACACATAAGGAATCTTGCAACGTGGTTGTACTCTAAAGTTGGGAAAGCAATTGGATCAAATTACTAAACTTTAGATCATGCAGACACATAGGAAAGATTAGTCGACAAAGCCTTAGATCATCTGAAGCAAGTGCCAATCATACATCTCGATCTTGGGCTCAACAATTGAGTGATTATCTTTATGTTGTGAGCTCAAATACTAGTAACTCAAAGATTTCTTTTGGCATAGAGATACCTAGAGGTAGTTCTAGTTTGGCATACTTAGAGACCTGAGAATGTCCCTATAAGACTCAACTTGAGTATATATGATCCAACTGCTTAGGGGCTCACATCTATGTGGATGGTTTAAGAAGATCAGTGGTCCAATTGAGATATGCAGAGCAACCCTTTGGAATTGATAACCCCATGGTCGAATTCAAAGATGGGTCCTACATAGATAAGCAAGGAACCATGTATATGGTAACCAAATTACCTCATAGGACAAATGAATTTGGATGCGTTGTGCCTGAGTTGGAGATAAGACATATGGATCATGAAAGTAAAGAGAGAGAATTGAGAACTCATCGAGTTAAAAATCAGCCCTGTCAAGGATCATCACACCATAGTGGACCTCTAAAGATAACATAAGCATAGAAATCTTTGTCAATGTGGAAATTGATGAGGCATTTTGGAGATTTAAATGTGATAAACCTAGTGACATGGATAGAATCATCATATATGAATTGAAGGATTTTGATGTTCCGGGCAAGAAAATTTACTTAGAAAACACCTTTGAGAGGATGTATATGGTTATGGATCATAGTAGACATTTTTATGCATGGAAGGGTGACCCAATTTTCCCCTCACAAAAGTCTACTAACCTTCATTAGTCATACTAGAGCTAGATCTTCTCATGTCCTAAGAGCCAGAAAAAGAGAAACGAAAGGAACGACCTGAAGTGAGCTTTTTGCACACTATAGGAAGAGAAAGATTAGGATTAGATACCGAGAGAACATAATGAGAAAGAGTCAATAGACATAGGAAGGAGAGAGATATGGATGAGTTTCCTTTACCGAGATCGAGAGGACATCCTAGAATCTTTAGACCCACATAGGTTGTGAAAGCCATGAAGAACTATTTTGATGGATGGCATGTGAGATCCATATGATCACATAGCCAAATTCACAAAAGTGTTAAGAGAAGAAGAGGCTGAGGATTTGTTTACTCAATACAATGTTTTTGGGATTACCTTGAAGAATACAACCCTCATTTGGCTTCAACCCTTGCACCAAGAGCAATTTAGGAATATCACACAATTATTGGACATGTTTATTGACGAATTCTCAAAGAGTAGAATTAGACACAACACCTCCTTGTTGATTTATAACTTTAAATAGGCACCACAAGAAATGATCAGATTAGCAGGATGTAGGTTCACATAGTACATTGAAAGATGCCCGATTCTAGAGTTACCTAGTCAATCTAAACACGTTTTCCTATTTTTTGATGGTCTGTTGAGGGGAAAGCTAAGGTCATATGCCTATTTGAAGGAGCCACATAGCCTAGATCAATGCTTGAGAATGTGTATTGATATCAAGGATAATTTGGGTGACAAACTTAAACTCTCTAAACTCTACAAGGATTCATATTGTTCCACTAGTATCACATCCAAATGCATGACATCAATTAATGAATTGGCTGAAAAAGTAGCATGAAAACTAGGAGTAAAAAATAGACAAGCTCAAAGAGTTGTCACAGTAAGGCATTGCTACACTTGTGGATGTGATCAAATGGCCAATGTGTGTCCAATGCAAACTCAAAACCTAGGGAACTTGAAGGCCCGATAGTGCAAAATCAAGAGAAAATACACGAACCACATAGCTCAAGATTGCTTATATATCAAATAAGAAATTAGAAAAAACTACAAACATCCATACGAACAATCACGTAGATACCAAAATCAGTACCAACAACAACCATATTATGTCACCACAATAATACTAGCCACAATATCAGGCACACCCTACACCAAAACTAATACTAGGACAACAAGCACCACCCCGTACCAATGTAATATCAGTCAAGTATGGGGAACCAAAAGATAATATAACCTAGATATTAGTGTCAACATCCCCATTGATCTCAGAAAGTGATCCTAATGCTCATAGTTTTTATTCAACCCATGATGATAGCCCATTGATTTACTACACTGAATCACCAGAGCATAATGAGGATTATCAATTTAAGATGTTGTTGATAGAACCTAGTTGGGAGCTAGATTATATTCAAGTCATTTACACTAACCCTAGACCTAGGCCTCAATCGAGACAATATAGGTCTCAAGGACCTAGAGGACCATGTTATAAATGTCAAGGAGATCACTTCATTCATGAATGTCCACTTCCTCCTCAAGGGCATCCTCAAATGATCCAAGGTTTCTATCCTAATTGTGGAAAGGAACATCTCCTTCAAGACTATCCTAAGGACCCAACCAATGCTAAAAAGATTAGTCCAATCAATGTAATTGGCTTGGTAGTAGAATCTAATGGAAGTGCAGTAAATATTGCCCCTATATAGGTAGTCACTAGAGCACATGCTCTACAAAAGACTCTAGACATGGAGCAAGGAAAGAAATAAGAGCTTAGTGAGTCAGAAGGTATTCACAAAGATAGAACAAGATCTTGGAAAAATAGCCATGAAAAGATGAAGAGGCAATGGGCTAGAAAATTAAGCAAACTAGAAGAGAGTCTCACAGAAACAAAAACCAAATCACACAGCTCTTATCTTGGAATCCCTCACGTTCACACCCACCCCCTCACACCCCACCATCCATTCCATCTCACCCCCAAGTAGGATCAGTCTTAGCAAATTCTACTCTAGAGGGCTTGGACATGATGTTCAAAGCCTACCAGGCTCGACTTCAAGAAGGGCCAAATGTGGATGATTTGGATAAATCTTATCTTAGCGTAGCCTTATAAATTGAAAGGAAAAATCTTTAAGCAAAGATGGTGGAATTAGCCCAGGCTATGTTTGATGCAAGCGGTCTTTTCAATCATACAAACTTGGTGAAACGAGAATTGGACTTTGAGCAACAATTGGATAGATTAGAGCAATTTGTGTCTAAACCTCAGACTTCAACAACACGAGAGGCTCAAGATAGTGGAATTGAGAGAAAAAGCTTACGACCATCGGAGGTTTTAGCTCCTAACTCTATAGATGATGGAATTCCTTCCTTTGTAAACTAGTATGCCCAAGAGTTCTTAAGAGAAATACAAGAGGAGAAATGGGCCAAGGAGAGAGAGGATCCTCCTCCAATACAACAAGTAGATGATCTTCATGATCAATTCTCTCAGGACATTCCCTCTATTTATGAAGAGTACGGTGATAGTGAATGATTAGACTTCAAATCCAATTCCTTGTAGGAATTTCCTCACTTCACAAGCCCTTGGGAATCAAAGATTATCCAGATAAGATCTCCCATAGTGATGATAAAAAACAAAGAATCTGTTATGCCTAGGAACATTGAAGTAGTCAAGAACACTAAAGTGCAATGTCACCTCACTTTAGAAGTGTTATTAAGAGTCAAACCTAAGTTGTGGAAGCACATAGCAAACCAATTGCTAGAAGTTGCTAATTCTCACTCTTAAATAGGATCACAAGGAAAGGTGCCAGAAATACCCATAGAAGAAATGAGTGAGGGAGAAAAAAAAACTCTTATCTCCCTATCACATACCAATGATAAATAGTAAAGGAAATCTTAGACTCAATAGTAGGAGTTGCGATTGCCACTACTTCCTTATGGAAATTTTGGGGCAACCCAGCTTTAAGACCCATAGGAATGAAGTTGCAAATGGCAGATGAGATATAGAGAAGCCACTAGGATTGCTAGAAGGAATCACCCTCACTACTTGTGGTGTAGAGTTTGAGAACACATTTTGTATATTTGAGTTTGGAAAGAACCATGTCTATGAGATGAGTTTAGGAAGACCTTTCATGAGGTAATTACAAAGAGTGAAATATTGGGGAACAATACCTATTATGTACAACATCTAGGGTTAACTATAAAAATCAATCTAAAAGACTATTCTCATAGAGATGTACCACCCCTACAATGGAATACTATCCATAAAAGCCCGAAGGAGACAGAATCAGTGCATTTCATAGGATTGAATCCCTCTTGGATGCATGATTACACAACATTTATGGATGTGTAAAGTTGCATCAGAAGAGGAAAAGTGAATAGAAGCTAGAAATATAGGTACCATAGTAAACCATAGATCACTTCAAGATCCAACACATGGTCCTATGATTTTTCTTGATGATCAATTTGAAACCCATGGTTGGGCAGAAATCCTAGCCACAATGCACATAGTGGTAAACAAAGAAAAATGGACCCCCATTGTGATGAAGATGGCTATGATACAGAGAATAAGAAAAAGAAACAAAAAAAGATCTTTATCACACAAGAAGAAGAGGAATACTTCTTTGAAATACCCAAAAATTTCAAGAAATATGGAAAAGAGGACAAGAAGATCATGATAAGGATTCCAAAGAGAGAAGCCCTTATGGGAGCATCATATTATAATAAGGAAAAATCCAAGAAGGTAGTAGTGATAATAGAAGACCGAGAAGAGAGGTGCACTTATATAAGACATGATCTGAGTGAAGAAGAGTGAGAATTGATAAATCTACTAAGAGAATATGGAGATGTGTTTGCTTAGAATCACAAGGATTTGAAAGGAGTGGATCCAGACATATGTTCTCATAGGATTCCCATGATTTTAGAAGTGAAGCCAATGAGATAGAAGCACTACACATATAATGATACCTATGCAAACAAAAATAAAAGAAGAGCTAGATTGATAGAAGCAGGATTTATCTATGAAATTGAGCATATAAAAAGGTATCTCCCATTGTTTTAGTGCCCAAGAAGAATGGAAAATTGCATGTGTGCATTAACTTGAAGAAAGTGAACATCGCCACTATTCAAAATAGTTATCCGCTTCCTATCACTGAACAAATATTGGAAAGAGTAGTAGACAAGGAAGTGTATGGTTTCCTTGATGGGTTTTAGGATTACAAAAAGTAGCCATTGCCCTAGAGGATCAACACAAGACAACTTTTGCCACAAAATGGGGAATCTTTGCATTCCTTGTGATGCCATTTGGGCTCACCAATGCTCGTGCTAGCTTCCAAAGACTGATGTATCATGTGTTTAAGGAATTCTTGAGAAAGAACTTAGAAGTCTATGTGGATGATTTGTGGGCCCATTCCCACATAAGAAAAAATCACATCCCATAGCTCAAACAAATTTGTGATGAATGAAGGGAATATCAAGTATGCTTGAACCTAGAGAAATGTGTTTTCATGGTCAAGCAAGGCAAGATCTTAGGACATATTGTGTCTAAGAATCGAAAATAAATAGATGAAGATAAGGTGAGAGGGATAGTTGTTTTGCCAAGACCTAAGATGATCAAGGGTACAAGCTTTTACGGGTCATTGTAGATATAAATACTATTTTATCCACATGTATGCTATCATTGAAAAGCCTCTACACAACCTTTTGACTAATTTTGAGTGAAATGAATAATGTGAAGAATCCTTCATAGACCCAAAATGATGGTTGTGCTCAACCCCTATTCAGACAATTCAAGCCTAGAATAAGCTATCCCATGTTCATGTGGATGCCTTCAATTTTTCTCCTAGATGCATGCAAGCAAAACTGATAGATGAAGGGAACATAGACCTTCCCATAGCATATGCAAGTAGGCGATTGAACGCGTTAGAGATAAATTACAATACCACCAAAAGAGAGGGATTAGGCATGGTCTATGTAGTCAAGAAATTTAGACACTATTTTATTGCAAATAATTTTTTCTTTATGGACCATTCAGACACTACTTTATTTGGTAAACAAACCTTGCAATACAGGTAGGTTAGTAAGATCGTTTCTCTTACTAATGGAATACAATTTCAAAGTAGTTGTTAGGAAAGGTAGGAACCATCTTCGAGAAGATCACCTTTCATAAATCAACTCAAGAGAATCCCTGCAAGGAGTGTCATATGAACTTCTTGATGCATATTTTTTCAACTTGGAAGTGGTTCCAAACTGGGCTAAACAACTAGTGCCTATTCTCACATTTGGACCTAATAATCTAGTGGTAAGAAAAAAAGATGAAGAAATCACTAGGTCACAAAATATCACATACTTGCAAGGAGTATTTATAAGGAAACGAATCAAGGAATCTTAGCTTGTTGTGTGGATGAGGAAGAGCATGATAAATGGTTGCAATTAGCACATGTCGGTGCATTAGGGAAACATCACTTGAAACACAAAACCCTACAAATAGTGAAGAGATTAGGTGTATATTGACCAACAATGGAAGGAAATGTCTATAGGTCACTATTATGCAAGCTTTCTTCCTAGAGTACAACATCCACCAAGAGAGTGAGTGAGTACGTATCCACCCATTCAACTCCACCCATATTTATACCAAAGGTCCAAGGGGTGCATGTTTTGATATTCATCCATGTGTCCTTCCAAGTTTCCTTCATGTGGAAACTTTCCAAAGTAAATCACATGGCCTCTATTTCAATTGAAGCCTTCCCTTCATGTACGAATCAAGGTGTCATTTGGGAGAAGCTTCTCCCAAGAACTAGGTACCTTAGAATAATTAGTCCTAAGGTAAAAGCCCTTAAATTGAGACTTCAATTGAAATAAATAAACCAAGAACATAGGTTCCTAATTCAAGGATCTAACCATTAATTTAAACCAAGGGTTTTCAAAGGATAAATACCAATATCCAAAGGTCTAACCAAGGCTTATACAACATTCCTCCCCCTTTTAACATTTTCATCCTCAAAGATGTGCATTGATATAAATAGTGGAGTATTCCCCCATACATCATGATCCAATTTGTTGATCATGGATTTACTCTCAAAATATTTTTCTATGTTTCTAACTTGTAGTTGGAAAAGAGGTAAATCTTATGTTTATGGACCTTGCTCATTCCCAAGTGGTACTTTCTTCTGTCCCATCTCCATTTAACTAAGCACTCTTTATATAGATGATTTGTAGTCTTTTTATCTCAATTGTGTAATATCTTTTTTGGTTCATGAGGGATGTTATGAAGGGAAATTGCCTAAACTATTGTATCTGAAGATACAAGATTGTCTTGTTCAACCAGTTTTCTTTTTAATCTACTTACATGAAACATTTGGTGAAGTAAACAATCATATGGTAGTGTTAACTCATAAGCTAAATTTCGTATTCTTTTGAGAACCTTGAAAGGGCCAGAGAACCTTGGAGAGAGTTTAGGACAAGGTCCTATTTCAATGTTTCTGATTTCTTGGGAACTTTTAGATATGCTAGTTCACCAACCTGAAAGGAAATATCTCGCCTTTTAGGGTCGCTAAATGATTTAGCTCTATCGTGGGCTTTCCTTAGGTTTTACACTGCAGTCCAACTGCATACACTGCTCTTGGCTGGAACCCATACATTAACATGAATGAACTATACTCAGTTGCAGAGTGCTTAGCACTATTGTAAGCAAACTCTACTAACAACAGATAGTCCTCCCAATCAGGTTGGGTGGAAGATACATATGCTCATAACATATCTTCAAGTATTCAATTGACCCTTTTGGTTTGACCATCCATCTTTGGATGTTCTGTGGTACTCATGTTTAGCTTGGTTTCCAATCTACTGAACACAACTCTCCAGAATTGACTAGCAAATGTTGTATCTCTATGAAACATCATGTCTTGAGGTAGACCATAGAGTTGGTAGAGATGTTCTATGAACATTTTAGCTAGTTTTGGAGTTTTTCGTTGTAGTATGAGTAGGTATGAAACGAGCCACTTTGGTCAATCAATCAACTATGACCCAAATTGCATCATGACCTTTTTGGGTTTGAGGCCAACCCATAATAAAGTCGATGGAAATGCTTTACCATTTTCCATTGGGAATTTCCAAAGGATGTAACAAACCACCTATCTTAAACTTTTGGGCTTTATTTACTTGACACTTTGTACATCTAAGTACATAATTATGTGCATCTTTATTTACACTTGGCCTGTAAAATTTTCTTTTGATTAATTTATTAGTTTTATATATTCCACGATGTCTGACACTTGGGGCATCATGACATTCAAACAAAACTCTTCTCCTAAGTTCTTGATCATAAGGGACACATATTTTTCCTTTGTATAACGGATATTCATCTTGAATACTGTATTGGTTAAAGTTATCTTCATTTGATAAGTTTGTATTTTGAGTTGAAATCTTCTTCCAGGTTTCTTTAAATCTTGTATCTTCTTGATACTTGCGTTTCATTAATGTAACTAAGTCATTAGAAATTTGTATGAAACTAAGAGAGTTTAACATTGGCATTCTGCTTAATGCGTCTATCACTAACATTAAATTTTCATCTTCTATATCTAAGTTTATAATCAAATTCTTGAAGTATTTCAGCCCACCTAGCTTTTCTACCTGATGGCTCGAATTGGTTTGCAAACCATTTAATACTTGCTTGATAAAAACTATAGTTACTTTGGCACCAAACAAGTAGTGTCTCCACTTTTTTAGAGCATGCACGATCATATAAAGATCTTTTTCATAGTTAGAATAATTTCTTTGAGCTAGGTTTAGCTTTTGACTTTCAAAATCAATTGGCTGATCATTTTGATTCAAAACAACTCTGATTGCTAGATCACTAGCATCTGTTTCAACTAGAAAAGGTTCATTTGGATCTACTATGTGCAAAACTAGGGCCGAAGCTAAGGATTTCTTAAGTCTTTCCATCCTTTTAGCCTGTTCGTTCTCTCAGTTAAGGCTTTTAGGTTTTCCTTTTAATTCTTTGAATAAAGGGATTGAGATTTTTGCAAAGTTTGGCACAAATTTTCTATAGTATCTTGCTAACCCTAAAAAACTTTGAAGTTCTATAATAGTTTTAGGGTGAGGCTAGTTGAGAATAACTTGGACCTTTTTAGGATCTACTTGAATACTTTTCTCAGATATAATGTGTCCAAGATATCTGATTTCTGTTGAAAAGAATTCACACTTATCTTCTTTTCAAAACAATTTATCTTATCTTAGAACTTGGAAAACTCTTTCTTGATGTTCTAAGTGAGAAGTTGCATCCTGGATACAGAAAAGAATGTTATCAAGGAAGTCAACTACAAATTTTCCCAAATAAGGGCTTACTATGGCATTCAATTAGTGCCATGAACGTAGCCGGGGCATTTGTTAGTCCGAAAGGCATGACTAAAAATTCAAAATGCCCGTATTAAGTTCTGAAAGGTGTTTTAGGAAGATCTTCAAAGCTAGTCCTAATTTGATAATATCCTTGATATCCCAATTTGATGATAATTTAGTAACCTTATTTAGGGCTCAATACTCAATGCATAGTATCATTGATCCATCTTTATTCTTAACTAAGAGAATGGATGCTGACTAGGGTGAATGGCTAGGCTAAATGAATCCCTTATTCAGGTATTCCTTTGGTTGTTTCTCTACTTTAGCAGCTTGTTGGGAATATGGGAGTATATAGGGCGGTTTACATATAGGCTTAGTTCCTGGGAGCAAGTCTATAGCATGATCGACTTGCCCACGAGAAGGAGGTAAGCCATGGGGAAGTTCTTTTAGAAAAACATCTCGGTAATAACTCATTAAACACTTAAATTCAAACATTTCATATTCAAATAATGGAGATGAGAGATAACAAATTGGATTCATATTATAAACATTGTTTACATTGGTTGGAAGTATCATAAAAACTTTCGCTTTTCGTGTATTTACAAACTTTTTTAATTCCATGCTTGAAATCAAGGGGGTATTCGTCACATCATGTTCTCCTTGAACTAGGTAACATATTCCATTCTTATCAAATTCCAAAGTATTCAACTGGTAACCTCTTTTTAGTGTTTTTATTAAGCTCCAAAGCCACCTCTACCCAAAACCACATCAACTTTTTCCACCTGCATGATCTAGAAGTCAAGTTTATCTTTATAACCTTGAAGTTTTCAAGATCACCAATCATAGTATCCTAGACCTTCTTGTCTTGGCCCTGCATCATGGATACTATATAATGATGTGGTGACTTCTGCTGTGGTAACTTTACTCTCTTTACTAGTGAGTAGTTTAGGAAATTATGGGTGGCTGAGTCATCTATCATAACTCTTACCTTTTCTTCTTTTATTTAGGCATGATGATTGACTAATTCATGAGGTCCAAACTGATTTTGGACCCACATTAAATTAGACAAACAACACTGATGCATGCAGTATTCATGAAGGACCTCCACTTTTTTTGGAACATTTCTATTTTCAAGATTTAAAGTTTGGACTAAGTGGATTCCTACCTTTTCTTCCCTTTCTGCTCACGAGTGGCTTTTTGTTGGCCCATTGTAGTACGATTCTTACTAAGATGTACTCGGTTTAGGCACTTAAAGCAAAGGTTTTTATGTTTTGCTTTCTCCTAGACCTCAGTGTCAAGTCTTGGCCATGAAAGTCTAAGAGTCTTAAAGTCTTCTTTTTTCAAAGTGCCTAAATTTATTTTACCTCTTTTGAAGTTTTTATTTTCTGTGACAAGTTGAAGTGGTTGTGTTCCAATTTTAGCATGACCCTCATAGATTTGTGCTAGTTTTATAACATCTTCTAAGGTTTTTGGAGCACTTCTCTTCACTTCATGTTTGATCTGCTTGTCGAGACCACAGATGAAACCTCTAAATTTATGAAAATCATCTAGGTTTTGAGGTTTGAGCACTTTTTGTTGGTAATGAGAAATGTACAAGGAGAGGGGACATCCTCATTAGAGGACTTTGTCCCATTTTCCCAGTTTTGCTTGTCTTCCTTTTCTCATAGGAATTCTTTTTTAAATAATTCCTCAAATTTGTTCCAAGTTTTAGGGATTCTCTGAGCCTCTTTTAAGCTCATGCACTATTTATAAGCCTTAGGTCCAAGTGACAAATTTTTTTCTAAGACTTGATAATCTTTAGGGGTGTTTTTTAACTTCATTAATGAAAGTATGAAGGGTCCCCATCTCAGTTTAGATCTCCTTAATGATGAAAATATCCGCTTGGATATCATTCATCTTCTTGTTCGATCCATTTAATTCTTTATAAATATTCACTTCTTGTCTTTCCTATTGTCCTATTTCAGGAAGACATGGAGTGTATTCTACTTATCTAACCCCTTGCTGCAACACATAATCTACTTCTTGTCTAGGTGTGTCTAACAACATATTGTTAGCATACAAATCCCCCATTGAATACTTTGGAAATCAACTGAAAATGAAAAGTGTTGTTCCTAATATCAAAGGAAAAATAGATGGAAATAAACCAAGTACTTCCCCGATTATTTATGAAAATTCCTTCTAGTTGTAGGTCAGCTTAAGCTACCTAGATGATTCACTATTCCTTCATGGTTAAGGTTGAAGTGTTATGACACTTCCTTCATGCACCAATGCTCCAAGTCTTCACACTCTTTTTGTTGAGAAAAAGAGTAGGCTCGAATTGAACTTCCTTCTTTGAAACTCCTTATGAAAGGAGTGTCCACTTTGGATAAACTCGAATCAACTTCCACTTATACTTCAATTAATGCTCTCTCTTTGATTGCAAATTTGGGCAAAAGTAGCTTCAAGATGTTTTCTCACTTTTACCTCCTTTCTCTAAGGCCGAGCTTCTATTTCAACTTCAATGTGTATATAATAAGCCGAACTTTGAATCGGAAACAACATTGCTATATAATACGAATTATCCCATATATCATGGCTTGCACTCAGAAAGTGGCTATAATAAGAAGGGACACATGCAATATTCTTCAACTCTCAAAAGAGAGATTCTCTCATTGATGAGCGTGACTTATTCTCTATTCAGACCGATGAGTGTGCATGGGTTCTCCTCTCTACTCTACTCAAAAGGTGCTTATAGCCTGGTTGCTTCCTCTAGCCACGTGCATGGGTGGTTAGGGGAGCCTCCCGGGGGAGGTTCTATGGAACCTCCTCAAATGCTTCTTTGGAGAGCAACGAGTGGTTCCTAATGCTGACACCTGCAGGTGGTCAACAATTTTCTTTTTGTAAGGTATTGATTTGGGCTACTGAGATCAAGCCTCCTAATTCCCAATGTGATTGAAGAGATGGTGCAAAAACGGCACAAAGATTCAAAATCTTAGAAAACTTCTTACTTTTCCAAACTACAATATGAATTCTTGCATAAAGATGAAGGAGTACAACAAATACTTGCAATAAAAAAGAACCAAGCTCTGATTACGATTGTTATGTAAGATTGCTTCCTAGAGTATAGGATCCACCAAGAGAGTGAGTGAGTATGTATTCACCCATACAACTCTATCCATATATATACCAAAAGTCCAAGGGCTGCAGGTCTTGATATTCATCCATGTTTCCTTCTAAGTGCCCTTCATGTGGACACTTTCCAAAGTAAATCACATGGCTTCTATTTCAATTGAAGCCCTCCCTTCACATACAAATCAAAGTGTCACTTAGGAGAAGCTTCTCCAAAGACAAAGGTTCCTTCACCTTAGAATAATTATTCCTAAGGTAAAAAACCTTCAATTGAGATTTCATTTGAAATAAATTACCCAGGGTTAAAACTAAGAACATAGGTTCTTACTTCAAGGGTCTAACCATTAAATTAAACCAAGAGTCTCCCGAGGATAAATACCAATATCCAAAGGTCTAACCCAAGGCTTATACAACAATGGCTTAAGGATTGTCCAAATTGTATTGGCAGACCCCCTATTGAACATGCCACTCTATACAAAGTGTCTCTAATATCAGATTGGAGCAATCCTTTAAAGGCTTCTTAAGGACATAAACATTTTCACAAGAGATGACTTTAGTGCAATGTAGGAGTCTAGAGTAGGAAGCTCAAGACTGTACACCCATTGGTGATAGTGTATTCAAGCATGGATGAGATGGATATTTGAAACTACGTGTACATGAAAGTGAATACTTGAAGATATTAGAGATTGCACACCAAGGTGTTGTAGGGGGATACTTGGGACCTCATTGAGCGACCAAGGCTATATTATTCTAAGGTCTTTTATGGCCCACTCTTCATATGGATGCATATACCTATGTGAAGAGATGTGATACATGTCATAGAGCTCAATACCTAATTCTCAAAGATGAGATGCCATTGAGACCCATGATGGGAGGACGTGCATCCTCCAAGTGGGGCATAGACTTCATAGGTCCTATCAACCCCCCAACTAAGAGCTCCCGTGCTGAATACATAATCATAACAATAGAATATCTGACCATATGGGTAGAAGTAAAAGCTACAAGGAAGAACAATACACAAACAACAAGGAAATTCTTGTTTGAGAATGTATTCAAAAGAGATGGTTGGACTATTGAGCTAGTGAGTGATCAAGGAACTCATTTCTTAAACAAAGTGATTGAATATCTGTTGCAGGATGTTATGGTGATTCACAAGAGTTATGCATCATAACATCCATAGGCAAATGGACAAGCAAAAAGTACTAAGAAGATCCTATGTAATGTCTTGACTAAGCTTGTAATTAACAAACACTTTGATTGGGACAAACAATTGCATCATGTTATTTGGGCATATTAAGTGGCCTATAAAATGGTACTCAATGCCACTCCCTTTCAAATGGTTTTTGGAAAAAAAATTGTGCTTCCATTAGATTTTTTGATAGACAAGCTTAAGTTTGTAGAAGACCATCATTGGATAGGTGAGAAGATTTAAAGGGGGAATCAGAGGATAAAGTTTTTCATGGTACTGAAAATACAAGACATTGGAGGTCTCCTAATAATGAACAACATAATCAACAAATTGCAAATATAATAGGCTCAATAAACAAGGATGATAGGGATACTAAAAGAATTTTGTTTTTGGGAGACAGTAACGACAAAGTCATAAAAAATCAAACGGTTGTTATTGTGATAGCTATCAAGGATGTGAAACATCAAGAAGTGGAAGAACAATTGGCCACAATTGAAGAAGATTCAAAGTATGTGGGTCTTTTAACAACTTAAATACCATTAAGTTGCGCCATAGGGAAATTCCATGTGTGACAAAAATTTCAGAGGGAAACTACCTTATCATTTTAGATTAATGTCTTAGTTTGATTTCTAGCTTTATCTGTATTTTTGGGTTTTGTATCAAACCGTATTTTTTTTCTTTAATACATTTTGGCCTTTGGCATAAACGGATATCTATCGAATGTATTAGGAACTCAAAGGATTTGAGATTTGAAAAATTCATAAGGATATGAAGTGGACGGGGTGTGGCTATATGAAATTAGTTCAAAGAAGAAGAACAAAACATTTGTGTGTAACCAAAGACAGCTATAGGAGAGGAGTACAAAGAAGAGCATGAAAGCACATTTCATAGCTAAAGTCTGACTTCTCCAAAAACGTAAAAGCTCCAAAAATCCATGTCATTGAAATTTTTTCATCATTGGTCTCACACACTGAAACATAAATATTCCACTACTATTACACCTAAATTTTATTGGGTACGTGAGTCCATTCACTATTCTAGTATTTGTATTCACTCCTGAATGTTCAAATGTCTGTGTACCTAATGAATATTTCAATAGTAATGCTATGATAATAGATGTATTTGAATGCCTATTCAAGATAGGCAAAAAAGTAGTTCTATTAAAGGTTGCATACTTTACTATATCGATCGGTGTGTTGAGAATACTCAAGGAAATTAGAAGTTCACGATAGCTTTGTTGTGTGGCATTGAAGTTTTGATTTGAGCCCATTTTGGCCTCCAAACACACTGTCATAGTGATTGTGCAATAAATGTTTTCCTTTTGTGACAAACACATATACAAGTTGGGGGTCACCAATACAAGCATCTCAAAGTCTACTATCGATCTAACAGAGCTTGACTTGTGTTTCTATTTAGCTTTTTGAGATTTAGCTAATTTTTTGCACTAGGGTATTTAGTCATTGTCCATGGATGAAAGCAATAATGTATTTTTTATGTTGGCTATTGAGGATAAGTTAGATGGTACTAACTACCCATTGTGGGAATACATGATGCATCATGTAATGGTAGCAAAAGGGATGTAAAATTATTGTGCATGATGTTGAAAATTATCCTACTACATCTGCAAATGTAGTTGTTGAAGGTGATGTCAATGGTATTGAATATCATGACCTTCGATTTCTTGGTCGTGTTGTGGCTCTTATTGCACCTACTATAGAGAAAATTTATTAGGATAGCAGATATACACAAGCACATACATTGATAACATTCTCTCTCAAACGTGCCATTATCCCTCATATTTCCGCTTGCAAGTCAACAAAAGATCCTTGGGATACCTTGGTACATTATACCAAGAAAGAAATGAGGTTTGTGTTTCTTATGAATGATTTCTATAGAAAATATTTTGACAAAGATCAAAGATTTGAAAGAGCAATTGATTTTTGCTAATGGAGTTTTGCTATATAGTTCACTTTGTATAGATTGTTCTTAATAGTCTTCTAGATTCATATCAATGTTTTGCTTATAGTCTTCATTTCATGATGAAAGGCAATCCAAATGCCTTAATCTTTGAGGAGTTAGTCACAATTTTGCTACACAAAGATCAATCTAGGTAAAACATGTCAATTATGTGTGTTGTGGATCAAGATTTCTTAGCTAGTTAGAAGGACAAAGTTAAATGGAGCTCATCTACTAGTAAAAAAAAATCTAATCATGATACATAGTCAAAGAAAGAAGATAAATATAATAAGAAAGGAGAAACAATTTTGCAAGTACTATAAGACAATTGTTCATGTCATAAAGAGTTTCCCTAAAAAAGGAATCTTTCACATGTGCTAACAACTCCTCTTATCTTGTACGGGGAGTTGGAAATATCATTTTGATTACTGTCAATGGTAGTTCTTTCGCATTGTCAGATGCCTTAAATGTGAGAGGGATCAAGAGAAATATGTTATCAATTTTAGCATCAGTGAAGATTGGCTTGGCTGTCAAATATGTTGATGATTGATGTAGTTTCATTCTATCAAATGGTGATGTTATTATTTCTTCTAGCATATATATCATGGAATATATAGGCTCATAAAATTATGCAGAATCTATGAATGACTTAGCATGTGCACTTCATGACATTGAGGCTATCTTGGATGCAAAGCTTTGGCAGACATGCTTTGGTCATTTTAATTTCACAAGTTTGCTTTGCCTATAGAAACTTGAGATGATGTCCTCTATGGCCAAACTTGTGGAAAATTCCAAACATGTATGTGAGGCTATATTTTAGGGAAAATGCAGCATTCCTCCCACCTAAAAGATAGTTCATATAGAGCTTCTCATAAATACCTTAACTTCATGTGTTTCATTGATGACTTTTCTAGGCATGCATGGGTTTATCCATTGAAAGCAAATTTTGAAGGTTTTAATGTGCTTTAAAGGATTCTTGGTTATGACCAAAACTCTATTAGCATGAAAAATGGACAACCTTTATTCTAGTTGATGGGGGGAATACATGTCTTCTGAGTTTAATGCATTTTTTACTAAGCGTGGGATAAAATATAAGTGTATAGAGATGTATACACATCAACAAAATGGAGTTGCTCAAAGAAAGAACAAGTAACTCATGGAAATGGCAAGTTATATGGTCAAAGTTAGGCTTTACCACATAACTGACTTGAGGCTGTTATGTGTCCAACATATGTACTTAAAAGGTTTCCCACCAAATCACTACAAGTGATCACTCCATATGAGGCTTGTCATGATCGCAATCCATATTTTGCTCCTCTACATTTCTCTGGTTGTCTAGCATATGCATTAATTCATGAACAACAATGCAAAAAACTAGACAATAAAGTAGTGAAATATATTTTTGTTAGATATATTTTTGTTCTAAAAAAAAAGGGGTATCGTATATATCATCAACAGAGTAAACATGTTCCGGTTAGCCGTGGTGTTGTTTTTGTGGAAGATGCAATTTAACCCTGAATTTTATGTACCAAGGAGACATCAGGTAGCTTGAATCATGTGTATATCACTTATCACTTTGCTGCCTCTTTTTACGAGCCGATAGTCAAGTGCTAGTTCAGATGAGGAAATTCCTCAACCTTTATAGATTGTAAATGATGTAGATAATCCATTTTTTATGCAGATTTACATGATGTACTTGTTGATGAGAGGGCTGGCACAGAAGAGGCAAAAACAATGCCTAAATGGCTAGTGCAAACTTTGAGAGATAGCAACTTAGATGCACCTTGTCACATCATACTAGTTCATGCTCTCATAGAGCTTTCATTGCATCAGATTGTTATGCAATGGTTGCCTCTAGTATTTTTGATGAATTAACTTGTTTCTTTTGATGAAGCATAGAATTTTAAAAATTGGATGGCTATTATGAAACCATATTATGATGCTATAATGAAGAATGGTATTTAATCTTTACATGATTTGCCTCTTGGAAAAAGGCTCTTGGTAGTAAATGTTGACGACATGATTGCTCCTACTTCATCTACATTTGTATCCGCATGAGTGCATCTCCATTTTGTATCCAGGAGGCACTCCGTTTCTAGTCTATTTCCATTTTATATTTTATTTCCTTTGTATTTGGGTACCTTGCCATGTGCTTCTACCAGTTGTATTCATTCTCCTTTCAGGAGACTTATCCCACATATGATGTACTTTTGAGAGCCCCTCCCAAATCTATAAAAGGAGGGCCTCTCTCCTCATTTGTACTTGGCTAGAAGCTTGAGGAGCCTACTCCATGCTCTTGGCAAGCTCATTTCTAATCCACATGAGTTTACCCATTTCATGGTCTACTCATTTTGTGTCTCATACATTCTTTGTTTTGTGAGAGTACTTTACTTTTCATTTTGCTTCCGCGTGCGTACTCTCTACATGGTATCAGAGCACTAGGTGGAGGTCTTGGTGGTGTGTTTGGCGGTCATTTTTGGTGGTGGTGGTGCATGAGTGTTGATGCGACAAAGAAAAGACAAAAGGCTTACAATGATGCACATGTAAAGGACAAGGGCTTGAAAGTGGAGAGACCTAGTCTTGGTATATACATTGAAGCAACACACTCAAAAGTTGGACAAGTGTAGCTATGGACCTATGTGCATCAACAAGATATCAACAAGTGGAGCTATCTAATTAGCTACCTTAGATGGTGAGATATTACCAAGTTATATTAGTGGTTGTAGAGTGAATTTTTTCTAACGAAAGAAATGCTAAGTCAACTCAACATAGCCAAGAAGCACAAGGAAGAAGAGAAACGAATCCATGAGGAAGCCCAAGCAGTGGCCTTAGAATGTATCAGATGTATGAAGTTGAGAAGATAAGGTATAGATCAATCTAGGCATGTTACTTACAAAGCCCCAAGGGATCATATGGCCATGTGTCATACCAAGAGTGTTCCCTCTCACTATAATAATGATAGACACCCTTTTATGACCACAGAATTAGGACAAGACATGATTGCAAAGACAATCAATGCCTTGATTGAATCAAGGGAAGCGACTAGTGCTATTAGATTTTCTTGTTGTCAGGGCATGGAATTGTGCATTAATCCTATTGAAGCTTATCTTATAGGATTAGGGGGAGTGGAAAACACGTGCATGGGTGAGGTGGAGCTTCCCATCTCCATTCAAGATGTCCATATGACAATCAAAGTGCTAGTGTGTCATGATGAAGATTTTACTGAGTCTCTCATCCTTGGTCAAGACTAAGTCCATGATCATGCAGTCAACTTAAACCTAAGGAGTGTACTTCTTCAAGCTTGGGTGAATAATCAACGAGTCACAATAGAACTAGGAAGCTACACAATCAACGATATAGGAATGGCACCAACTTCTAGTCCTTCTAGGGTTGATCATGAAGAAAAAGATGTTGTTCTTGTCCAAAGTTGTGTGATGCAGAAGGATGTGGCTATTGAAGAACAAGCAGGAGAGAGGATGAAAATCCCTTCTTTTCCAAAGATGCCAATCGTCGTTGTAACTCAAGCAAAGAAACACGCAAAGCAACTTAAGAAGACTATAGAATCCCAAAAATAGAAATCATTTTGAGGCAAGACAATTCATGGTGTGAATCAAATCTAGAGATGCAAGGATAAGCACCCAATGGCACCCTTGTTGGAACCACCATCATTTACAAAGTGGATGAAAAAATAAAAGCAACAAAGGGCAGTACATCAAAGTTTTCATTCTCAGCATGTATTTTCCATTTAGGTACCTAACCAGTCGATGAAGGCTAACCATAATTCTAGATAGATCAGGATTCCTAAGACATACTGGCAAGCTCAAATGGCCACACATAAGCTCTTAGGGTTGAATCAGTTCTCACCTATCCCCATCCCACAAAAACCAATAAAAAGCTGATGTAAACACATATCAAGTGAAATTAAACCTAGCATTACTTCGAAGTGGTACCTAAAAAGTTGCACAACCAGGTGGAGTCATCTCTGAAACCCTTAAATGTAATCACTCACAAAACTTGTAACCGCATAAGGGAAGTAAGTTCAAATCATGTGACAAACCCCTAACCCCACCATGTAACACCTTTGTATAATAGTAGATGCATTCGAAGCTCAGTGCATATCCCAAGTATGAATCTAGGTTATTCACTAACCATACTCACTCACTCCCACACTAACCTCACACATTGCACAAATTAATTCAATAATGATCACAGATCTAATGTTGGTATTGTGAAGGGAACAAGTTCTAATCTAGTTTCTATTACATTACTAATATGATTTTCTTCTTCGAGTAGATTCATAGAACATGGACTACCTCCGTTATCATGGTTGAAGTTGTAGGCACTAGTTCTCAGCTAGGTTCTGGCACCCAAATGGTAGACATCAATACCTTGCCCATTTTGGAAATACCCAAGGAGAGACCAGAGGCATTAGTACACTTGTAGAGAATACACATTCAGGATCCACCGATTGGACACATCGAGAGAGTCAATACCCACTCTCATTGGTTCAACAAGATGGCCCGACGTCTTGGACCCACAACTTATATCTAGGAAGCAAAATGTTAGTTCAACAATGTATGGGGGAAGTATCATTTCTTTACACAAGAATTTGAGCAACTGCAAAAATGCAGAGGAACTTCAACCTTTATGGTGCAAGGCATTGTTGGCTGAATATTTTGGTGCAAGGTTACCCAAACTAGACTTCATGCACCACCCTTTTGAACACTCTATACCCTAACAAGAATGGGAGGATAGTCAATACCTTTTCCATTCCATCCCTAACATGTGGGAATGAATTGAAAAAGTTTAGACTTACCCTCAACTTAGTTCAAGAAGCTTTGGGATATGCATATTCCCACAGAAAAGAGGATTTTACTACCAAATAGCATGAAGAACAGGAATCTTACCAAACTTAAAGATATGGTAGCTATGACTCCAAATATGGCATTCCACCTCAAGATGTGTATGTATCATTTTGATTTGCCTAGGCAAGACCAATTCACACAACCACATAAGAAATTTCTGTTTATTTTATACTTGGAAGACACTCAAAACTTTGACCATCAATCTCCCATTTTGGATCATTGACTAGATTCATGAAGCTAACAAGAGATGGCCTTGCAAGACCATCCTGAATAGATGTTGTGCTCTCATGCATATCATTTATAGATGCTTGGCTTATGATATCCTTATTTAGAGAGCCCTATCATGGAAAAAAATTCAACAAATCAAAGGCAAAAAGGCCTTCACACCTCCATCCAAAAGAATGAGAGGCTCAATTCCATGTACCCAACAAAGAGGAGCTACATTGACTCTTGATATATCTCCATCCTCTAAACATGTAGTATGCCTTGTTCGAGTTAGATGTTTGTGGAAACACACGAAGACCACAAGGAAAAAGAAGAATCTTGGGGCACAACACACAATACTGAATGTATTACCACTAGAATGTACAAAGATACGTAACCCATTAGGGTTATAGGTGTATATAAAAATCGGGGGGACAAAACTTCCTAAAGAGAGAAAAAAGTGCCCCGACGGTCCTAGTGTGTTCACACATCACTACCTAAATATATCAACAAATCCCCCCCGAGAGTGATGCAGTGAACAAGGAGCTCGCACTCATGTATAAGGAAGTGCCAAGCTATGTGGAATCAATCCACAAAAGGAAGTAAGCCCAAAGCTTTGCAGAAAGCTTCAAACTTCTCCCTAGGTAGAGCCTTCATGAAAAGGTCTGCAATGTTCTCCTGCATGGGCACATATGCCAAGCTGATCTCCCCAACAGAGAACCTCTCCCCTGACATAATGATAATACACCTCAATGTGCTTAGTGCAAGCATGGAACACAGGGTTCCTCGCAACTGTCAATGCACTCTGACTGTCAATGAAGATGGTGGTGGCAGAAGATTGACCAAGACCCAAATCAGCCATAAGGCATCTGAGCCACACACACTCAATAGTTGTTGTGAAAGCTGCCCTATACTCAATTTCACAACTAGAAGTGGCCATAGTAGGCTGCTTCTTGCTCAGCCAAGATATGCATGAGCTATCAAGCATGAAGCAAAAACCACTAGTGGACACATGAGTGTCATAGCAACCAACCCAATCAGAGTCAGAAAAAGCATGTAAATCTGGTGGTAGTGATCCCCCTTGGGATAAAACAATCCAAGTGGTTGGGTACCACTCAAGTAGAGAAAGATGTGCTTAACTGCTTGCCATTGCTTGACTCCTAGGCAATGCATAAACCTGCTCATCTATGAGATAGCAAACTAAATATCTAGTCGAGTAATGCATAAGTAAATCAAGCATCCAATAGCCTACTGATAGAGAACAACATCAAATGCACCTCCAGCATCATGAAGACTCAATCATAAACTTATTCCATAGGAGTGGCGATAGGTTTACAGTCTTCAAGGCCAAAACAGTGCAATAATGTGTCAATCAATTTTGTTTGACACAAAGCTATTCCGCCATCAACTTACATAAATTGAATGCCCAAATAATGATGCAAATGACCCAAATCAGACATCTCAAATGAGGCATGCAAATCAGCCTTGAAATCAATAATATGCTTCTCATGAGGACTAGTGAGCAGCATGTCATCAACATACACAACAATGATCAGAAGTATATCATTAGCATGCTTAACATATAAGGTGCTTTCAGTTGGACTATT
Organism: Ceratopteris richardii; assembly: GCA_020310875.1. Taxonomy (NCBI): domain Eukaryota; kingdom Viridiplantae; phylum Streptophyta; class Polypodiopsida; order Polypodiales; family Pteridaceae; genus Ceratopteris; species Ceratopteris richardii. The sequence goes on from CM035418.1 coordinate 7,352,918, forward strand.
CTTAAAATCATGTGCAATTAGATAATCATGTATTTTTTCATACCAAGCATGTGGTGCTTTCTTTAAACCATATAATGCCTTCTTTAACCTACACACCTAGTTTTCATGCCCTTTCTACACAAAGCCATGGGTCTAAAAAATATACACTTCTTCATGCAAGTCACCATTCAGAAACATTGTTTTAATGTCCAACTGATGTACATTCCAATCATGATGAGCTACAAGCCTAGCCTTATACCTGTCAACTATTCCATCAAGTTTACACTTCAACTTATATACCCACTTGGTGTCAATGGCCTTCTTGCCAGGAGGCAAGTCACATAAAGACCAGTTACCATTTTTCATGATAGCATCATATTCAGATTGCATTGCAGCCATCCAATGTTCAAAATTTTATGCTTCATCAAATGCAACAAGCTCAGTCTCATCACAGATACTAGAGGCTGCCATAGCATAGATATTTGATGCAAAAGAGGCATTATGAGAGCCTGAATGAGTATGGTATGATAGAGGTGCATCTAATTTGTTGTCGTGCAAAGTCTGCACTAGCCATTTTGGCATAGTTTTCGCCTCCTCAATACGAGCTCTCTCATCAACAAGTGCATCATGTAAATCTGCATAAAAAATGAAATGATCTGCATCATCACTTGAAACCTGCAAAGGTTGAGAAGTTGCCTCATTATGACCAGCACCAGACTGTCCACCTGTAAAAAGAGGTAGCAAAGTATCATACATGTCTTTGGAGCTAACAGATGTCTCTTTTGTACATGAAAGTAAAGGCTGAATAGCATCTTCCACAAAAACAACATCACAGCCAGCCAAAATGCGTTTAGTCTTTGGATGATATAGATGATCGCCTTTGTTGTTAGAATTGTACCCAACAAAAATACATTTTACTCCTTTATCATCCAATTTCCTATGATGTTGTTCAGGAACTAATGCATATGCTAGACAACCAAAAACACGTAGATGAGTAACAGATGGCTTGCAACCATGCCAAGCCTCATATGGAGTGATAGACTGTAGTGCTTTAGTGGGACACCTGTTAAGTACATATGTTGCACACATGACAGCCTCAAGCCAAAAACTATATGGTAAAGCCAAACTCTTGATCATACACCTCGCCATCCCCATGAGAAACCTGTTCTTTCATTCAGCAACTCCATTCTGTTGAGGTGTATATGGAACTATACATTGATGTTTTATCCCATGTTCAGCCAAAAATGCATTCAAGTCAGAAGACATATATTCCCCCCCTCGATCAAAACAAAGGATGCCCATTTAACATGCAGACGGATTTTCAGCCAAAACCAAAAACTCTTTGAAGCACATGAACGATTCATACTTTGCTTTCAATGAATATACCCATGCATTCCTGGAAAAATCATCAATGAAAGTCACGAAGTAAAGATAGTTTCCAAAAGAGGGTGTCTACATAGGACCGTAGACATCACTGTGAACAAGTTGTAATTTCTGAGTAGCTCAAATTGAACCATCTTTTGGAAAGCAGGAACGCTACATTTTGCCCAAAATACAGCCTTCACATACATCTTTACCATGTGCCTCAAGTTTGGGCAAAGAAGATACCATTTCACATTTTTGCAGTCGTAGCAAACTAGCAACATTCAGATGACCAAAGTGTGCATGCCAAAGCTGCATCTGACATAGCCAGAGAATCATGTACTGCACATGCTGAATCATTCACAGATTTTTCATAATCTATGAGCCTCTATAGCCCACGAGATAAAATGCCAAAATCAATAATCATGTCACCATTTGATGGATCATGAATTGTACATCTGTCATCAGCAAATTTCACCACCAAAACAATCTTGGCTAAGGCCAAAACTGATAACATATTCTTCTTGATCCCTAGCACAAATAATGCATCTAACAATGTAAAAGAACTACCATTAGTAGTGGTCATAATGTTCTTACCAACTCCCATAACAAGATAAGAGGAGTTGTTGGCACATGTAAAAGTATTCCTTGTAGGGGAAGGCTCGAGTGATGAGAAGAAATTGTGCTTCAAGGTAATATGTTTGGTCAGCCCACTATCAAAGTACCAAACATATGAGTCTATTGCAGACATGCACTTCTCATGAGAAGATGGGTCAAAACTGCAAACAATAGTAAATCCCATTCTTCATCCTGCACAAGATTAGCAAACTCTGTTTTCGTTGTAGAGGCCACTGCAACAACCATTCAGACCCCTTTCTTCTTTGCCTCTTTAGTAGCCAGTTTTGGAAACCTCTTAATGGCATGATCGTTTGCTTTACAATATTTGCAAAACAATTTCTATTTTTCTGATTTCTTCTCATCTTTGTCTTCCTTCTTCGAATGTGCAACTTTTGCATATTTCTGCTTACTAGTACATGAGCTCCATTTACCTTTGCCCTTTTGACTAGCCAGAAAAGCTTGATCTGCAACACAAATAATGGACCTATTCTACCTAGATTGATCTTCATGCAGCAGAACAGAAACTAACTCTTCAAATGACAGGGCATTTGGATTACCTTTCATCATCAAATGAAGAGTAGAAGCAAAATTCATATGAATCAGGAAGGACATTCAGAACGGTCTGCACAAGTGAGCTATGTACTATAACTTAATCAACAGAAATCAACTATTCCTTCAAGTCCTTGATCTTTGTCAGAAAAATGTCCATATAATCACCTTCATTCATATGATCACTCTCTGACTGTTTTCATAGGTAAGCAACACGAGCCTCATTCCTAGCTTGGTACAATATGGTAAGTGTATGCCAAGCATCCTTAGCTATTCTGCAAGAGCAAATGTGAGTAATAATGGCATGTTTGATAGACAAGGCTATCAATGCATGTGCCTGACAATCTCTACCATCCCAACGAATTTGCTCTATAGTAGGTGCAGTAGAAACCATAGCACGAACAGGAATCTGAAGAATATCAACATCTCCAACGACATCTACATCAGCTTCAACACCTGTATTTGTAGGTGTAATAGGATGTTTTTCAACACCTTGCACAATGCTCCACAGTCCTTTTGCAATCAATACATGTCGCATCATATAAGCCCACAATGGGTAATTGGTACTGTCCAATTTATCCTCAACAGGCAACATACGGAATACATAACTGCTTTCAACCATGAGCACTGATTAAAATAACACAATACTGAATGTATTACCACTAGAACATACAAAGATAACTAACTCGTTAGGGCTATAGTTGTATATATAAGCCAAGGGAAAAAAACCTCCTAACAAGGGAAAAAAGTGCCCTGATGGTCTTCGTGTGTTCACACACATCACTACCAAAATATATCAACACGCCCATTCACACTCAAGTTACCAAGGAGAAGCACCAATGGCCCTCAATTGATAGTCCCATCGATACCATCATATTTGAATTTTCCTAGAGTGATCGGTCTAGAAGAACTAGGCAAAGTAGATTTTGAAGGGATCCTTAGGGAGGTAAACCCCGTGTGAGAGGACACGAAAGCAAGTGACCCTCAGCAACACTAGTGACAAAAGGAACAATAGGATGAATAATAGTAGGAACAAGAAGAAGAGGATGAAGAACAAGAAGATGAAGAAACCGAAGATGCCCCTACTTACACCATGCAACTTCAAAGATTGTATGACATGATCACAAGCATACAAGAAAGAGGCCAACTTTCTTTTCACACTCACGAATTATTATTCAATCAAATATAAGGAGAAGAAGACATGGACCTGCATTTCATTGAGTGCCTCCAACTCAAGTCAGAGACTTGTGGGGTGGTGGAAGCCATTCATACCATGATGCAGTGACCATGGCCTTAATACGACCAAAGGAGAATCTACACTAGGACACAAACGGGTAAGAATATTCAAATACCTATTTCACAAATGGAAACTACCACTACTCAAGAAGTGATGTCAACAACAACTATTGAGCTTACCACAGACTCATTTGTCCAAACCTCACTTATCTCACCTCCACACCCTCCATCCTCACCCCGAACCCAAGAAGTACAAACTACCACCACAGCCACTAAAACCACCCAAGCAGAAGAGCCCATTTTTCATAACCCACCCCATTCACCACCCCACACTGAAGAAATAATAACTACCATTCAAACCATCACCTCTACACCTTCTTTTAGTTTCTATGCCCCTGTCTCTCATGCAAAACTATTATCCTCCATCATCAACCTATGATACACTACATCCTCAAACCCACTTGAACTTGCCTTAGGTCACCCATTGAAGCACTTGATCCAAGGATACCAACCTCCAAGTGAAAGCATTCTAGGCATCCCAACATTCTAGCCCACCCATATCCCTTATACCACGACTTCCTATTCCTCCATATTTTCCTCTGTATCATGACCTCCATCACTTGTAACTACCCTACCCCCTGTTGAGAGTTCCATGCTCCACCCTTTTTTCCAAAGCTAGAATCATTCATATGCAAGCTCAATTATCCTACATGCAAGGGAATTCTCCCAAAATCCATATAAGCAAGGCCTCCCTTCACTCCACACAAGTCATTCCACTCTACCTCATTACCAAGAGTGGGTATCCTTTCCTCATGGAGTCCTCATGCTCATAGAGCATCTCATGTAAGTCATTTCTATTTTACTTAGTTCATCATGTCTTGTTATCTTTTGTTCCTTCCTCTATAGCTTGTTTGTTGTGTGTATGCGAGTAGAGTAGGGGTAGTCCTTTGTTATTTCAACATGGTATCAGAGCATAGGTTAAGTTTTCTTTTTTGTGTTTAACTTTTCCTTTTCATCAATAACCTTGATTAGCATCATAATCTTTTGTTCCCTGCTGTGTTGACCTAAGTACCAACTTAGGGACTTGCGGAGAAAGAGACTATACCTCAATCCCCTCTCAAGTGCATATAGTGGGGATACACGCTTTTAATTATCAATCCAAAGAGTATACAAACCTAGCCGAGTGTATGAGGACATGCAATCATGTAATGATCAACGCAAACGAACTAATCAAAGAGTGTAAATAAGGCAAAGACTTATCCAAACAAGCTTCAACTGTTGGTCATGGCGAAACGATACTTGGTGCAGCAGCCGTCAGTATTTTGGACTTTTCTCCCAACTCCGAGCTCCAAATATAGCGAATAGCATATGCGTTTCGAAGCTCTCGAGAAGACGCATCCAATGGCAGTGTACAACGGATTAAGTAACTTTTCAGGGATCCGTTCCGGTTTCACTCAATTTTGACACTCCTACTTCAAGTTATGAGCAAAATACTGAGTCGCGGGAATACTTTCCTACACTTCAGCACTTCCTACACTTCGCACACACCTTACCTACAGCAAATAAACACTTTCATGGATAGACAACACTCACAAGCACTCTTTCCAAGCAATACACATGCATACAAGCTCACAGAGAAGAAGATATGGAGTGAAGAAGACACAAATTCGAATTTCTGTGCTCTCTATTCTCACAATGGCAAAAAGTTCTTTACAAAGAGTCACTTTTGACTTATATACTAGTGCCCTAAAAATGGTCCTTTCACACAAGAGACCGGCACTTTATTCACTAAAAGACTAATTTCCTACTATTTTACATGGGTAAATCTCTAATCTTCTGTGGGGATGCATCTAGAGGACTCCTCTAGTGCGTTTACAACGGAAAATATATTACAAGAATGATTATGATACAAAAATATGATGTCCAAATCGGAAAAATTTTGGGGCCCGTCTTTTTCTCTGCTTTGTGCTTTCTTTAGCTCTGCAACACTCTCCCCCTCTTCGTCTCTGTCGTCCCTTGACAGGCTTTGCTTCTTGTCCTCAGTTTGTTGTCCGCACGCATCCAGTGGTCAGTATTGCCTGATTCTTGATCTTGCATTACGTTTTAGAGGCGCTCTGATTTGTCTTGGTTGCACACATCGGACCTGGTTGCATTACTCCAAGCCGGTTGATTCGGTTTGCCACGCACGCCATTAGTGCACATATGCGGATGTAGCTCGTAAGCCTTGATCTGAATCCTCTGTAACTCAAGAGGTTGAAGCACCCACATATGGAATACTTGTTGGCCCTGGTTCCTCCTCTCAGCTGCGTGCTTTTCCTTGGTGTGTGTGCCCCTGCGGGGCTCTGTGTAGAGATGGGTGTTGCGCCCCTGCGGGGCTTCTTGCAGAGATATATCTTCAGATATTTCCTTTTAGTGAAGCTGCTTCTTTCGTTGTCTTCTTCTTTTCTTCTTTTTACTTGACTCTCCCTCAACACTGCCCCCCTCTTGGACTCTGTCGTCCCCGACAGGCTTTTTGTGGCGACGTGTGTAGGTTTGGATGGCTTGTTGCTCTCTTTGATTTAGCAGATTAGCGTGACATAGCATGAACTCCTTCCAGTGCTGAGACTTTACTCCGTCCTCTGGCGCCTGTCTATGATCAGCAAAGAAACTTGTCTCATAGGCCACCAGTCTTGCATTCAAATTGGAGGTCATTTTAACAAAAATCTCTGAATCCATTTCAAAGAAGCCTGTAAAGAATGCTTCTTCAAAAGTCTGCATATATGTAGATGGCAAAAACATGAGACGAGAAAAATATGCCATAATAGTTAACCGGCTGGGAATAGTAGATAAATAAAAAATTAATGCCTCCGATCCTTGCGTAATGCCGATGAAATTCAAAAATGTATATCGTGCATGTTGGAACACTTTTATTACAGTCAGGAACATGCTAAAGATTTTATTTGTCATTTTGACTGCTAAATCTGGAACGGTAGCATATCTTGCAAGCCAAAATTCCATGGTTTTGACCATGTATTCCTCTGTCGGTAGGTAGTTATGTGGTGGACTAGGTAACAGTGGATAATTTAACCACTGATTATTAATGCTGCCTTGTCGCTGACCTTCCCAAAATTGCATCCAGGCTCTTCTACGGGGTAGTGGGCAAAATGATGGGTTGACTTGAAGCTCATACGGGGATGCTTCCCACTGTACCCGTAGTGTAGGGTTCTTTTCCAAGAGCTTCCTTCTCCATATTGGATCTGCTGCCTCAAACTCTGCTTGAGTATAGTTAAACGTGTCATACCGAAAGTGGAGATTGTGATCCGGTTCCTTATTTGTCGTATACTTTATGTAAGATCGAGTTTGTTCCTTCAATAGCCCATATGGTACATTGAATGGCTTGAGTAGGTGCTCGAGTTGCTTGCTGTCGATTTGAGCCTCTTTCATTAATTTGATGATTTGATCTTCAAACTCCGCAGTAAGCTGGGACACCAGTAGTGCCCTGTCTGCTCGGCTTAGTTCTGCAATGTCTCGAGTGTTAGGTTCAAATGGAACCTTCTTTTCCGCTCTTATTGGTGAATGATACGAGGGGGGGGAGAGAGGACGTACCTCTTCCTCCCCAGTAGCTGTGGTCTCTTGTGGAACTACTGGTGTCCCCTGTTTTGCTCGCTGCTCTAATTGCTCCTGAAGCTGTTTGATTAAATCATCTTTTTTCTTGTTTTCTTCTTCGGCCTTAGCAATAGTTGCTTGGTGTTTAATTAGTTCCTGGGCCACAATATTCATGTGCTCTGTGTCTTCCTTACACTGTCGCAGGTAGTTATTCTCTGCTTTTTTCCATTTCGTTCTGAGGGCAGCTGTGTCCTCCATGTATCTCTTTTCCCAATCTATAATGACAGCTTGCTCCTGTCTGAGCTGGTCTTCTAGTTTAGTGATCTGTTCTTCCAAGTTCTTGATATTTCCTTGTTGGTTATCAGTAATTGCCAGTGGCTGATCACTAATGAGAGCTGTCATTAACTCTTTATTTCGTTGTCGCATATTGTCAGCTTCCTCCATACTGACTTTAAGCTGAGACTCTAAGATTTTACTTCGTGCTTGAATACGTGTCTTCTCAGTCTCACTCATCTCTAATTTCTTTGTTAATTCCTGGACTTGTTCTTTCATTTTTGTCTGCTCTGTCTCTAGCATGTTGTTTCGTGTTTTGACCTCCTGAAGTTCCTTTTCTTTATTCAGAGCTTGTTCTCTTACCTTGGATAATTCGTTGGAAAGATTCTGACCTGCTCTTTCAAGTTCTTTCTTGTCTCGCATGGCTTGGTCGTAATCTTCATCAGTGTCAAGCATCAATTGTTGTGTGTCCAGAGCTGTTCTAATCATATCTTGCACAACAGGCTTGAGCTTAGCTATGTCTACATTCAGCCATGTCTTTGCTATTCCTGGAGTCTCTCCTGTTTGCACATCTTTGCCTTCTGCCACCTGGAGTGTTTCATTATGCGGTTGTCTAACTTGCAGTTGTATCCTGGGTTCTTTATCATGTCCTTTTGCTTCATTCTTTTTAGTGGCACTCCCCTGAAACGTGACATCCATTGGGGAGGGTTCTGCCACAACCCTGATTGGTGTGAAGGGTTCTTCCGTTTCTATAGCATTATCTTCATTCTCCATTTTTGATATCTCCACATCTGTCTTTGTGCTTGTGGTTTTCTGATTCACTTTTATTTCTTGATCGATTGGCTTGAGGCCTTCTGGTTCTTCACCATAATCAACTTCATTTAATTCGATCCATTGTCCATCATCCTTCGATTCGCTTCGAATATCCACATCCAACAATGATGTGTCCTTTTCTTCTTTGTCCTGTGATGACGAGCTGGAATTGTCTAATCCGATTTCGCGGTATCGGTGAACTGTTTTCTTTTTGTATTTAATCCCTGTTGTGACTGCTGATAATGATGACCTTGCACTGGTAAGTTGATTTGTCCCTCCGTGTATTTGTGCGTCTCTTCCAGTGCTTTAGTCAATTCTTCCTCCGTGATTTGTTTTTGTCCTGCCATGGTTACTTTGGGAAGTACATGGACTCTTTTTGTCCTAGGTTCTTCTTCTTCATCTTGCTTGACTTCTCTTAGTCTTTTTGTGCCTCTCATTCTCGGTTGAGAACTGGTTTCTGCTTCTTCCCCACTGATGGCAACCTTCTTTTTCTTAGGGACAATGGCGGGTTTTGCATATTGAGCTAGCTTTTCTGAAGTTGGCATCTCTCTCAAACAATTCTTCATATCTAACGCTTCATATATCAGTAATGTGAGAGCCGAACTACCATTCAAAAATTTCTTCTGGCCCCACTTCTTCTGGGCTTCAAATAATCTTTCTTGAACATAGCCTGTCAAATTCACTTTGTTCCCAATTTGTCTCATGGCATGCGATAGTAATTGTACTACTATCTTCTGTGGAGCTGTATACTTGTGCATGCTTGGGAAACAAAAGTGTTGATGCACCAATCGAACAGCATCTTCTATGTCAATTCTGTTTATATCCAAAAATGATCTCTTCTTGGGATCATGGCACTCTGCTTTGACATTTGTGACTCCTTCCTGCTTCCATCCAAATGCTCTGTTGATTAATTCGTGTGTGAATTGGATGGTCTTCCAGGTTCCCACTTTATCCAAGACGCGTGCTTCTGGAACTGATATTTTTGTAGCTGCAGGTTGCATGGTATTCATTACTTGTGCACATCTCTGAAAATCTGGCACATAGATCGGCAATTTGAGAAATGCCTCTATGCCTGCTTGTGTCCATACGTCTTCAATATGAGGTAACCCCTGTATTATTGTTTTGAAGTCCTGTGACATGATAGGAAAACAGTGATCTGTATCCATAATTTTGATAGTTGCCATGAAGATGAGATCTGACACTGGTTGGTCATCCCGAAACCAGTGACCTCTTGCTTTTGTAATTGACTCGAGTGGGAAAAGCTGGACCTCTTCCTCTTGTGTAGCTTCAGAATTAGTAGACGCCATCTGTATCAATATAGAGCATGAATTAGTTGCCATATATTATCAGAAATCCTCCTTTGTTTGTTTGTGATAAGCTCGATATTGCTCCGAGTGAATGGTGTCGTCCCTTTCCCGTGTGTGTGAGAAAGGTAATACCTGGGTTTTTCACACATTTAAGTATTTTTTATATTTTTATCTGAAAGGGAAAACAGAAAAGTTAGGTTATAGCCGAAGCGGTTATTATTTTTTTTTGGAGTAATTTTCTTAATGTATGTACAAGTGCTCTCTTATTTCCCAAGAGGAAAATGTGCTTGACTATCCTGAAATAGAAGAAAGAAGTGCCATGCTTGTCCTTGTAATGTGGCCCTATCATGCATACTTTGGGTATTGACAACTCCATATGTGTGCAATTGGAAGTGGTTGGTTGATGCATGCCGTTTATTTTGTCTTTAGGTATCCAAATCTGCTTCATTTTGCTGGGCCTTGTTGTACGTTGCCTAATTTCGATGAATGTGGCTCTTTTCTTGTTGCCTGTCTGCTCTTCTGATTTGTAAATCTCAGAATGGCTTGGGTTGCCATTACAGACTCCTTCTTTCTCCCGTAGTTCCTTTTTTGTGGCTGTTTTGACTGTGGACCATATTGGTTCTTCTTGTGCAGAGAATCATCATTTTGGCTTAGTTTCTTTGGAGAGCATGACTTAGGAATCCAGATTTGCGAACGATCCTGTTGGGCGGCTACTACTTTCTTTGGAATCCATATTGTAGCTGTTCGTCGATGACTTCGTGGTTCTGACTGAGTTGGTTTCTCCTTTGATTGTTTGTTCTGATGTCGGTTGTGCTTCTGTCGTCGAAGATACTCCTCCACTTGATCTTTCTTTATCCACGCTTGGTTAGAGTATGGAATAGGGTATATTTTAATAGGTACAGATTTTGAATTACTCAGAGGGCTAGTCTCTCTGTGGCATAGTGCTTTACTGAGGTCAGTTTCAGCTTGATTGACACTCTCATGACTTGCTAGACTAGAAGATGGTGTGCAAGCAGAATTCAATGTGTCCGCACATATAGTACTTTTTTTTGACGAAGGTGTTTCTATAGTGCTAGTGAACATACATTCATGACTTTGTTCATTGGAATGAGCTTTTTGCTCTATGCTCACGGATTTGATTGGTCGTTCGTCTAACAGACTGAATACTTCACGATGTCCTATTCTGGCTGAGATGTATCCTAAAGCCAATTGAATGGTCACCTCATATTCGTAAATCCAGTCTTGACCTAACACTACCTCTTCAAGTAAATCCTGATCATGGCACACTAATAGCCTTTGTTCCATAGTGTTGTTGTCAAGATGCAGAGGTAAGGTGATCTCACCTATGCATTGAGTAATTGTTCCTCCTATTCCTATCAATTGTGCCATCGATGGGCGTACTTCCTCTTGGAGTTTTTTGGTCAAAGAAAGCTTGATACAGCTTACAGCAGCTCCTGTGTCAATGAGAGCATCCACCAAGTGGTACTCCTTTTTACCTGCTCCCAAATTTAAATATGGTTGCGTTCTCTGTGATCCTAGGTTTTGAGTGGCTCTAAAATTAGCCATCGGGATGAGTTCTTCTCCTAGTCGATATCTCTCATCTCGCTCTCTCATCCACTCTTTCCGTTTCTTTATTCTTTCCAATGCTTCCTGTCTCGCTTCTTCTCGTATCCTTTCCTCTTCTAAGCGTCTATTCTTGCCTTGGATTAATCGAGACATTGTTTCTTCGGTCAAAGGTTCTAGATATTTTTTGACTCTACATCCGCTGATGTAGTTTGGTAATACGTCTCCATCTAAGGTTGCTAAGCTGATGGCTCCACTTGTAGACATACGATTAATGATTAATGGACCATATCCTCTCTTCTGCAACTTCTTAGCGTGTTGTTTCAAGGTGTATACCAAAACTAAATCTCCTTCCTTCAAATTTTTGTCCTTAATGTGAGCATCAAAGTAGGCTTTCTGTCGTCGTTTAGCAGCATAAATGCCTACTACTGCTTGTAACCTAGTTTCGTGAAGCTTTTCTATTTGATCCAATTGAGCTGATAGTTCATGTCCTGTCCACTCGTAAGTAGTTGCTACTCTCAGAGTGGGAATTAAGAAATCAATTGGCAAAATAGCATTTTGTCCATATACTAAGTTAAAAGGAGTAGTGCCTATGGCGGTTTTATAGGCTACTCGAAATGCCCATAAAGCATGATGTAATTGCTTATCCCAATCTGATCTACCATTGTTAACAATTTTAGTGAGAACTGTACACAAGATTTTATTCAAACTTTCGGCTTGTCCATTGGCTTGTGGGTGATAAGGAGCTGATTTCTTATGAATTACCAAGAATTCATTCAATAAGGCTTCTATAACTTCATTCACAAAGTGCGTACCTCTATCACTCACAATTTCTATTGGTAGTCCAAATCTAGTGAAATGTTTTCAAAGAGAAACTTGGCTGTGGTTCTTGCGTCATTTTTCTTGGTTGCTTTTGCTTCAACCCATCTGGTCAGATAGTCTGTTGCTACAATTATATATTCGGCATGGGATCCTTTCGCTGGTGGGCTAATAGGTCCTATGAAGTCTATTCCCCATTTCGTGAAAGCTCTGGCACTCATCATGGGTCTAAGTGGCATTTCATCTCTCCTAATTGGATATTTGGTTCGTTGGCAAGTATCACACCGTTGCACATATGTCACAACATCTTGATGTAGGGTTGGCCACCACATTCCAGCAAAGAGGATCATTTTTGCTGTTTTATCTGCAGAGAAGTGTCCTCCTGCAGCTCCTGTATGAGCCATCTCTAAAACAGAAAGATATTCGTCTTCGTGAATGCACATTCGTAATTGGTTATCTTTCCCTCGTTTAAAAAGTTGTTTTCCTATAATGGCATAATCCTTACTTTGTTCTTCAAGTGCACGTTTCCTTGCTGAAGTAGCTCCTTCGGGGTATTCTTGAGTTTTCAAGAACTTTACCAGAGGCATGCTCCATCTTGGTGTAGAATAGCATAAGGTAGAGTTCTCATCTGGGATTTGTTCTTGACAGGTTTGACAGGTTGACACATAGTTATGTGCATCTCTTTGCATGGTTGGCCAATATATGCCAAATCTCTTGAGTGTTTGCCATGTTCCATTTGCATTCAAATGAGTTTTCCATTGGTTTACATGTGCTTTCTGAAGCCACATTTCTTGTTCCTCTTCCTCCACGCATCTCATTAATAATCCACTTGAATCCTGGTGATACAAACTTCCCACAATGATGTGAAGGTTTTTAGTCTTCCAGAGGTCTTGGGTTTGGTTTGGTGTGATCCCATCTTTAGGTCCATGTGTAAGTATAGGGATCAACTTTTCTGCCCATTGAGGACATACTTCTAGGTTAAAAAGGTACGTATCTGGCAGATCATCTGGTACTCCTATGGGAGGTTCTCCATGGGTCATTCGTGATAAGTGGTCTGCTCTTATGTGGGTATTTCCTTTCTTGACTACTACCTCAAAATCAAATTCCATCAGTAATAAAAACCATCGTACTAGTCGTCCAGTATTACAAGGCTTGTTGACTAGGTACAATAGGGCTTGATGATCAATGAAGAATTTGAATTTGTTTGCCAGCAGGTAATGTCTGAACTTTTTGACTGCGTACACCATCCCTAGGCCTTCTCTCTCCGTGGTGGTATAATTGCGTTTTGCTTGATTTAATTGTCTACTAGCATAGGCTATAGGGTGGTCTAGTTTTCTTGTATCGGCAGGTTGAGCTAAGATGCAACCAATGGCAAACTTGGAAGCATCCACATGAATGTGAAACGGCTTATTCCAGTTAGGTACTCGAAGGATTGGTGCTGAACTCAATCGATTCTTTAACTCGTTGAAGGCTTTTTCACATTCTTCGGTCCAATTAAATTGTGTCAATAATGCATAAAGAGGTCTAGCAATTATGGCGTACATATGTATAAATCTTCGATAGTATCCACAATGTCCCATAAATGCTTGAACTTCCTTAGCCGTCTTTGGTCTTGGTAAATCCAGAATTACTTTAATTTTGTCTTCATCAGTTGAGATTCCGTTTTTGGAGACAATATGTCCTAATATTTTCCCTTGTCTAACCATGAAGACACATTTTTCTGGGTTAAGGCATACTCGATATTGTCGACATTTAGCAAAGATCTTTTCTAGCTCGGGGATATGTTCTGATCGTATAGCTGAGTAAGTACAAAGATCATCCACGTAGACCTCCATACTTTTTCTTAGAAATTCCTTGAATACATGACACATCAATCTTTGGAAGGTAGCTGGGGCATTAGTTAGACCAAAAGGCATGACTCTAAAGGCGTATACTCCCCATTCAGTTGCGAACGCTGTTTTATGTTGGTCCTCAGGAGCAATAGCTACCTGATTATACCCTGAAAAGCCGTCCAGAAAGCTATAGACTTCCTTTCCTGCCACCCTTTCCAAGAGATGATCTATGATTGGCAAAGGATAACTATCCCTTATTGTCGCGGCATTTACTTTCTTCAAATTGATGCACACTCTTAACTTTCCATTCTTTTTCGGTACAACCACCAAAGGTAACACCCATTCCGTGTGCTCAATCTCGTAGATGAATCCAGCATCTAGTAACTTGTCTATTTCTTCCTTTATTTTGGCTGAATACACATCATTGTAAGTATATGGTCTTTGTTTAGAAGGTTTGGCTTCGGATGTCATGGGGATTCTATGCGCACATATAGATGGATCTACTCCCTTCAAGTCCTTATAGGTCCAAGCAAAGACATCCCGATATTCTCTTATGAAACGAATTAACTCTTGTTCTTCTTCTAATGAGACATCCTATCCTATGAAGGTGCATCATTCCTCTCCTTCTTCTATAGTTACAACTATCTTCTTGGTTTGTTCCTTATTATCATATGCTATTCCAGGCTGTGCTTCTCTTTTCGGCATTTGAATAGCAATTTTTCTCTCCTCCACTTCATATTTTTTAAAGTGAGCTGGTACCTCAAATTGGTCTTGGGGTTTATTTTCTTCATCTTCTGATTCTCTTTCAAATTCTAATTTCCCCTACTGTGTGAGTTCCTGGTGTTTCTCTTTGGCTGTGATACTTATGTTGGTGGCACTATTCCCTAGATCCATTGGTTCGGGCTCCATTTCAATGCTCTCGTAGTCCTCCTTCCAGTCTTTCTCGATCACTTCTCCTTCTTCAGCCTCCTGAAGGACTACCACATACAGGCTAACATCATAACCCTCCTCATCGATACATTCGTTCATGGTCACTACTTCTTCGTTTACACAGACATCTAGGGTCGCTAAAATTTCCATCCAACCGTGTGGTTCAAATTCTTCATCCGGAAATACTTGTGGCATGTAAGCTGGATCTTGTACTGACCTCGCTATTCCTTGTTTTTGCTGCCAACCTTTTCTTCTCTCCTCTTCCTTTTTGGCCGTCTGGCATATCCATAGATGAGTGTCCTCGTTCATCCAAGATTGATCACTAGAACCTACACTATGAATTGATTGATCGTCTTCCTCCTTATGAATTTGATTCCATTGTAGAGGTGGAACATCTTGGTAAGTGTACGTATGTAGGTTTATTCTAGTGGTGGTTCCTGCGTGTTGTAGGTATACCGCATCTTTTCCCCAATCTTGTACGACCTTTAACTGTCTCATGAAAGGCCTTCCCAGGATCATTTCATAATTGCTTGGCCTTTCGAAGTGACATATTGCTAAAGTGTGTTCGAATTCCACTCCACATGTAGTGAAAACTACTCGTTCCAACAATCCTAAGGGTCTTTCTGTATGTCCGTCTGCCATTTGTATTTTCATGCGTGTTGGTCTTAACGCTGGTTTTCCCCATTTCTCCCAAATTTCTTTGGTAGCAATACCAACACCCGCTCCGGAATCTAAGATGGCTTTGATAGTGTAACCCCTATAAGTAATTGGAAGGCAGGTATTTCCTTCATCTCCCTCACTAAAGTCTCCTACCTTATCCACTGGAATTCTCACCGTGTTTACTTCGTCTGCTATCTCTTTCTTTTCCTCCTTGACTTCCCATTGATTGATTAATTTCTCCTTCAAATGTGGTTTTACCTTCAACAGTTCTTCGAATGTTAGGGTACAAGGGATTTTTACTTCTCTAAGGTGTTGTATGATCTCAGATGTTTGGACTGATGGGTTCGTTTCTCGTTTCCTCATTGAGGGAATGCGATACAATTCTGAATTGTGTTCGTACTCCCCTGTGTAGTTGGGTAGTTCCTTTACATCTTCCTCTCCTTGGTCACTTGCATCCATCGGAAAAATTTCTTCTGAATTTAGTTCAGGTATTGATCCCTCTATTTCGTCTCCTGCTTCTAGTTCTTCAAAGGGTGGTTCAATTCCTTCCACTTTCTTCCATTTGTCCTCTTGAACTCGTTCCCATAGATCTTTAGTCCATTCTCCTTCTACTTCGGGAACTATGGATCCTTCCCTTCTCTCAATGCCACGTTTGTCATTCTGTGTTCTACTTACTTCAGGCTTTTCATGAGTGTTTACACACGCTTGGAATTCTCCTTCAGAAATTCGGGTATTAGGTAAAGGCGATGCAGGTTTTTCTAAGGTCTGTTGTGCAACTTCTATCAATTTCTTGCAGATCTCCAGTCTTTCTTTTTCTAAGTCGCCTCTTGGATATTCTCTCTCGTGTTGCTCTATGGTAGGTCCTGCTCTTATTTGTGCCTTGTATGCCTGAATCCACATGGCTAATTCTTCAGGCATAGGGTCTGCTAACACTGATCCTACCTCCTCTTTTTTGTACTGTTCATTTTTGTTTCCTTCTTCCTTTTTCTGTTCCTCTTTCGGATTCTGTTCATTCTTCTCATTTTCTTTTTCTGCAGTAATTTCCTTTCTTTTATCCTATCTCTCCGGTTTTTCCATCTCTGGGACCTTTTACTTGCAATACTCTTCTCCGGCTCTTCTGAGTCTTCAACTCTCTGTGGTGTGGTTGTATTTCTCTCTAGGTCACTATGATTGTGTTCTTTTGGTTTTTCAGTGGTCTCTCTAGCTTTGGCTCTCGTTATTGCTTTCAATGGTACTGCGTACTCTTTATCACTCCCTGATGATTCAATTACTTCTATTACATTGATTTGCACGTTAGATGTAACCTTGTTGGGATTCTTGGGGCAGTCTCTGAAAAGGTGTTCCTTACCACAATCACTACAGTAGCCTTCCCAGACTCGTTGTGGTGGTGGTGGGTTTGACAATGTGCATTCTCTGATATAGTGATCACCCCCACATCTATAACATGGTCCTCTGGGTACAGGCGGTCTGTTTATGGGTCGGGGTGGTATGGGTGCTCTAGGAGCTGTGTACATTAATGACACATAGTCCTGCTCATATCCGTATGAACTATCTGATGCGTCCATGCTGTAGGCATATGGTTCATACTGTTGTCCATATTCCATCATTGAGCTTTCATAATTAGGGTATGTTCCTTGACTAGGGTCATAAAACGAGTCATATGGTTCATTACTAGTCAAAGGTGTGGCTGGGACTATTGCTCTCTCTAGGTTTTCTTCAGGTTGAGCAATCTTGACTGGGACAACGTTCTGAGGATGGGGCGGTTGTTATCCTAGTACTGGTTGTGGTTGGGTGTATCCTTGATACACATATGGCCGTGGTGCTGGTGCCTGAGGCTGATAAGAGGGATATCTAAAAGCTTCACCTCCTTGATCTCTCTGAGGGTATCCATAAGGTTTCATGTATGGCTGTGCAGGTCTCGCTTGCCTATTGTAAGGACAATTTTCTGTACTGTGATTTGTATATTTTTGTTCCACACTACAATATTGTAGAGGTCCTGAGATAGGGGGTCTATTATAAGCATAAGTAGGTGGTGGGACTACTCCCCTAGTACACAAGTGAGAAGGATGATCACCTCCGCACTGCATACATCTTCTGAGCATGGGTACTCTCATAGGGTTATTGGGGTAGTTCCTCTGTCCTTGAACGTTCAACTTCTTTGCTACCAAATCGGCTATTTCCTCTACATTGTTTTTAGGGATTGATGTGTTACTGGCCGAATCTTCACTTTTCAAACTACCTTGAGGTATTTTCAGGTCCTCTGCTAGGTTGTCTTCCAGATCTATACATTCCTTCATGCATTCTTGCAAAGTCTGGACTCTCTTTACATATACCAATGATCTCAAAGATCCGTTCAACAATCCTTCCAAAAATAATGATACCATTTTATTTTGGGTAGGTCTCTCTTGTACTGGGCATCTGTCTACATACTGCTTGAATCTTCTCGCGGCCAATCTCACTGATTCGGTAGGGGCTTGCTGGAAGCTATGGATCAATGATGAAGAATTGTTTTTAATTCCCGACTTAGTGAATTCCTCAATCATTTCTTGGTATACTTGCTCCATGTTCTGAAAGGTATTAGGGTCCAATGGTTGAAACCATGCTAACGCCGTGTCTGACAAAGTAAGACCAAAGGACTCATATTGAATCAAAAAGTCTTCTACCTGTTCGGCTCTGATTACTTGTTTAAATTCAGCTATATGATTGTAAGGTTCACTAGAGCCATCATAGTGGTTTCTCATGCATTTGGCTACTTGAATTGGCCTTAATCTTCTTCCTCCTTCGGTTGGTCTAGGCATTACTGGGAAAATTGGTCTTCCTATGGGTATGCCTGGTCCTCTTGCTACCGGCGGTCTGACTGTAGCATGAATTCCAGGTCTTGGATCAATAGTTGGTTGAGGTCGGTAATTAGGGTTATTTGCAGGCATTGCGAACTGCACAGGTGGTCTGACTGGGATTTGAGTTTGTTGTGTTTGTTGTGTTTGGCCCGACTGTTGATATGAATCATTATGGGACGTTCCAAGTGGATTTCTTGAAGTAGTGGCTTGGTCCCTTGGGGGAAACACTGGGATATTCTGATATTTCAACTCAGCTCTTTCCGCTTCTGTTAGGGGCCAATATCTTCTCTGATTCTTATCCAGATATGTGATGATGGTGGAGAAATCAGGATCTTGTAACTCATAGATGGTGACTGGATTAGGAGCAGCTTCCCATATTGAAGAATGTGCTCTAAGAAGATGCTCTATCCCATTGATCAAATACACATCCATTAAGGTGTCATCTTGGGGAATCAAGTCTCCTCTCCATATCCTAGCAACCGTAGATCTTCCCCTAGGTGTAGTTACTTGCTCTTCATTCCCTCCTCCATTTAAGTTTGAAGCATTATTTTCTTCACCAATTTCCTTAATGTTTTCTGGGTGTTCTGTGACAACATATTGGATATCTCTTTTGTCCATGTAAAATCCTCCTACGTACTTGACTGCTGGTCTAGGCACTATGTAAGCCTCTGACGCTTTCTTTAACCTGGCCACTGATCTATTTAGACCATCCAGATAAATAGGGACCTCATTTTGGTTGGTGTTCACATATTCCAAGGAGGTCCTGTACTCTCCCTCAATGATCGACATCATGCCAATCATAGGTACTATGTTCTGCATATCCTCTGAAGCCATGGGAATTTCTTCCTCTGACTCACTGGAGGTCTCTGAATAATGTGAACGGTTACTTGGCTCTGCTACACTACCTACAGAAGAGATTACACTTCTTCGGCTTCTTAGGGTTCTTCCGGATCTCAGGTTCATCCACTTCTGAACTCTGATCAGTCTTTGCTAACTTTTAGCCTCTGGGATTCTTCACTACAGGTCAGAGTTTCTAGAAGACCTTGTCTGGGATATGACTGAAAAAGATGTTTTTCCAGATCACGATACTTAACTCCAGAATTCACAATACACGATCTCTGGGTTTAGACGATACTCGATCCCTGACAAATATCGCGATATCTGATAAACGATACCGATCGCTTGAGTGAAACGATACCGATACTTGGAAGAAAACGATACACGATATTTGGGCATAGGCGATACACGATACTTCCACCAAACGATACACGATCTCTCACAAAACGATACCTCAAAAAACGATCTTTCGCAGACGATCGCTGGCAAAACGATACACGGTACTTGTTAGGTATCGCGATCGCTGAACCAAACGATACACGATCGCTGATGAATATCGCGATCTTTGATCAGAACGATCTTTAACACAAATGATACTTGGCTCCAAAGTGATACACGATACTTGTGATCCTACGATACACGACACTGATCAAGTATCGCGATCTCTGAAGACCAGACGATACACTATACCTGATGAAAACGATACTTGATACTCGGGATAAAACGATACACGATATTTGATCCCAAACGATATTCGATACTTGAACACAGACGATACACGATACTTCCACCAAACGATATCGCGATCTTTGATCAAAACGATCTCTGGACCGAACGATACGCGATCTCTGAGAGACGATACCGATCTTTGACCGAAACGATACACGATACACGATACTTCTCACGTATCGCGATCGGTATGAAACGATACACGATCAACGATCGCTAGCCAAAACGATCTCTGACCAAGTATCGCGATCGGTATGAAATGATACATGATCGGAGGGAAATATCGCGATACTCAACCACAGGAGCAAAACGATACTTGCCAAGTATCGCGATACTCGACCGCAGGAGCAAAACGATACTTGACCCTTAGACAATTTTTGGGAAAGATTTTTTCTAATTTTTGGTTGTACACATGCTCTACTCTTTCCTCTCTCCTTTCCTCACACCCTGCCTCACTCCAAACACTCCTTTTCACCTCTGTCAGTACCAAACGATACCTGACACAGATCGTTTTTCTTTCCTAACTTGATTTGCTGAGAAATTTTGATCAAGAGGGTGGGTTAGCTCACCTTGGTAGCTCCTATAATCTCTTTGTCACTTCCCCTTGCTCTGTGCAACCCCAGATTGCCCGATTGTTCACTCACGATCTCTGGTGCAGCTCTCACGATACTCGACACTGCAGCTCACGATACTTGCTTTCAAACAAGTGAATTGCAAAATGACTATTTTTTGGCTTTTATACTTGGTTTTCTTGCTTCAAGAAAAGGCAAATTCCACTAATCTATGACTCACTCCTACTCCAATGACTTGACCTACTCTTTCACTACTCCTACTCTACTCACTCCACTCACTTCCCTAAACTAACAACTCACTACACACACTCCAAGAATGAGAAGTAGCAAGTGCGACTGAAAATGACTTACCAAGGAAGAGAAAATTTCCACTCCTCCACTTACTTCAATGCAAAAAAGCTACTTACCATCACCCGAATGCCTCGGTTTGATTCGTCACTCCCCAGCAACGGCGCCAAAAAGTGTGTTGACCTAAGTACCAACTTAGGGACTTGCGGAGAAAGAGACTATACCTCAATCCCCTCTCAAGTGCATATAGTGGGGATACACGCTTTTAATTATCAATCCAAAGAGTATACAAACCTAGCCGAGTGTATGAGGACATGCAATCATGTAATGATCAACGCAAACGAACTACTCAAAGAGTGTAAATAAGGCAAAGACTTATCCAAACAAGCTTCAACTGTTGGTCATGGCGAAACGTTGGTGCAGCAGTCGTCAGTATTTTGGACTTTTCTCTCAACTCCGAGCTCCAAATATATCGAATAGCATATGCGTTTCGAAGCTCTTGAGAAGACGCATCCAATGGCAGTAGTTTCACTCAATTCTGACACTCCTACTTCAAGTTATGAGCAAAATACTGAGTCGTGGGAATACTTTCCTACACTTCAGCACTTCCTACACTTCGCACACACCTTACCTACAGCAAATAAACACTTTCATGGATAGACAACACTCACAAGCACTCTTTCCAAGCAATACACATGCATACAAGCTCACAGAGAAGAAGATATGGAGTGAAGAAGACACAAATTCGAATTTCTGTGCTCTCTATTCTCACAATGGCAAAAAGTTCTTTACAAAGAGTCACCTTTGACTTATATACTAGTGCCCTAAAAATGGTCCTTTCACACAAGAGACCGGCACTTTATTCATTAAAAGACTAATTTCCTAATATTTTACATGGGTAAATCTCTAATCTTCTGTGGGGATGCATCTAGAGGACTCCTCTAGTGCATTTACAACGGAAAATATATTACAAGAATGATTATGATACAAAAATATGATGTCCAAATCGGAAAAATTTTGGGGCCCGTCTTTTTCTCTGCTTTGTGCTTTCTTTAGCTCTGCAACACTCTCCCCCTCTTCGTCTCTGTCGTCCCTTGACAGGCTTTGCTTCTTGTCCTCAGTTTGTTGTCCGCACGCATCCAGTGGTCAGTATTGCCTGATTCTTGATCTTGCATTACGTTTTAGAGGCGCTCTGATTTGTCTTGGTTGCACACATCGGACCTGGTTGCATTACTCCAAGCCGGTTGATTCGGTTTGCCACGCACGCCATTAGTGCACATATGCGGATGTAGCTCGTAAGCCTTGATCTGAATCCTCTGTAACTCAAGAGGTTGAAGCACCCACATATGGAATACTTGTTGGCCCTGGTTCCTCCTCTCAGCTGCGTGCTTTTCCTTGGTGTGTGTGCCCCTGCGGGGCTCTGTGCAGAGATGGGTGTTGCGCCCCTGCGGGGCTTCTTGCAGAGATATATCTTCAGATATTTCCTTTTAGTGAAGCTGCTTCTTTCATTGTCTTCTTCTTTTCTTCTTTTTACTTGACTCTCCCTCAACACCTCCCTCCGTCCCTTTCTCATAAAAGTGCTTTTTAGCACTATTTCTATTCATCCTTTCCCTCCCACCCTCCCGTCTTTAAGCATAATTCATATCATTGTTTAATTGTTCTTATCATCATGACTTTATTTTAGAACTCGAACCATTTCTTTTGTATTTTTGCATCTTTGAGGTTTTGTTTTTTATCATTATCTTCTTCCAATTATAAGTGCTTATCAACACTTAAAATCAGAAGAGAACTCAAGATTGTCATGAGTCTCTGGAGATGAGTGAGCCTCACTAAGCTTGTAGTTAGTGGATATCACACTATGCACCCTTATCACTTCTGGCCATGCTAAATCGAGAAGCAGGATCAATTGCATGCAAAAATAATGGCTACTACCTATGGGCAGAATGAAGCAAGAAAGTGGGAAGATTGGAGCCTCAAAAACAGGAGATTCAAGATGATATGAACCTATCAATCCTTGAAGTTCTTGGCACCTCTTGGAGAGTCTTCAACCCCATAAAAATTGCACTCTCGCTAGCTCATATAGCATCATTTTGACTACAGACTTAGAGACCAACAAAAATAGTGATCTCAGTTGTTGCTCATCTCTCACATACAGCTCACACATTTGGCCATGTAGCTTGATCTGTAAGACGAACTACCATGGCTTCATCTTCTATAGTTGTTGGTACTTTTGGGCTCAGAGATATGGATGATGTCCTCTAGTGGGGGCACTCTATTGTGTGTATCCATTCCTCCCTACGACCATTTAAGCCGAAGCACATGTGCTATTTATTGCGTTGTGCCTACAAAAGAGTGGGCTATTTCACTTCAGAGGGGAATGGAGATAGTAACATCTTTGAGAAGGCAACAATGTGTTTTGTTCAAACCTCCAGACATAACTTCTTGCTGCACAAAGAACAACTGCTCTGTTGTTGTGGTGATTATGCGCACAAGCATCTCTCCATGAAGCTGCACCAATGTATAGTAGAAGCATGTAAGCATGGGGGAGATGCCCTCCACAATAAGATTCTATCAGGGGTGACAAACGCGAGAGAGAGGGGGTGTTGGCAATCAAGGAGGGCCAACAAAGATCTCACAAGTAGGCCAATCATTCTTTTTTCCAAATCAAATATGCAACAAACAATGATTATTACTACATTCCATTGTAAATTCCAATTTTGGTAGAATAGGCTCCATTTTGTTCAAGCCAAGGACTCATCGAGCTTGAGGAGTAGTGAATCTACCTGCATATTAATTTCATAATTTTCTAAGTCTCTTTGAGCCTCCAAATGGGATTGATAACCTATTTTTTAATTAGGCCAAACACTTGGTCTCAACAAGGCCAAAGCTAGTCAAAAAATCATAAAAAGATCTAGAAGTCTCATTTGTGAGGCTAGCTAGTTGGGGACTGAAGAAATTCTAGAACATTGTAAACTTGTTTTGGATAATAAAAGATTCCATTGTTCTCCCTCTTTTTCTTACCTTGTATGCATGTGTCTATGTATGTGTGTGCATGTTAGTGTGCTTCTCACTCATGCACTTGTGTGTTCACTTGCTTATGGTTATCATACCATCTCACATCTCCATGGATTGAAATTATGAGGTGGATCTCCTCACGTTGGTGCTTACCATTGTGATAGAGTGATGGGGTACCACTTAGAAGTATTTATATTGGAGTTTGAGGTCTATGTAAGCACACAAATAGCACAAGGAAGAAGAAGAAGCTTGTAGCACAACACAACATTGAATGAATTACCAATTGAATGTACAAAGGTAAGTGACCCATTAGGGTTATAGGTGTATATACAAGCTGGGGGAAAAACCTCCTAAAGAGGGAAAAAAGTGACTCGATGGTCTTAAGTTTGTTCACATAGATCACTACTAAAACTTATCTACAAATCCCGTTAGGAGTGATGCAATGAACAAGGAGCTCAAACTCATGTATAAGGAACTGCCAAGCTATGTAGAAAGAGAACAATGCACAAAAGGGAGTAAGCCAAAAGCTTTGCAAATAGCTTCAAACTTCTCCCTAGGTAGAGCCTTTTTTAAAATATCTACAATGTTATTCTATGTGGGCACATATGCCAAACTGATCTCTCCAGTAGAGAACCTCTCCCTAACATAATGATAGTGCATCTCAATGTTCTTTGCGCAAGCATGGAACACAGGGTTCCTTGCAACTTCCAATGTGCTCTGATTGTTAGTGAAGATGGTGGTGGAAAAAGACTAACCAACAACCAAATCAGCCAAAAGGTTTCTAAGCCACACACACTCAACAATCACTGTGAAAGTCGCCTTATACTCCTCATAGCTAGAAGTGGCCACAGTAGGTTGCTTCTTGCTCAACCAAGATATGCATGAGCTACCAAGCATGAAGCAAAAACAACTGGTGGACACAAGAGTGTCATAAAAACTAGCCAAGTCAAAGTCATAAAAAGCATGTAAATCTAGTGGTAATGATCCCCCTTTGAGATAAAACAATCCAAGTAGTTAAGTATCACTCAACTATTGAAAGATGCACTTAACCACCTTCCGATTCTTGACACCTGTTAAATGCATAAACCTACTCATCTGCGAGATAGCAAACTGAATATCATGTCGAGTTATGCATAAGAAAATTGAGCATCCAATAGCCTATTGATAGACAAGAACATCAAATGCATCTGTCGAATCATGAAGACTCAACCATAAACCTATTTCCATAGGAGTGGCAATAGGTTTGCAATCTTCAAGGCCAAAATGATGCTTGAATCAAAGTTATTCCCCCATCAACTTGCATAAATTGAATGCCCAAATAATGATGCAAATGCCCCAAATCTAACATCTCAAAAGAGGCATCCATATTAGCCTTAAATTCAAAAATATGATTCTCATTAGTAATAGTGAGCAATGTATCATCAACATACATAACAATGATCAAAAGTACATCATCAGCATGCTTAACATATGAGATGATCTCAATTGAACGGTTCTCAACACCATGTACAATCAAGTAGGCATGCATCTTTTCATACCAAGCACGTGGTGCTTGCTTCAAACCATATCTTTCCATTTTCAACTTGCACACTTTGTTTTCATGCCCTTTTTGCACAAAACCATGGGGTTGAAATACATACACTTATTCATGTAAATCATCAATTCGATAATGAAGCTTTAATGTCCAATGACATACATTCTAGGCATGATGAGCTACAAGTGCATAGATGCTACAAACCATGGTCATTCAGAATGTGGATGCAAAGGTCTCATCAAAATCAATGCCTCTCTCTTGAGCATAAACTTTTGCAACAAGCCTAGCCTTATACTTGTCAAATGATCCATTGGGCTTACCTTTTAGCTTGTATATCGATTTAGTGCCAATGGCCTTTTTGCTTGGAGGAAAACCACATAAAGATCACATACCATTCTTCATAATGGCATCATATTCTTATTGCATAGTAGACATGAATTTTTTTAATTTTGTGCTTCATTAAAAGAAACAGACTCATTCTCATCGCAAACATTAGAGGTAGCCATTGCATAGCAATTTGATACAAAAGAAGCACTACAATATCCTCACCATGTATGATATGGTAGAGGTGCATCTAATTTGCTATCTCTCAAAGTTTGCACCAACCATTTAGCCATAGTTTTAGCCTCCTCTATATCAACCCTCTCATCAATAAGTGCATCATGTAAATTTTCATAAAAAGTGGAATGATTTGCATCATCATGTGGAACCTGTAACAACTGAGAAATTAGCTCATTTGGACTAATACTTGATTGTCCACTTGTAAAAAGAGGTAGCAAAGTGTCATACACATCTCTAGATCTAATTGAATTCACCTTGGTACATGAAAGTAATGGCTAAATTGCATCTTCCACAAAAACAACATCGTGGCTAACAAAAATGTGTTCGTTCTACGAATGATATAGATAATAATCTTTGCTTTCAAAAATGTAGCCAACAAAAATACATCTTACTGCTTTATCATCCATTTCTTGCAATGTTGTTTGGGCACTAAAGCATATGCCAAACAACCAAAGACATGTAGATGAGCAACAAACAGCTTGCAACCATGCCAAGCTTCATATGGAGTGATAGATTGCAATGCTTTGGTGGGAGACCTATTAAGTACATATGATGCACATATAATAGCCTAAAGCCATAAATTATGTGCTAATACCTGACTTTTGACTATACATATTGCCATCTCCATGAGAGACCTATTCTTTCTTTCAAAAAATCCATTTTTTTGAGGTCCATATGGCATTATACATTGATGTTTTATCCCACACTCAGCCATGAATGCATTAAAATCAGAAGACATGTATTTCCCAACTCAATCAAAATAGAGGCTAACCAATATACATGCTAATGATTTTTCAACCATAACCAAAAAATGTTTGAAGCACATAAACACTTCAAACTTTGCTTTGAATGGATACACCCATGCATGCCTAGAAAAATCATCAATAAAAGTCATGAAGTAAAGGTAGGTCCCAAAAGAAGGTGTCTCCATAGGACCAGATACATCACTATGAACAAGCTATAATTTATGAGCAGATCGAACAAAAAACCATCTTTAGGGAAGGAAGAATGCTGCATTTTGCCCAAAATAAAGCCTTCATAGACATGTTTTGCCTCAAGTTTTAGAGGATATTAAACCATTTCAAGATTTTGTAGGCATAGCAAACTAGCATAATTCATATGACCAAGTCATACATGACAAAGCTTTGCATTTGAGATAGCCTCAGAACCTTGAACTATATATGCTGTTTTGCAAACTCATTATTACATGATCATTTTCCTTACAACATTTACAAAACTATTTCTGCTTTTTGGCTTTCTTTTCATCTTTGTCTTCCTTCTTAGATTGTGAAGCACTAGAAAATTTTCGCTTACTTGTAGATGAGCTCCATTTACTTTTTCCCTTCTAGCTAGCTAGGAAAGCTTGATCTACAACATGCATAATGGAC
The DNA here is from genome assembly GCA_020310875.1 of Ceratopteris richardii. Lineage (NCBI taxonomy): Eukaryota > Viridiplantae > Streptophyta > Polypodiopsida > Polypodiales > Pteridaceae > Ceratopteris > Ceratopteris richardii. The sequence continues at coordinate 7,380,205 of CM035418.1, forward strand.
CTATTCTGCCTAGATTGATCCTCTTGCAATAAAACAAAGACTAACTCCTCAAATGTTAAGGCATGTGGATTTCCATTCATCACAAATTGAAGAGTAGAAGCAAAACTCATATATGAATTTGGAAGAGCATTAAGAACAGTCTACACAAGTGAACTATCTAGTGAAACTTTATCAGAAAAAATCAATTGCTCCTTCAAATATTTGATCTTTGTCAAAAAATTATCCTTAGAATCTCCTTCATTCCTATGCTCACTCTCCAACTATTTTCGAAGGTAAGGAACACGATTCTCATTTCTTACTTGGTATAAAGTGGTAATTGTATCCCAAGCATCCTTTGTTGTTTTGCAAGAGTGAACGTAAGAAAAAATTGCATGTTTGATAGACAAATCTATCAATGCATGTTCCTAAGCATATCTGCCATTCCAACAAATATGCTCTATAGTAGGTGCAACAACAATTGTAGCACAAACAGGAATTTGAAGATCATCATCTTCAATTCCATCTACATCACCTTCAATAATCGTATTTGCAGGTGTGGTAGGATATTTTTCAACACCCTACAGAATATTTCATACTCCTTTTGCTACCAATACATGATGCATCATATATGCCCATGGGCCGCAATTGGTAATTAATACCATCCAACCTATCCTCAATGACCAACATGCTCATAGCTATTGACTATTGTAAGTAGATATTCTTGGAAGCATCTGGATCAATGAGCATTTCGTAGCCTTGGATCTCCTACAGAACTATATTTATTGCTCCCTTCAACAAAAATCTATCAAGGAACACCCACGTGAGAGGGAGGGGAGTGTTGGCAATGCAATTGGTAGTTCATTGGGCCAGCATCCAGCTTTAGGAGGAGGAAGCATACATTGAAGAAGAGGAAGTATGTAACGCAAAGTGCATGCAAGGATACATGGTATTAATCCATATTTTTTTAATAAATCAAATATCAAATGTCAATGTGATTTTCATCCTACCCATGTATTATAAATAACCAATTTTGTAACTAGATGCTCCATTTTATGCAAGATAAGGAGACTTTCAGATTGAGGAGCTCAGGTAGAGTCTACCCACCAATTTTCATAATTTTTGGAGCACATTAGATACCTCAAATTAGCATTAGAACCTATTTTTTAGTTATGCCAAACATTATTTTTGAGACTAGCCAAAGCTAGTAGAAAACTATAAAAAGAGCTAGAGAGCTCATTTTAAAGCTTAGACTTTCATAGGTTGGACTTTTGAGAAATGAAATCTTGTATTGTGTGTAATAGCAATTGTAATAGAGAATTCATTCCCTTCCATTGATCTACTTCTCATCTCTACCTTGTGTGTGTGTGTGTGTGCATCTCTTGTTCTTCTCACCATCACCTTTGTGTGCTTCACTTGTTCATGATTGTCTTATCATCCTCACGTCTCCATGGATTGATAGTTAGAGGTGAAGCTTCTTGACCTGGTACTCTCCCTTGTCTATAATGACATTAACTTTGTATAAAAAATTCCATAGATAATCAACCAACCTTGTATTCTAAGATCTAGGATCTTGCTTTAGGCCATACAATGCCTTCTATAATTTTCAAAAATATTTTTAATGTTTTTTATCTTCAAACCCTTATGGTTGTTTGTATATACAACCTCCTCCAAATCATCAATGAGAATGCATTCTTTACATCTAATTGGAATATGGAATACCTCCTTGATGTTGTCATAGCTATTAAGGCCCCTATGGTTTTTCATTTTGGTCACAAGACTTCGAGTCTCTTCATATTCAATCCCATAGGTTTGAGCAAATACCTTTGCCACTAATTTGGTTTTACATCTTGCAATTTCCACATCTAGATTTATTTTAATGTTATGTACCCATTTATTTCCAATGACTTTCATAACTTGGGTACCAATGCCCATGTGTTATTGTTGTCTACTGCCTTTTACCTCCTCTTCCATAGCATCCTTGTCTTTGGGATATTCAAATGAATTAGGCTCTTCATCTATCATCACCTTAAACATCTATGCATATCTCCTAGAAATTGAAGATGTCACATATATGCTTTTGAACATGATATTTGTTGTATACCCACTAGATTGAAGTCTAACCAGCATCAAGTGGTCTAGATGAACTTTGGAAATGTCAATCCAAGCATGTTTATGCATTCAAGTGTATGGAGACATGTCTCACAAAGCTATGGAGTCCAAATGCAAGATCGAGAGGAACATGAGCTCTCATACATGTGCTTAAAAGCAATAAAAACACATAGAAATCATGTAAAAACACTTACCCTAGGTGGGCATGGAGTTTGGACACCTCAAGAACACCATAGAGCCTCCAAATGAAGGAGATGGAAGATAAGAGCTCAAAAACTGAAATGCACAAAATTTTATTGCAAACAAATGAAAAGTCCTTTAAAAGTTAGGGTTTTTGAGCTCTATACCAAAAATGTTGACCCTTTTCACCCGAGTGTTTTGGCCAAAATAACGCAAAAATGGTCTGAATCATCACTGAACACTCAACAAGCCCTAAAAATCCTAGAAAAACTACTAGAAGTTGGGAATCACTCCTAAAGCTCAACAACTTCTTGGCTTTTATAAATATGGAGTGGTCTTGCATGAAACCTCTTTAAATAGGCTCAAATATATATACATTAAATGGATAGTGACTCCCCCTCTCTAATCCTTGTCATCCTTGACAAGCTTTTTTGTGGATCTTGTCAAGGTATAGAGTTGATATGGCTTTTCCATGATCCCCAAATCATGCATGCAATGCTTCTTCACTAGGTGCGTAATATGATTTTGCCATGAAAAGGCTCTCTTGCCCCATTGGATCGATGTTTGATTGAAGGTAGCTATATCCATCTGAATGGCATTGAACCTAAAAGTGTGGCTATGAGGTAATTTAGGACAATATTTAGAATGTTTCTCAAATTGGTCAGTATGAATTACCTCCTTCAATATATCCATGTATGTTCAAAATAAGTGCAGGTTTAGGGGGAATGATTCTTAGTTGTGCAACTGATTTATCTTCCTGGGTGGATATCCAAAAATTGAATGTGATTATAGTATGTGATGAGGTACTTTAATGGTGGACTTTGGATAAAGTAAAAATGGAGTGGAGTTATTGCATAAAGAAAGCAAGGGAGGTTCATGTCAGACATAGATTAAGCAAGGAATGCGGTAAGATGCACTTTGATGGTTTCTAAGATCTGAGAGAGTATCTACCTCATCCTACCAAAAAGCAATCATAGCATAGATATATTCTATAGTTATTACATTTTCTTTGGGAGCCACCATGGTACAATAATTAAGCCAATATATTGTGGTGCATTGTTGGACTCTCATGATTGTTGTACCTTGGCCATTATCTTCAGTAGACAAAAGGAGTGTAGCTAGGATTTAATCTAATATATGTGGGGATTTGATTGAATGCCACAATTGTATCAGGTTTATTTCTAAGTAACATGTGCCTCTAGCAGGGGGTTGCCTATGTGATATGCTCTCATGTGATATTTGTTACATCCTCCTGCTTCAACATGCATGCCTAGTTAACTTCCATCCCTATTCTTCCTTTAATGTATGCCTAAGCTCATGCCTTGATATTATCATAGGTAGGTGGAATTTTGGAGACCAGTTTTCATACTACATCTTGCACATTCTTTGCAATAGATAAGGATTGAGACATTTCAATTCAAAATTATTCCATAGCTCATGCATTAAATAAACTTGTTTTTCAAACAAGTTGTCCATGATAGGAGGCTTTTCATCCTCATGTATTGTGTCATCTATATCCATGTCCTAAAAATCGGTGGTAGATTGATTCTCAAGTTGTGCCCTTATGAGTGGTTTTCATCTTGGAGCATTTTTAATCAAGGTCTAACAGTACCTATGTATCTTTCTACCTCCTTTCTCATGTAGAATTGTTTTTTGCAATCCCTACCTCTCATGACATGATACAACTAACTATGATTTTAGCTCTTTTACTATGTTATTGAGCTTCAAGAAACCTTGGAGTGCCTCTTGAAACTCCTCTTGCTATTGTTCCTCTTCAAATTGTGTCTCTTGTACCATGAAAACTTCATCCTCTTATGGTTTCCCTTGTAGTCACACCAGAGTGTTTTGGGATCCAATTGTCTCTATGTGTGGTTGTGCTTCCATCATGTCCATGCCTTGAATAGATTAAACTTCTATATGTGGACGAGTGAAGAAAAGGTATTCAAATTCCCGAATGAGAGGGATAGATATATGGTGAGATGAGGATGGAATGTTGAAAGGAATCTAATCAAAATAAGGTGATGGAAGTGATGACAAAAAAAAGAAAATGGTGAAGATTATGCATGAGTTTGAAACATAGATGACGGTGGAATGGATGGTTCGATGAAAGATGCTTGAGATAAAGGATGGCTAGGAAATATCTTAGATGAAAATGAAATAAACATTTATTCAAGTGTTTTGGTGGTAATACATTGTTATAGGATAAATGTGTGAGTGCATGAGAGTGGAGTCATGTATGTGGTGGTAGGACCTAAGCTAGAGCATTCATCAATTTTTTGTTTGTCTTTATCAAGGGAAGATAGTTGGAATGGTATGTGTAGATAGATTGAAGCGTGTGCAATGGTGGTGGAATCCACTTCAAATGCAATGGTTTTATGTACTAAGGAAGTGGGGATAGGTTTGGTGCTGCGGATGGTGGATGTGATTGTGGGTTCCTTGATGGTGGTGTGTGTGGCATGATCCTTTTTATCAATGCATGTGGTGGTGGTGATGTTCGTGATGATGTTGGTGATGGTGTGATTACATAGTGCTTGTGCACTCTTTCCAAGAAAATTTAATCGGATTTTTCAAGTGGATGTTGTTGCTTAGTGGCTCTTTTGTTCTCTTTTTTTGCATCTTTTTTAAAACAAAATCTTTTCTATGAGGGGCTCTTAATAGAGATTCACTATGCATCCACTAATATAATTAGGGATGATCTCTCCTTCAAGAAAGTGAATTCTATAGCACCATTAGGTGAAATCCTATGGATTACCAATGGTCCATAACCCCTCTTTTGTATCTTCTTTGCATGTTGCTTGACTATATATACTAGGACTAAATCATCTTCTGCAGTTTCTTATCTTTTATATGAGCATCAAAGTATCTCTTCTTGGCCACATAAATGCATGCTACTTCTCTCAAGCATGTATCTTTGAGCTTTTCCACTATCTAATAACTAAGAGAGTTCACACTAATCGAATTATATCCTTGTTTCACTTGTATAGTAGGTATGATGAAATCTATTGGTAATATACCTTGTTGACCATAGAACAAATTAGATGGACTTATGCCCAAGGGCATCTTATAGGCCACTCGATAAATCTAAATTTCATGATGCAATGTTTATCCCAATCTGATCTATTGTTATTTACCAATTTCTTCAAGATTTTGCAAAGGACTTTGTTTGATCTCTTAGCTTGTCCATTTGCTTGTGGGTAATAGGGTGTTGATTTCTTATGCATGATAAGAAACATACAGAGAAATTTTTCAATCAAATAAATCACCTCAATAATGAAATGAATCCCTCTATCATGCACAATTTTTATGGCAAGTCCAAAGCATGTAAAGACTTGCTAAAATAGAAGCCTAGCTAGTCTTTGAGCATCATTTTTGGTAGTAGATTTTTCTTCAAAACCATTTAGTCAGATAGTTAGTGGCAACTATAACATATTAACCATGTGCGCCTTTTGCAAGTGGGTTGGGAGGACCATTAAAGTATGTAACCCATTTAGCAAAATTTATTCCTCCCATTATAGGTTGTTAAGGCATTTTCTCTTTCTTATAGGGATACTTTGTTTGCCCTTTGAGATACATCACATCTTTTAACAAAGTTCTCAACATCCATTCTCATGGTTGGCCACCATAAACCTACAAACATAAGCATTTGTGTCGTTTCTTTTGGAAGAGAAGTGCCCCTATACCACATCTAAGTGAGAAACTTTGATTAGAGGTAAATACTTTGAATCATGGACACATATACAAAGGAAATTATCTTTAACACATCGATACAAGATTTCCAATCAAAGTATATTCTTTAGCAATCTCCTCAAAATATTTTTTTCTTGTTTGTACCATGTTTGTGCATAGCTTACTTGTCTTCAGCTAGTCTACCATGGAAAAACTCCACTTTGGATTGGGAGTTATTCTATAAAGTTTAGCACTCTCAATTGGTTGTCTAAGTTTACGTTCTTTGCATTCCTTAATATAACTAGCTATATATTTTTCCATTGTTGACCAATGTACACCATCTCCTTTCAAGTTCTATGGTGTGAGATAACTAGGGAAATGGTTACCCAATATTTCTTGCTGCTTAGCTTTGTGCTTTGCATCCTTATGTCAAACTTTCAGATGCATTGGTTCCACTATTTCTTGAGATGCTTGGACTTTATCGGGTTCAATTGGATTAGTTTCAAAAGCCTCTTACTTTTTAGGTTGAAGTAGTTTTACTACTTTATGACAGATATATATTGTTCCATGTGGGCTGACTGTCCTTTTGACTCTCTAAGGGTGACTCTAGAGTGCACACCTAGTGGGAATTCCTAGATTGAATGATTGGATTGATATTATTGGTCTCCATTTTTACAGGATTTGGTGGAAGACCACACATCATAGGTTGAGAAGGTAGAACATGGACTTGAGGATAATTCATTGGATATATCATATGTTGAGACCAAGTCTTAGATATTCTGGTATTCGAGAGAGCATTGGGTACCTTCTCTAACAACTACTGAGCAACCTCAATCATTCTCCGACACATTTCTAACCTCTGTCTTTCTACATTTTCTCTTGAATAGCATTTCTCATGATTCTCAATCGATGGTCCTACAACTATCCTAACTTGATAATCTTGTAGGATCATCTGCAAGTCCTCAAGCATTGGGTTCACCAATATCGATCCTGCCCCTTGGTGATGTTCTTAAGGCTCTGTGTTTCTCCTTGAAGACTAGCTCTTTCTCTTTCCCTAGCTCTAACTCTAAGCTTTAGCTCTTTATCATGAAGTTGAGAGTTAATTAGGGATAGAGAATTTTTCATTTCAACAAGTCCCTTTTTAAGTGAATTTTCCCACTTAGCTCCTGTCTCTTTCCAAATAGGTTTCTTTTTTCTTCATCCTTAGAAAAAAATTATTCAATAAAGTACCCAAAGTTCCATTTAAGTAGAGATTTTAGGTTATTGATTTAGTGGAAGTAAGTCTAGTTTACTTGTTCAGATAAGTCATAGTAAGGGTTTGTCTTTAGAGGAAATAACTCTAGCTTGCTCGTAGAGGAATAATTTAGATTGAGATTTTATCTTTTAGATTGCCAAAATAGGAATAGCATTATCCTATTATAGAGATTAGAGAGATATTTTAGTCACATTGGTTAGATTGAGTCTCACTTGAAGTCTCTAAGATGAGCAATTATTAGGCCCCTTTCTAGTGACAATCTTCCACTAGAAGAGGAAGATCTAGTTGAAGGCATGAGAAAAAATGGACTCAGGTGATGAATTTTCACTTTAGAGTTGCAAAAGATAGGGATAAATATGATGGGTGGGAGCAATCTCTTATTTTGTGTTGAGTCATGAGGATGATTACATAGCATCATTTAAAAATATTGGTATTTGTGGATTATTTGAGTCACACAATAATGCTTTTGCATTCATATGGAAAACTAAGGGGAAGAGAAAGTACTAGATTTTGGATCATAGTGCTAATAGAAGATCTTCCAATAGAGTTTATCCCAATTTATGTACGGATGATGAACCAAGATTTTCTTGGATAGCAGGATGTGGAGATTTCATTTTGTAATCAAGGATCTCTGATATATGAGCCAAGGTAATGGATTTTGCATAGTGATACAAAGGAAAAACTATTATCAAGATGGGTTTGAAATTTTGTAATACTAGATTTTGCATCATAGTGCTAATAAAAATTGTTCCAATAGAGCTTATTCCAATTTATGTATGGATGATAAACCAATATTTTCTTAGATAATGGGATGTGGATATTGCATTGTGTTATCAAGAATCTTTGATATATGGGCCAACGTAATGGATTTTGCATAGAATACAAGGATAACTTAGGCTAAAAATTATTATTTGTCACTAAACAAGGTTAGGGACACCTAGAGTGATATGAAGGAAAAACTATTATATTGGTCCAAGATGGATTTGGAATCATTTTGTTATGGGAATTTGTTCTATTTCATATGCTTTGTTATCCCCATAGGTTTTGACACTTTTATTTCACATTATTACTCCACTAGGAATAAATCACATTATAGACTAATCTCACTTGGATGATGTTGATTTTATGGAATTCATAATTTGGGAGTCATGCTTATTTGATGGGCGGTAGTAGAAACTTACTAGACAGTTTTCCACTTTGTCTTCCCAAGAGTTTTCTTAAGGGGAAGGATACGGTGAAACACACATAAAGATGACTACGTAAAAGAGTACATAGGGGCTAGTGGGTGTGACCAATAGACTTTATTTTGCATATTCCTTCTAGTGCCATTTTGAGGAACAAATGGAACTAAGGGGAAGTAAAGTCTAGACTAAGCTAAGATAGTGACTTTAGACAATGGATGTGTCATCCAAAGTCCTTGCATCAAGGAAGTTGGGAAAAGAAAGGTGAGGATATTTCTTGTTGAACTACTCCTCAACTATAAGTGGGTCACTATGGTGGAAAGGTGTGCCCATATCAACTCTATGTGCATGTTTTGTTTTAGCTCTTGTCTTGAATCTCATATCATTTGATTTCTCTATGTTTGAAGATGCAAAAATAATTCATTGAACACATAGTAGCATGATAATGGGTTAACACATATTTAATATTACCTATGGATTCACTTTATTTAATGTTCAAACACTATTTTGTAAACATCCACCACATAGAAGACAGAGTATTACAAACACCAACAAACGTGCCCTTGTATCTCAGCTCTATAAGTTTTTGTCATCTTCCTTGAGATATCTTATTGCATAAACTCTTACAAGTTACACCTCTACATAATCTCTCAATGATTATGCTCAATAAAATAACTAATGTTGTTATATCTTCGTTGATTACTATCCATGGTGTCTCTTTTTATGGGCTTAGTAGCACATTAAATCTAAAAAACAAACTACTTTCATAATTTAGACCTTCAGTATTTAATATATCTCAAAAAATCCTACTCTAATTTCATACATAAGAAATATCTAATAATTATAAGATAACCAAGTTTTGTTTTGGATGCAAGGTCATAAAATTAAATGAAGTTCCAAGGCAAGGAAATGGTGATAATTAATAAGTAGAATCATATTTGTTTACTCTTAATATTATATTTTGCTAGTGATGTGTGTAAACACACTTAGGATTGTTAGGGTAATTTTTTTTCTTTGTAGGAGATTCTTTTCTGTGTCTTCTATATATGCCCATAAACCTAAAGGGCTTCTTATCTTTCTACATTCTACACTTGTAATACACTTTGTTTTGTCCTCCAAAGCATCTTCTTCTTCATCCTATTATGTGTGTGCATTTATGATCTCCAACCTCAAACATTTGTTATCAAAATATGTCATTGTTTTTTGAAGACACATTGTAGACAGGCCTGGCTCACATTCTTAAATTATCACAAAATTTATTAAGCTTATTCAAGGTGTTCTATGCTTCAAAATGACTTTTAGGAAGTTTTGTAAGCTTAAAAACCAATTTAAGCTTGTTTCAACCTTTGAATGCTTTCATAACTACTATAGAAGATAGCTTGGCCTGTTTGTGCCAATTTCTATTTGGATTTTGGTTTGATGATACAAACACCCCAAAGTTTTCTATAGGTGCATTGCATAATCTATTCAACTTTTTTGAGATATAGTCAATTTTTTGCATCAGGATATAATCATGGCCATGGCTAAAAATAATGACGTATTTCATATGTTGGTCGTTGAGTATAAGCTACATGATCCCAACTACCCATTATGGGCATGCATGATGCACACTGTAATGGTTGCAAATGGATTGTGGAATAATTTTTATGGTGTCAAAATGGAAGAACTTGGAGAAGCTTGTAGGAGGTAGAAAAGTGAGTTGTGAAGCAACAAAGTTTGTTCTAGCCAACTAGCACAAGACGAGTCCTTGAGCTTATGTAGAGTCAAATAGAACTTATAGGCATGTGATAAGTGCAATAAAATGCACTATGTACTTTGGAGAATCAAGGTGAAAGAGTTGATACAAAATAGATAGGTTTGCACATTGACTATCTCAAAAACTTACTATCTTTGGATGAGACAATCAACTTCCAATGCTCATAGCAACCAACATGATTACAATTAGAAAAAATAAATTTGTAGGACTGATACACATAGGTATATATAATGCACAAGATTACAAGAAATAAGCAAAATATGATTTTGGAATGAATCAAACACTCAACAGTGGTACCTCCTATTTTTTAGGAATGCACAGAGACAGATGTCATGACAAAAACACTAAGATTTATCTCAATCTACTAAACCAAATGCTTTAAAGATTTATATACATAAATTAGACACTAATATCTTTTAAATGAGTGCTTACACATCCAAAATGGAGCTTTGTAGAGAGAGCAACAACCTCTGCAAGCTTATTATTGTTGAAGAAGATGATGCAGAAAAATGAAGGAGCAAGACAATGATGGCCACAAGTGTATGTATATTGCTTCCATGTAATGTACAAGTGATTTGAAGTCCTTATATAGACTCTTGAAGTTCTCCATAACTTCTACAAGTGGATTTTGAATTCAAATGAAGGTGGGATTAGTTGTTGGAGGGAATCAATTCACTTTTCTACAATCTAGGAAAAGTGAAGATCTAGTTTGATCTACTTTTAGGTGATTAATTGATTCATTGATTCCAACTCAACCACCTCAAATTTGTGGAAGATTAGCTCTCGTTTTCTACTTTTACATGTGTAAAGCTCTAGGCTTTTACAATGGTAAAAGATCCATGAGAAATCTTTTAAAAGAATACAATAAATGAGCATAGGTAAAAGAACGCTTCAATGGATATTCTTTCGATGTAATCCAAGTGATAGTTTTTTATGTATATCAAATCCACCTCAAGCATAGTGTAAGTTTGATGTTCCAACAGCTCCCCCTCAAGCTAAACTATGCTTGAGTCTTCATTCTCTAATCAGTTGAATATGTGCCATAGCTTTGAATCTACAAAGCTTTATTCCATCAAGTGCCTTCGTCATCATATCTGCTACTTGCTTTTTAGTTGGAACAAAAGAAATGTCAATATCCTTTGCCATGAGCTTCTCCTCGATTAAGTGGTAATGAACCTCTATGTGTTTGGTTCTTGCATGGAAAATAGGGATTGTTGCTAGATGCATGGAACTTACATTATCTCCAAACATGTGAGGTTTGGAACTCACAAGTCTCAAATATGTATACAATGCTTTTTACCATATTGCCTCTTGAGTTGCTACGGTCAAACCTCTATAATCTGCTTCAGTAGAGGATAAAGAAACTATCGTTTGCTTCTTGGAACTCCATGACACTAGCTTTGAACCTCCATGGTAGAATATACCTTCATTAAGTGTTCCTTTGAGATACTTGAGTACTCTCTTTGCATCATCCATGTGTGGTCTTCTTGGTGAGTGCATGAATTGGCTAAGCACTCCCACACTATATGAGATGTCTGCTCTTGTATGAGTAGCATATATTAAGCTACCTACCAAGCTTTGATATTCTTTAATGTCTTCAATTTTCTCACCTTCATAAACACTAAGTTTGTGATTCATCTCCAAAGGTGTACCTATAGGTTTAGTGTTGTCCATTTTGAATACATTCCTTCATCTGTCTATATCACCTGCATGCCTAGGAAATATGTGAGTTCACCTAAGTCACTAATTTTGAACTCCTCTTGCATGTGTCTCTTGATCCTTTGAATGCCATTCAGATCATCACCTCTCACAATAATATCGTCTACATATACACATAGATCTTGAATGTATCTCCTCTTAGTCAAATACATTCCTTTATCTGTCTATATCACCTGAATACCTAGGAAATATGTGAGTTCACCTAAGTCACTAATTTTTAACTCCTCTTGCATGTGTCTCTTGATCCTTTGAATGCCATTCAGATCATCACCTCTCACAATAATATCGTCTACATATACACATAGATAAATAACCTCATTGTTATTCCTTTTGATGAATAGAGAAGGATCTAAGTTGCTAGGTCTAAACCCTTGATCTTGAAGGTATATAACCAACTTGTAATTCCAAGCTCTAGGAGCTTGTTTCAATCCATACAATGCTTTCTTAATTCTGCAAACATAAGATGCATGATTATGGCTTTCAAACCTTGGAGGTTGTGACGTGTATACCTCTTCACTTATACAACCATTTAGAAATGCAATTTTTACATCAAGTTGGAGGAGTTTCCAATTTCTTGCAACAGCTACACTTATGAATGTTCTGATTGTAGTCATCTTTGCAATTGGTGAGAATGTTTCCTCATAGTCTATACCATGCATTTGTGAGCATCCTTTGGCAAATAATCTTGCCTTGTACCTGCAAACTAATCCATCTAAGTTTCTTTTAACTTTATAAACCCATCTACAACCAATTACCTTTTGATTGGATGACATTGAACCAAATCCCAAGTGTCCATCTCCTTCAATGCATCTATTTCTTCTCTCATGGCCTTTTCTCAATTAGGGTTTCCCTTCGCCTCTTCATAGGTTGAGGGTTCCTCTGAAATTGAGTCTTTTGCCAAGTAGATTGAATACTTTGTAACAAATGTGGAATCATATACATACATTTCTAGTTGTTTCTTCTCTCTTGTTGATCTTCTTGGAGCTTGCTTAGAGCATTCTCCATACTCTTGCACCTTTGCTTTGCCTCTTGACTTCCATAGTTTGTAATCCTTTTCCCTTTCATTTTGTTCATTATCTCTATCACTCCTTAGATCCTGGACCTCTATATCATGCTTGTTTCCTAATTGATGAGAATCAGAATCAAGATCATATGGTACAGTTACCTTTTGTTTGTCTTCATCATACCAAGACATGTGTTCTTCAAACACAACATCTCTACTTGTAGTGAATTTCTTGGTTGAAGCATTATAGAACCTATAACCCATCTGAGTTGAGTCATAGCCAATAAACACTACCTTTGTTCCCCTTTCATCTAGCTTACCGCTTATTTGTGATGGTACATGAACATAAGTTTAAACAACCAAACACATTGCAATGTCCAAGACTAGGTTTTCTTCCATTCCATGCTTCATAAGGAGTCATACCTTGAAGTAATTTGGATGGTAGTCTATTGACAAGGTACACAGTAGTTGAAATAGCCGCTACCCATAGATAATGTGGAAACCTCTTCTCTTCAAACATTGTTCTCGTTGATCCAACCAATGTCTTGTTCTCCTCTCTACAATTCCATTCATTTGAGGAGAGTACCTGGTAGTCACTTCTCTTTTGATACCATTATCCTACAAGAACTCATCCAACTCTTTGGAGAAGTATTCTCCCCCTCCATCAGATATGAGCTTCTTGAGTGATCTACCTATATGATGCTCCACATGTGCTAGATACTTTTTGAAGAAATCAAACACTTCATTCTTACTCTTGATAAAGTATAGAATATTCCATCTACTGTGGTCATCAATAACTGAGACATAATACCTTGATCCTACTAATGAAGGTTCTTGACTTGGCCCCCATACATCTATATGTACTGAGTCCAATAAGTTGTTGGATGTAGCCTTTGTGGTTGAATGGTTGTCTTTGTGCCTTTCCAATCGGACATGTATCACACATGTTGATCATGTGTTGCTTTGATATGTTTGGCAATCCAAGAAAACTTTGATCCATGCATATATCCTTGAAGGTTCTTTCATTCACATGAGCAAGTCTCTTATGCCACACTTCAAGCTCACTTAGGGTTTGAGACCCAAAAGTGAATAGAGCTATGTTCCTAGTTTCTCCTACTTCAAAAGTAAAGAGCCTACCATGCTTCTCACCTCTGGCTATGTTCTTGAAGCCTTGACATGGATCTTCCACAAAAGCTCCATGTTGGGTGAACCTAACTTGCAAGCCTTTTTCAACTATTTGGCCTACACTTATTAGGTTTTTAGTGATAGTGGGTACAAAGAGAACCTTACTCAGAATGGTTGTCCTTCCATTGCAAGCTTTGACATCACCAAACTTCTCCAGATTGTGCTTTGTGTCCTCTCCTATTTGAACTTCATGTATATGCTTTGGACTTTCCAAATCATATAGAAGAGCAATGTTGCCTACAACATGATTTAAACATCTTGAATCTATGTAGAACAAGTGATCATCTTCTTTACCTTCTTTGTGGCTTACATTCATAAGATGCAATGAGTCTTCATGTGGGTGATCTTTTGAATAATTGTTGAAGTCCCTTCTATTATATACTCTATTGTTATTGTTGAAGTTGTGTCCACCTTTGCCTCTAATGTTGCCATATCGACCTCTTCCACTACCTTTTTGGGTCTTCCCATTGAACTAGCAATTCTGAGTGGTGTGGTTGGTCTTATCACAGATGGCATAAGGATGAACATTCTAAACTTTGGCTTTGTCATGCTTTGGTCCTTTCTTTTTCCCTTTCCACTTTCTCTTTCTTGTGAAGTTGGCTTGGGAAGTCTCCTCTTCATCTTCTTCCTTCTTCTTGCCTTTCATCTTCTTGTCCTTCTTATCTACATATAGAGCACTACTTGAATTACCATGATAGGAGTTACGTTCCTTTATGCCATTGTTGGCCTCTTGATTGAAGACTTGTCCAAGAAAGATGTTGAAGTCTAGAGTTTGCACATCCATGATGAGATCATAAGCCATGGTGAAAGATTGCCATTGCTTATCACTTCGAATCCCATTGAGAATAGAATTTGCCTCATGATAGCCTCTTCTTCAATCAGCTCTCCAATGGATGCTAACTGATCTGCAACCTCCTTGACCTTGGTAACAAACTCTATGATGGTTTCCTTAGGTGTCTTCTTCATTTGGTTGAGCTCGTTCCAAAGATGATTCTTTCTTGCTTTGATACTAGCAAAAAAGAAAGTCTCGAGGGCATCCCAAGTCTCTTGAGATGTCTTGCATCCTCTAATATGTAGTAATAGAAAGTGAGAGATAGAGTTTAGTATGTACAACCTTGCTTGAGCATCCCATGCACATCAAAGTATGGGCTTATCTATCTCCTCTTATGTAGGTCCTCCTTTGGATCTTGGAATATGCATAGCTTCATCACCTGCTACAATTCCGTAAAGATTTTTACCTCACAAATAGGCCTCCATTATGATTTTCCAAGCCACATAGTTGTGTCAATCAAGCTTCTCAATCATTGAGGGAAAGTTGTCACCCATCTTGATCTAGCTCTGAGATAGAGTTTCTTGAGATGTCTTGCATCCTCTAATATGTAGTAATAGAAAGTGAGAAATATAGCTTAGTATGTACAACCTTGCTTGAGCATCCCGTGCACATCAAAGTATGGGCTTATCTATCTCCTCTTATGTAGGTCCTCCTTTGGATTTTGGAATATGCATAGCTTCATCACCTGCTACAATTCCGTAAAGATTTTTACCTCACAAATAGGCCTCCATTCTGATTTTCCAAGCCACATAGTTGTGTCAATCAAGCTTCTCAATCATTGAGGGAAAGTTGTCACCCATCTTGATCTAGCTCTGATACCACTGAAAGAACTTGGAGAAGCTTGTAGGAGGTAGAAAAGTGAGTTGTGAAGCGATGAAGTTTTTTCTAGCCAACCAACACAAGACTAGACCTTAAGCTTATGGAAACTAAAATAGACCTTATAGGCATGCAATACGTGCAATAAAATGCACTATGTACTTCGGAACATCAAGGAGAAAGAGTTGATACAAAACAGATAGGTTTGCACATTAACTAGAGCAGAAAACTTACTATCTTTGGATGAGACAATCAACTTCAAATGCCCATAGCGACCAACATGGCTATAATTAGAAAACATCCTTTTGGAGGAGTGATACACATAGGGTTGAGTATATAGAATGCACAAGAGTACAAGAAATAAGCAAAATATGCTTTTGGAATGAATTAGACTCAGCAAGTTCTATTTGGATTGAAATAAGCAAAATATGCTTTTGTGCCAATTTCTATTTGGATTTTGGTTTGATGATACAAACACCCCAAAGTTTTCTATAGGTCCATTGCGTAATCTATTCAATGTTTGGAGATATAGTCATTTTTTTTGCATCAGGGTATAATCATGGCCATGGCTAAAAATAATGACGTTTTTCATATCTTCGTTGTTGAGTATAAGCCACATGATTCCAACTACCCATTATGGGCGTGCATGATGCACAATGTAATGGTTGCAAAGGGATTATGGAAAAATTTTTAGGGTGTCAAAATGAAAGAACCTAGAGAAGCTTGTAGGAGGTAGAGGAGTGAGTTGTGAAGCAAGGAAGTTTGGTCTAGCCAACTAGCACAAGACCAGCCATCGAGCTTATGGAGACTCAAATAGACCTTATAGGCATGCGATAAGTTCAATAAAATGCACTATGTACTTTGGAGCATCAAGGAGAAAGAGTCCATACAAAACAAATAGGTTTGCACATTGACTAGCTCAAAAAACTTAATATCTTTGGATGAGACAATCAACTTTAAATGCTCATAGCAACTAGCGTGAAATTAAACATATCTTGGTTAGCCAAAATGTTATTATTATGGATTGTTGATATATTTAGGTAGTGATGTGTGTGAACACACTAGGACCGCCGGAGCACTTTTTTCCCTATTTAGGAGGTTTTTTTTCCCCCGGCTTGTATATATGCCTATTGCCCTAATGGGCTACTTATCTTTGTACATTCTCTAGTAATACATTCAGTATTGTGTGTTTGTGCTCCAAGCTTCTTCTTCTTCCTTGTGCTATTCGCGTGCTTCCGCAGACGTCTAACTCCAACAATTGGTATCAGAGCAGGTCCTCGCTTCATCTAGGGCGCCATCGACACTCCTCCGTTTGCAGTCTCAGAATCGTACAAATTTTGGTGAGCATACTCAGGGTGTTTTCGAGATCAAAACAGCTTTGCTGTATGGTGCCGAAATCGTGATCTGAGCTGGTTTCGACCTTCGAACGCACTATCGTAGCACTTGTGTAGGCTATTTTGTCTTTTTGTGCCAAAGGTATATACCTGTTTCTGTTCACCAATATAAGCATCTCGAAGTCTACTACAGGTTTAGCAGAACTTGTATGGGCAGTTCCGTTCAACTTTTTGAGATACAGTCAATTTTCTGCATCAAGGTATTTTAGTCACCGGCCATGGCTGAAAGCAGTGATGTATTCCGTATGTTGGCTGTTGAGGATAAGTTGGATGGTACCAACTACCCATTATGGGCTTATATGATGCGACATGTATTGGTTGCAAAAGGACTGTGGAACATTGTGCAGGGTGTTGAAAGACGTCCTGTTACACCTGCAACTACAGGTACTACAAATACAGATGCTGGAGCTGATGAAGATGGTGTCGAAGATGATATTGTGCAGATTCCTGTTCGTGCTGCTGTTTTTGTTGCACCTACTGCAGAGCAGATTCGTTGGGATGGCAAAGATGCCTAGGCACATGCATTGATAGCCTTGTCTGTCAAACGTGTCATTATTCCTCATATTCGTTGTTGCAGAACAGCTAAGGATGCTTGGGATACACTTACCACATTGTACCAAGCTAGGAATGAGGCTCGTGTTGCTTACCTCCGAAAACAGTTGGAGAGTGAGCACATGAATGAAGGTGATTCTATGGACAGTTTCCTAACGAAGATCAAAGACTTGAAGGAACAGTTGATTTCTGCTGATGAGGTTATACCAGATAGCTCACTTGTGCAGACCGTTCAAAATGGTCTTCCTGATTCATACCAGAGTTTTGCTTCTACTCTTCGGTTGATGATGAAAGGCAATCCAAATGCCTTATCATTTGAGGAGTTAGTCTCTGTTCTGTTGCAAGAAGATCAGTCCAGGAAAAATAGGTCCATTATGCGAGTTGCAGATCAAGCTTTCCTGGCTAGTCAGAAGGGCAAAGGAAAGTGGAGCTCTTCAAGTAGCACTACAAGGAATACGGGCATATAGCGACGGTTAAGGTGATAGAATTTCATCGCTATAAAATTGCAACTTGCATCGTAATTAGCGTCGCGTGTCGACCGTCGATTAAACGACGTAGAAAACGACGGTATTTGCGACTTGTGACGCGACAGGATTGCAACGTTCCCATAAAATGTCGCTAAAATGACGCAATTTAAAAGCGTTGCATAAGCGACACTTTCTTGCGTCGCATAGGTGATGTTACTTGCCGTCGCATAAGCGATGCTAAAATTGTCGCATATTCGATGACGAATAGCATCGCTTACACGACGATCTGTTGACGGACAAAAATTAAAACGTTGGAGGCTCTGATCGGCATTTTCACGCATCTGATCGAAGAGCTCCAACGTTCGAAATTGCGCTGCGCTTACGAGTTGAAGCAAGTATATGCAGAATTGTTGTTTTGCCTAAGCTCTCTCTTATTGTCTCCCTTTGTCTTTGTTTCTCTCTTTCTACATCTTTCTCTCTTTGAATTCTCTCTCTCTCTCTAGATCTCTCTCTCTCTAGATCTCTCTCTCTAGATCTCTCTCTCTCTCTCTCTAGATCTCTCTCTCTCTCTCTCTCTCTCTCTCTCTCTCTCTCTTCTTTCTCTCTTCATTGCAAGTTATTCAAGAAGCTAACCAAGCAAAAAGTATGGCTAACAATTGTAAGTACAATTTCTATTCTTTGTAGATCATTTGAATTGTGTTATTTTCATTACATAGCATACTCACACTTATTGATATGCACTCATACACTTATACATGATGAAGATGCACCTTCACACATATACATATATACACATGCACATACACACACATATATACACGTAGATACATGTGCACATACACTTAGACATACACACATATACACATGCATCTGCACAAACATTCCTACAACCACATAAAAAGATGTCCATTCATGCATTATTGTATATATATATATATATATATATATATATACACACACACACATACACACATTAACATATATGCAAATACATGTATATGCACATCCACATACACATGCATGTTTCATACATATACACATGCATATATATACACATGCATATACATATACACATATACATATACATATACATATACATATACACATATACATATACATGCATATACATGTACACACACATACATATACATGCATATACATATACACACACATACACAAGAACATGCACATACTCATACACACATATACATTTATACATGCACATGCACATACATACATATACACACACATACACATGCACATACATACATATACACACACATACATATACTCTTAGGTACACACATATGAATGAATTATATAATTAAAGTATTAAAACACATATACACATGCACACACACATGCATATACCTACATATACACATATACATGCACATACACACACATACACATAGAGTTATACATATACATGCATATACATATACACACACATACACATAGAGTTATACATATACATGCATATACATATACTCAAAAATAACAGATGAGGTATTATCAGGTAAGGGGGTTCCATTCTTATTTACATTTCAAGAAAAAAATGATGTTTCTACTTTTGTAGCATATAATAGCGAATGCATGCAAGCATTCCTTAGCGAGTACGAGGAACTTCAAAGTCTCCGAAGTAAAAGGCGAAAAAACAAAAGATCTAGATGTAATCTCGATAATAATGAGATTACAGATATACCTTCTTTCACGGATTGGCTATATAGTCGTTGCAACGCACCAATGCAAATACTGAAGAAATCTCAGATGAGCAAAGAGAGTTAATGATAGGTTGTGAACGAAAGGTAATTTTATTAAAATAATATTACTAATTGAATTTATTTTGCAGGCTCGAATGTTTACTAATATGTGGGCTTTTGGACAGCATATTAGAATCAAAGCCATTGATTCTTTACGTAAAACAGAGGATTCTAGTATTGTTGCTTCTTTCAAGCAACTATCACGTGCTAGCTCAAAAGACACGAACCTTATAGATAGCGAACTTGGTTACGTAGGAACTATTGTTGGTATCTACGAAATTTCATTTCGTACATTCAAACAGGTAGAAAAAAGTTTATATATATTTTTTAGAGTTAGTTATTTTTTTAAGCACCTAATAATGGGTTTTTGTTGTTATATATTTTGATAGGTCATTTTGAAGGTTGACAGGTTTCGAGTGGAGTATAAAGGTAGTAATTCTACATTAAGAAAGGAATTATCTGGGTTTTGGGCAATTGATTCTTCCAAGGTAATGCGATCTACTAAAGAACCATATATTCTTCCTAGGCATATTGAACAAACATTTTTTTATAAAAACCCAGATGCTCATCCTTGGTGGCAAGTCATTCATGTGCAACCTAGAGGTAGGTCATTGTTTGAACAGTTTATTGTTAGAGAGATCGAAGAAAGTCCTCTTGATGATTCAGCATCAGATACTGATACATCAACATCTAAAATAGAAATTAGAATCATTATACGTGATAATGATACTAATCTTTTTGATGAAGAGGATAATTCTCTACATGCTGATTCTATTGATGAGGAAGTGGAATTACCAGAAATAGATATTAATCCATCAATAGATGATGTGATTCATGAGAACATAGATTTAACAATAGAAGAAGTAAATGAAATCAATAAGGATAATGAAGATGAAACTATATTGATGTCTTACCAAAATGATGGCAATAATGAAAACATATGAGCATATTAGATAGTAAATTGTACTCTAGTTATCGATCAATAACTTGAAGCTTCTGAATGGATATCAGATAATAGGTTTTTTTTATTAACTTGAATAACGATGAATCCTATTAGAGAGATGAAATCATGTTCTTCTAAGTTAGAACATGAAGCTTGGGGGTATGCCTAATTATTTTATATATAGCTTTATCTTCGAGGAGCAAATTTTTATCATGTATGTATGCATATGTGTGTGTATTCATGTGTATTATATGTATACATATGTTAGTATGCATATATATGTATTTCGTGTATATGTATGTGTTTTGCATGTGTGTGATATATGTATACATGTGTTAAATATGCATATGTGTATATATGCATATGCATTTATGTAGAATATTCATGTATTCATGTAATATATGCAAGTGTTTATAATTGTGTACATGTATATATGTATATGTGTCTGTGTAAATATGTACATGTAATTATGTATGCATGTATATATATGTTTATGTGTGCATGTAGGCATGTATATGTGATGTGTACATGTATATATGTATATATGTCTATGTGTAAATGTGTACATGTAAATATGTTAGTATGTATATATATATTTATGTGTGCATTTAGGCATGTATGTGTGATGCATAATATATCTACTCCATTTTATATTTATGTATCCTATCTACATGATGTGTATATATCTTTACATATATTATGATCCTCGTTGATTCAAGTAGCTATATATAGAGGCATAAGGTTGGGAGGAGAGACATCTCTCTAGTAGGACGTCGAAGGTGTACATATACTTCAAACATATGGCTAAAAAGTTGAATTAGAGTTTTTAAATTAGGGATTTCAAAACCCTAATATCGAAATTAGTGTTTTCAATTTAGGATTTTTGAAATAGGATTTATTTATTTATTTATGCGTATGCATGTGTTGTGTATGTATGTGTATCTATATGTGCATATGCATGTGTTTTGTGTGTATATATGCATGTGTGTGTATGCGTGTATTTATACCTCTAGTCTCTCTCTCTCTCTCATATACATACATACATGCATAAACACACATACTCATATCCACATATATATACATAAAAGCAGTGCATACCGTGCATTGTCGCGACGATGAGACATAAGTGTCCGCATCTCTTTTAAACACCACTTAAGGGACCATCCTGTCCCAAACTCTGTCTCAAGTGAACTAAGCACATATTTTTTATCCCTCTCATCATGATCACCCAAAAATAAAAAACATAATGTAAATAAAACATAAGATATATATTTCAATTTATATGTAAAACTTTTACTTACTTCCACGGTAAGTGGATAAAGCGCAGGTAAGAGTCGCATAGTGCCCGCATTCTTCTCTTGAACTCCAATCCATTCCCTATGTACACAATGTTCCCCTCTGGCTCTATGTCGCACTCTAGTTCTAAGGTGCCTATGCATGTCCTCATAGGCAACTCTGCTCTGCTATCACGTGCTGGAGGTGGTATAGGTGTCCTGAAAATAGATAGATAGAAATAAATAAAAATATGTGTTATAATATCATAAAAAAGTTTATGAAAACAAAACATACATATGAGCAGCTAGCTCTCTTCCTGCATGTGGAGCCGCAGAAGAGCCCTCGTCTGATTGCTGGGTAAGCATCTTGATCGTATAATCCAGCTGCTCATCAGACATCTCTGAGTAATCACACATTATGGCCCCTAGAGTATCAGATGGAACTCTTGCTCTCATAAGACTTTTTATGAGAGTGAGTTTCGCCTTTCTCTCTCTACTGAGATCCATAATACCTAACATATAAAACAAAATGGTTAGAAATCAATATATATACGTGTACATATGTAAGTGTGTATGCATTAAGTATGTGTATGTATGCATGTGTGTGTGTATGTATGTGTGTGTATATGTGTGTATGTGTGTATGCATGTGTATGTGTGTGTATGCATCATTATGTGTATATGTGTCTATGTGTGTATGTGTGTGTATATGTGTGTGTGTATGTATGTGAATATGTGTGTGTGTATGCATGTATGTATGTATGTATGCATATGCATATGCATTATGTATGTATATATATGCATGTATGTGTATGTGTGAGTATGTCTCTCTATGTGTGTGTATGCATATATGTGTGTATGTATGCATATATGTGTGTATGTGTGTATGTGTGTATGTGTGTATGTGTGTATGTATGTATGTGTGTATGTGTGTGTGTATATGTGTTTGTATTTGTGTATGCATGTGTATGTGTGTGTATGCATCATTATGCGTGTAAGTGTCTATGTGTGTTTGTGTGTGTATATGTGTGCGTGTGTGTGTGTGTGTCTATGTGTATGTGTGTGTGTCTATGAGTGTGTATGTGTTTATGTGTATGTATGTATCTATTTGTGTGTATGTGTCTATGTGTGTATGTGTATGCATGTATGTATGCATATGTGTGTGTATGCATGTGTATGTGTGTGTATGCATCATTATATGTGTATGTGTCTATGTGTGTATGTGTGTGTATATGTGTGTGTGTATCTATGTGTATGTGTGTGTGTCTATGAGTGTTGATGTGTTTATGTGTATGTATGTATCTATGTGTATGTATGTGTCTATGTGTGTATGTGTATGCATGTATGTATGCATATGTGTGCGTATGCATATGTATGTGTGTGTATTCATCATTATGTGTGTCTATGTATGCATGTGTATGTGTGTATGCATCATTACATGTGTATGTGTCTATGTTTGTATGTGTGTGTATATGTGTGTGTGTGTCTCTATGTGTATGTGTGTGTGTCTATGAGTGTGTATGTGTTTATGTGTATGTATGTATCTATGTGTGTGTATGTGTCTATGTGTGTATGTGTATGCATGTATGTATGCATATGTGTGTGTATGCATATGTATGTGTGTGTATGCATCATTATGTGTGTCTATGTATGCATGTGTATGTGTGTATGCATCATTACGTGTGTATGTGTGTATGTGTGTATGTGTGTATGTGTGTATGTGTGTATGTGTGTATGTGTGTGTATATGTGTGTGTGTCTATGTGTATGTGTGTGTGTCTATGAGTGTGTATGTTTTTATGTGTATGTATCTATGTGTGTGTATGTGTATGCATGTATGTATGCATATGTGTGTGTATGCATATGTATGTGTGTGTATGCATCATTATGTGTGTATGTGTCTATGTGTGTATGCGTGTGTGTATGCATTATGTACGTGTATGTAAGCATGTGCATTATGTATGCATATAAGTATGTATGTATGCATATGCATATGCATTATGTATGCATATGCATATGCATTATGTATGCATATGCATATGCATTATGTATGCATATGCATATGCATTATGTATGCATATGCATATGCATTATGTATGCATATGCATATGCATTATGTATGCATATGCATATGCATTATGTATGCATATGCATATGCATTATTTATGCATATGTGTGTATGTGTGTGTATGCATTATGTATGTGTTTGTAAGCATGTGCATTATGTATGCATATGCATATGCAATATGTATGCATGTATGTGTATGTGTGTGTATGTCTCTCTATGTGTGTGTATGCATATATGTGTGTGAATGTGTGTGTACATGTGTCTGTATGTGTGTATGCATGTGTATGTGTGTGTATGCATCATTATGTGTGTATGTGTGTGTATATGTGTGTGTATGTGTGTGTGTCTATGTGTATGTGTGTGTATCTATGAGTATGTATGTGTTTGTGTGTGTGTATGTGTCTATGTGTGTATGTGTCTGTGTGTGTGTATGTATCTATGCATGTGCATTATGTATGCATGTAAGTATGTATGTACATTGTATGCATATGCATATGCATTATGTATGCATATGTATGCATGTATGTGTTTCTGTGTGTATGTCTCTCTATGTGTGTGTGTGTATGCATATATGTGTGTATGTGTGTATGTGTCTGTATATGTGTCTGTATGTGTGTATGCATGTGTATGTGTGTGTATGCATGTGTATGTGTGTGTATGCATGTGTATGTGTGTGTATGCATGTGTATGTGTGTGTATGTGTGTGTATGCATGTGTATGTGTGCATGTGTTTGTGTATATGTGTGTGTATGTGTGTGTGTCTATGTGTATGTGTGTGTATCTATGAGTGTGTATGTGTCTATGTGTCTATGTGTGTGTATGTGTTTATGTGTGTATGTGTATGCATGTATGTATGCATATGCATGTGTATGCATGTGTATGTGTGTGTATGCATCATTATGTGTGTATGTGTCTATGTGTGTATGTGTCTATGTGTGTATGTGTCTATGTGTGTATGTGTTTGTGTATATGTGTGTGTATGTGTGTGCGTCTATGTGTATGTGTCGCTACGCGTCTATGAGTGTGTATGTGTTTATGTGTGTGTATGTGTCTATGTGTCTGTATGTGCATATGCATTATGTATGCATATGTATGCATGTATGTGTATGTGTGTGTGTATGCATATATGTGTGTGTATGTGTGTATGTGTGTGTGTATATGTGTGCCTATGTGTGTATGCATGTGTATGTGTGTGAATGCATCATTATGTGTGTATGTGTCTATGTGTGTATGTGTGTGTGTATATGTGTGTGTATGTGTGTGCGCATCTGTGTGTATGTGTGTGTGTCTATGAGTGTGTATGTTTGGAAGTGTGTGTGTATGAATGTGTGTCTATGAGTATGTATGTTTGGATGTGTAAGTGTATATGTGTGTCTATGTGTGTATGCATGTGTATGTGTGTGAATGCATCATTATGTGTGTCTATGAGTGTGTATGTATATGTGTATATGTGTGTGTATATGTGCGTCTATGTGTGTGTGTATATGTGTCTATGTGTGTCTATGTGTGTATGCATGTGTATGTATGTGAATGCATCATTATGTGTGTATGTCTATGTGTGTATGTGTGTGTATATGTGTGTGTATGTGTGTGCGCGTCTATGTGTATGTGTGTGTGTCTATGAGTGTGTATGTGTTTATGTGTGTGTATGTGTCTATGTGTGTATGTGTCTATGTGTGTATGTGTCTATGTGTGTATGTATGCATATGTGTGTATGTGTGTGTATGCATTATGTATGCATATGTGTGTATGCATTATGTATGTGTATGTATGCATATGCATTATGTATGTGTATGTATGCATGTGAATTATGCATGCATATGTGTGTGTATGCATGTAAGTATGTATGTATGTACGCATATGCATATGCATTATGTATGCATATGCATTATGTATGCATATGTGTGTGAATGCATGTAAGTATTTATGGATGTACACATATGCATATGCATTATGTATGCATGTATGTGTATGTGTGTGCATGTCTCTCTCTATGTGTGTGTGTATGCATATATGTGTGTGTATGTGTGTATGTGTGTATGTGTGTGTATGTGTGTGTGTATGTGTGTGTATGTGTCTGTGTATGTGTCTGTGTATGTGTGTGTATATGTATGTGTATATGTGTGTGCATGTGTATGCATTATGTGTGCATGTGTATGCATTATGTGTGCATGTGTGTATGCAACCTTATTTGTGTATGTGTGTATATGTGTGTGTATTTGTGTGTATGTGTGTGTGTGTGTCTATGTGTATGTGTGTGTGTGTCTATGTGTGTATATGTGTGTGTGTACATATGTATGTGTATGTAAGTGTGTGTGTGTGTGCGCATACCTGCTTGCTGTTAGTTTGTGCAGCCCTCTCTCTCTCTCGCGCTCTCTCTCTCTCTCTCTCTCTCTCAGTCTCTTCTTGCTCGCGTCCAAGTCCCGGCACAAATGTGCCGGGAGAAATCAATTTTTTTTTTTTACATTCCAGAGTGTCGCATATGTGACGCTCTGTAGTTTGCCAACGTCGCTCACACCGTCGCTAGGCAGCGACGAAATTAGCGACGCTCTTTAATTAGCGTCACATAAGTGACGCTAGCATCGCTTATGCGACGAGGGTCGGGGAAAAAAAAAATTTGAAATTCTGACTGTCGCTTATGCGACGACCTCGTCGCATAAGCGATGCTTCCCATTTTTTTTCCAATTCGGGGGCGTCGCTACACCCCCCTTTTTCTTATAGTGTAGTAAGCAGAAATTTGCTAATTCTGCATATTCAAAGAAGGAAGATAAAGATGAGAAGAAATCAGAAAAGCAGAAATTGTTTTGTAAGTACTGTAAAGGGAATGATCATATCATAAAGAACTGTCCAAAACTGGCTGCTAAAGAGGCAAAGAAGAAAGAGGCTGGAATGGTTGTTGCAGAGGCCTCTACACCAAAAACAGAGTCTGCAAATCTTGTGCAGGAAGAAGAATGGGCGTTTACTACTGTCTGCAGTTTTGACCCATCTTTTCATGAGCAGTGCATGTCTGCAGTAGACTCAGATGTTTGCAGTATTTTGACAGTGGGGTGACCAAACATATTACCTCGCAGTGAAGCTTCTTCTCTTCACTCGAGCCTGCCCCTATAGGGAATACTGTTACATGCGCCAACAACTCCTCTTATCCTGTTATGGGAGTTGGTAAGATCATTTTGACTACTGCTGATGGTAGTTCTTTCACTTTGTCAGATGCTCTATTTGAGCGAGGGATCAAAAAGAACCTGTTATCAGTTTCTGCATTAGCCAAGATTGGCTTGGTTGTGAAATTTGTTGATGATAGGTGTACAGTTCATGATCTGTCAAATGGCGATGTGATTATTGCTTCTCGCATTTTATGTCGTGGGCTGTATAAGCTCATAGACTATGAAAGATCTGTAAATGATTTGGCATGTGTAGTAAATGATTCTCAGGCTATGTCAGATGCAAAGCTTTGGCATGCACGCTTTGGTCATCTGAATTTTGCTAGTTTGCTACGCTTGCAGAAATCTGAAATGGTGTCCTCATTGCCCAAACTTGAGGCACCTGAAAAACATGTTTGTGAAGGCTGTATTTTGGGCAAAATACAACATTCATCCTTTCCAAAAGATGGTTCAGTTCGGGCTACTCAGAAATTGCAACTTGTATATAGTGATGTCTGTGATCCTATGCAGACACCTTCTTTTGGAAATTACCTTTACTTCGTGACTTTCATTGATGATTTTTCCAGGCATGCATGGGTATATCCACTCAAAGCAAAGTCCAAAGTGTTCATGTGCTTCAAACGATTTTTGGTTTTGGCTGAAAATCTGTCAGCATGTAAAATGGGCACCCTCCGTTCTAATCGAGGGGGGGAATATATGTCTTCTGATTTTAATGCATTTCTGGCTGAACGTGGGATAAAACACCAGTGTACAGTGCCGTATACACCTCAACAGAATGGAGTTGCTGAACGAAAGAACAGGTCACTCATGGAGATGGCGAGGTGTATGGTCAAGAGTCAGGCTTTACCTCATAGTTTTTGGCTTGAGGCTATCATGTGTGCAGCATATGTACTGAACAAGTGTCCCACTAAAGCACTGCAGTCTATCACTCCATATGAGGCTTGGCATGACCGCAAGCCATGTGTTTCTCATCTGCGTGTTTTTGGTTGTTTGGCATATGCACTAGTGCCTGAACAACATCGCAAAAAATTGGATGATAAGGCAATAAAATGTATTTTTGTTGGGTACAGTTCTGAAAGTAAAGGTTATCATCTGTATCATCCACATACTAAATGCATTTTGGTTATCCGTGATGTTGTCTTTGTGGAAGATGCTATTCAACCATTGCTTTCATGTACTAAGGAGACATCTGTTAGCTCCAAAGACATGTATGATACTTTGATGCCTCTTTTTACAGGTGGAGAGTCTAGTGCTGGTCCTAATGAGGCAACTTCTCAGCCTTTGCAGGTTTCATATGATGATGCAGATCATTCCATTTCTGATGCAGATTTACATGATGCACTTGTTGATGAGAGAGCTGATATTGAGCAGGCAAAAACTATGCCAAAATGGCTGGTGCAGACTTTGCGTGACAGCAAATTAGATGCACGTTTGTCATATCGTACTTGTTCAGGCTCTCATAGTGCCTCCTTTGCATCAGATTTCTATGCTATGGTTGTGTCTAGTCTCTGTGATGAGAATGAGCCTGTTTCTTTTGATGAAGCACAGAAGTCAGAAAATTGGATGGCTGCTATGCAATCTGAATATGATGCTATAATGAAGAATGGTACATGGTCTTTATGTGACTTGACTCCTGGCAAGAAGGCCATTGGCACTAAGTGGGTATACAAGTTGAAGCGTAAACCTGATGGTACAGTTGACAGGTATAAGGCTAGGCTTGTTGCAAAGGGTTATGCACAGGAAAGAGGCATTGATTTTGATGAGACCTTTGCACCTACATGCCGTATGACTACTGTTCGGAGCATTTGTGCACTTGCAGCCCATCATGGTTGGAATGTACATCAGTTGGACATTAAAACAGCATTTCTGAATGGTGACTTGCATGAAGAAGTGTATGTTTTTCAGCCCCGTGGCTTTGTGCAGAAAGGCATGAAAACCAGGTGTGCAGGTTAAAGAAGGCGTTATATGGTTTAAAGCAAGCACCACGTGCTTGGTATGAGAAGATACATGCCTATCTGATTGCACATGGTTTTGAGAACAGTCCAACTGAAAGCACGTTATATGTTAAGCGTGTTAATGATGTGCTTTGATCATTGTTGTCTATGTTGATGACATGTTGCTCACTGGTCTTATTGAGAAGCATATTGCTGAGTTTAAGGCTGATTTGCATGCCTCATTTGAGATGTCTGATTTGGGGCATTTGCATCACTATTTGGGCATTCAGTTTATGCAAGTTGATGGTGGAATGGCTTTGTTTCAAATGAAATATATTGACACATTATTGCAGCGTTTTGGCCTTGAAGACTGTAAGCCTATTGCCACTCCTATGGAGACAGGTTTACAATTGAGTCTTCATGATGCTCGAGATGCATTTGATGCTGTTCTCTATCAGTAGGCTGTTGGATGCTTGATTTACTTATGCATTACTTGGCCAGATATTCAATTTGCTGTCTCACAGATGAGCAGGTTTATGCATTGCCCAGGAGTCATGCATTTGAAGGCGGTTAAGCGCATCTTTCGCTACTTGAGTGGTACTCGGCTACCTGGGTTGTTTTATCCCAAGGGGGGATCACTACCGCAAAATTTGCATGCTTTTTCTGACTCAGATTGGGCTGGTTGTTATGACACTCGTGTGTCCACCAGTGGTTTTTGCTTCATGCTTGGTAGCTCATGTATATCTTGGTTGAGCAAGAAGAAGCCTACTGTGGCCACTTCTAGTTGTGAGGCTGAGTATAGGGCAGCTTTCACAGCGACTATTGAGTGTGTGTGGCTTAGACGCCTTATGGCTGATTTGGGTGTTGGTCAGTCTTCTGCCACCACCATCTTCACTGACAGTCAGAGCGCATTGGCAGTTGCAAGGAACCCTGTGTTCCATGCTCGCACTAAGCACATTGAGGTGTATTATCACTATGTTAGGGAGAGGTTCTCTGCTGGGGAGATCAGCTTGGCATATGTGCCCACGCAGGAGAACATTGCAGACCTTTTCACGAAGGCTCTGCCTAGGGAGAAGTTTGAAGCTTTCCGCAAAACTTTGGGCTTACTTCCTTTTCTGGAGTGATTTCCACATAGCTTGGCACTTCCTTATACATGAGTGCTAGCTCCTTGTTCACCGCATCACTCCTAGGGGGATTTGTTGAGATATTTAGGTAGTGATGTGTGTGAACACACTAGGACCACCGGGGCACTTTTTTCCCTCTTTAGGAGGTTTTTTTCCCCCGGCTTGTATATATGCCTATTGCCCTAATGGGCTACTTATCTTTGTACATGCTCTAGTAATACATTCAGTATTGTGTGTTGTGCTCCAAGCTTCTTCTTCTTCCTTGTGCTGTTTGCGTGCTTCCGCAGACGTCTAACTCCAACATGGATCATGTAATGCTACCTTTACTTTCATGTATCAAGGAGATTTTTTCAAGCTCAAAGGATGTGTATGACACCTTGTTGCCTCTTTTTGTTGTCATATAGACAAATGTATCTCCTAATGAGGTGAATTCTTGTCCTATGTCGATTTTCGATGAAGACACATATCATTCTATTTTTTATGTAGATATTCATGATGAAATCATTCATGAGAGAACAAATTGATGTGACAAAATCCATGCCAAAATGGTTGGTACAGACTTTGAGAGATAGTTAGATGCACCTTTTCCTTATCATATTGGCTTGGGATTCCATGGTTCTTTTACATCAGATTGCTATGCAATGGTTGTTTTTTATCTTCATGATGAGAATGATCCCATTACTTTTAATGAAGCAAAAAATTCAAAAATTGTTAGAGTTCAAGGTCTATGGAAGCACACGAAAAGAAAAAGGAAAAAGAAAAAGCTTGGAGCACAACACAATATTGAATTTATTACCAAACAAATATACAAAGATAACTAAGCCATTAGGGTTATAGGTGTATATATAAGCCAGTGGAAAAAACATCCTAAAGAGGGAAAAAATTGTCTGCATAACCCTAAGTGTGTTCAGACACATCACCACCAAAATATATCAACAAGTCCCCCCTAAAAGTGATGTGGTGAACAAGGATCCTGCATTCATTTGTAAGAAAGTGCCAAGCTGTGTGGAAAGAGATCAATCCACAAAAGTAAGTAAGCCCAAAGCTTTGTGAACAGCTTCAAACTTCTCTTAGGTAAAGCCTTTGTGAAAAGATCTGTAACATTATCCTGTGCGGGAACATAAGCCAAACTAATCTCTCCAACAAAGAACCTCTCCTTGACATAATCGTAGTGCACCTCAAGTTAGTGAAGATGATGGTGGCAGAAGACTGGCCAACACCCAAATCATCCAAAAATCATATGAGCCATACACACTCAAAAATCATTGTGAAAGCTTCCCTATACTCAGCCTCACAACTAGATGTGGCCACAGTAAGCTGCTTCTTGCTCAACCAAGATATGGATGGGCTACCAAGTATGAAGCAAGAACCACTAGTGGGGACATGGGTCTCATAGCAACCAACCCAATTTGAGTAAAAAAAATTATGTAAATTTGGCCATAATGATCCCCCCTTGGGATAAAACAATCCAAGCAATCGAGCACCACTCAAATAGCAAAAGATGCACTTAACCACCTGCCAATTCTTGACACTTGGACAATGCATAAACCTGCTCATCTAAGAGATAGCAAACTCAATGTCAAGCCTAGTTGTCTCAAGCATCCAACAACCTACTAATAGAGAACAACACCAAATGCATCTCCAACATCATGAAGACTCAACGTAAACCTGTTTCCATGGGGGTGGCAATAGCTCTGGAATCTTCAAGGCCAAAAATTTGCAATATTGTATCAATATATTTTTTGTTTGACACAAATTTATTCCTCCATCAACTTGCATAGACTGAATGCCCAAACAATGATGCAAATACCCCAAATGTGTCATCTGAAAAGAGGCATGCAAATCAGCCTTAAATTTAGTGATATGCTTCTCATTAGGACCAATGAGCAGCATGTCATCAACATATCAACAATTATTAGAAGTACATCATCTGCATGTTTAACATATAAGGTGCTCTCACTTGGACTAGTCTCAAAACCATGTGCAATCAAGTCGGCATGTATCTTTTCAGACCAAGCACATGGTGCTTGCTTCAAACCATATAATGCCTTTTTCAACCTACACACTTTGTTTTCATGCCCTTTCTACACAAAACCATGAGGCTGAAATACATACACTTCTTCATGAATTGTGTATGTTCCAACCATGATGAGCTGCGAAGTGCACAAATGCTATGAATGGTGTTCATTTGGAATGTTGAGCAAAGATCTCATCAAAATCAATGTAGATCTCTTGATCATAACCTTTGGCAACAAGCTTAGATAGCTTATGTTTCAACATGTACACCAATTTATTGTCAATGGCCTTTTTTCTTGGAGGAAAATCACATAAAGGACAAGGACCATTCTTCATAATAGCATCATATTTTGATTGCATAGCAGGCATCCTGTTTTTTGAATTTTTTGCTTCATCAAAAGAAATAGACTCATTCTCATCACAAAGACTAGAGAAAACCATTGCATAGCAATCTAATGCAATGGATGTGCTATAAGAGCCTGAAGGAGTATTATATGTAAAAAATGCATCTAATTTTCTATTTCTCGCACATGTGACAGTATTCCATGTAGGGTCAGGCTCGAGTGAAGTGAAGAAACTGCGTTGTGAGGTAACATGTTTGGTTGCCCCACTATCAAAGTACCAAACACCTGAGTCTATTGCAGACGTACACTGTTCATGAAAAGATTGGTTGTTGAAGCGATCAAGGACAAAGCATGGAAGCGCATCAAGGAAGTGAACACACAAGAAGAAGGAGAAAGTAGGGAGCTCCAAGAAACACCTGTCAAATTTTTAGAAGAAATCCCTATAAAAATAGTGATTTTTATCACTAAAAACCATTGTGAATACCGTTTTTCATTTTTGCAACTCCATTTTCTTCAAGCCGAGGAGTCCTCAAGCTTGAGGAGTATTAGAACTATCATCCTACCAATTCTCATAATTTTTAGACTCCGTTTGAGCCCCCAAATAAGCCCGGAACCTAATCTTTAACTAGACCAGACACTAGGTCTGGACAAGGCCAACACCACTCAAAAAACTATAAAAAGGGCTGGAGAGCTCATTTTTCGGGTTAGCTTGTTGTAGATTTCAGCTTTGTAAGAGAGTTCTTTCGCAATCGAAGATATTCCATTGTTCCACTCTTTGCTCTTACTTTGTGCGCATGTGTGTGTATGTGTGTGCATGTTTGTGTGCTTTCACTCACGCACTTGTGCCATCACTTGCTCACGGTCTTCATACCGGTCCTCACATCTCTGTAGATTGACATTTATGAGGTGAATCTCCTCACATTGGTACTTGCCATTGTGCTAGAGTGGCACCAAATTTGGCGTCGTTGCTGGGGAGAGAGCTTGGAGGACGAGCGTGTGACGGTAAGACGTAGAGTAGCAATGTTGGAAGGTAAAAAAATCACCATTTTCAGTTCAGTTTTTAAGTTTTTCTTCTCCTTCATCTTCATCATCATTACCACCTCCACTCACCTTCATCTTCTCAAATTTTTTTCATTTTTTAGAGTACATTCACCTCATTTTTCATTTGTGGCTACCAGCAAGAAGCTTAGAGGGGGTGTAGAGTTGAAACGCTGGAGAAATACTACCAAAATGCCCAAAAAAATGAGTGATCATTCTCGGACATGACAAGACCTGTGCCAAATGTCGTGAGTGTGATATCACGGGTCTGAGGAGAGATTTTGCATCTACAGACACATAGGAGTGACAAGGAGGACACAAGGTACTCATATTTGCAAAAAAATTTGAATTTGGACTCCAAAAAATTCAAGTGTCATGATTTCCCGAGGTTGAGTGTCGCGACATTTAGGTGTCGTGATTTCCCGCGGTTGAGTGTCGTGATATTTACCCTTGTCGAATATCGTGTTTGTCTCGGGACATTTGACAAGTGTCGAGTATCATGGTTGCATCATGACATTCAACAAGTGTCGAATATTGTGTTTGTCTCGCAACATTTGACAAGTGTCGAGTATCATGGTTGCATCACGACATTCAACAAGTGTCGAATATCATGTTTGTCTCCCGACATTTGACAAGTGTCGAGTGTCGTGGAGATCAAGTGTCACGATACCTGGCAAGTGTCGTGTGTCGTGATCTCAGGACCAAGTGTATATCGTGCTTGCCTCGCAAAATTTGACAAGTGTCGAGTGTCATGGAGATCAAGTGTCACGATACCTGGCAATTGTCATGTGTCGTGATCTCAGGACCAAGTGTCGCAACATCTGCTAAGTGTCGAGTGTCATGGGCATCAAGTATCACGACATCTGTCGAGTGTCATGTGTCATGACTCAGGTGTCGAGTGTCGTGGACATCAAGTGTCAAGTGTCGCGATATTACTCAGATGTCGAGTGTCGTGACTTCTTAAGTATCGTGTGTCGTCTACTTCCAAGTATCGCTAATACTTACTAAGTGTCGTGTGTCGCCTATTTTGAAGCAATCCCAGAGAGGTCTTGTTTCCTTGTTTTAACCCCCAAAACCCTGAACTAGCATAACTTTCTCATACGAAATCCGTTTGCTGTGATTTTGGGTTTGTTGGAAAGCTCGTGGGGAGTACTACCAAAACTTCCACTGGCTATAGTAAAATTAATATGTGGATTATTAGATATAGTATTTTGAAGTTGACCCTCAGGTGGACTAGGAAACCAAGGAGTTCCAAAGGATTTTGAGCAATACAAGGGGAAATTTTGGACTTCTAGACAAAGCTTATGAACCTAAGATCTGGCAGACACTTAGGCAAGGATAGACAAAGCATTAGATCATCTAAGGCTAGTGTCAACCATACAGCTAAGTCGTGGGCACAACAACTAAGTGGTTATCCCTACGTGCTAAGTTCCAACACAAGTGACTCAGAAATGTCCTTCAACATGGAGAGACCCACACGTACCTCAGGTACTGCTTATTTACAGACACCAGAAGGTCCCTATAAGACAAAATTGGAATATATCAAGACCAACTAATCAGGTGCTCGCATCTACAAGGATGGCCTGAGGCGATCACTGGTCCAACTCAAAAATCCATATCAACCCTTTGGACTTGAACAACGAGTGTTCAAGTTCGAAGAGGGTTCATACATTGACAAGGAGGGAACCATGTATGTGGTTACCAACTTACCAGATAGCACAGATGAGTTTGGAAATATCATTCCTGAGAATGAGATAGGAGACCTAGAGCAAGGGAACCTAGGACAAGAACCAAGACTCCTAGAGGTAATTCAGTCTTGACTAGAGTAATCACTTCACATTGGATCCCTCAAGATAACAAAAGCATAGAGCTATTCTTGAATAGAGAAACAGAGGAAGCCTTTTGGAGATTCAGGCCAGATTGACCCAACCCAATAGTCACCATCTATGAATTCAAGGATCGGGAATACCAGGGAAAGTTGTCTATCTAGATCACACATCTGAGAAAAGTTCTTGGTAACAGAGCAGGATAGGCATGCATACACTTGGCAGGGTGAATCAATTTTCTCTCCATCAAGATCTACTGTTTCCCATGGTATCCAAGGAGTAGGATCATCCAAGGCTCATGAAATCCAAAGGGAAGGAACCAGAGAGAGACCTGAGGTAAGCTTTGCACACACGGTGGGTAGAGACCGATCAGGATTAGGAACTAAAAGACCTGAAAGGGAGAGACATAGAACTCATAGGCATCAAAGAGATGAACATGAAGTTCCATTGACTAGACTTTGAGAGCACTCAAGAACCCTTAGACCCTCTCAACTGGTTAAGACAATGAAGAACTACTTTGATGGTTCAAGTGATCCTTATGATCATGTGGCCGAGTTCAAACAAGTGTTGAGAGTTGAACAAGTCGAAGACTTATTCACCCAGTTTGAAGCATTTGGTTTGACTTTCAAGGGTATTGCCTTAGCTTGGTTTCAACCTCTAAACAATCGCAACTACAAGGAGATAGGTCAGCAGCTAGAGGAATTCATTGTAGAATTTTCCAAGAGTGGCAACAGGCATAATACATCATCCTTGACCCACAGCTTCAAGCAGACACCCCAAGAAACAGTGCGACTTGCTATCACCGCCAAGAAAAACTTATGTTCCTGATTCCATGGATGAGGGAGCACCTCTTTCAATTCAACAGTACTCTCAAGAGTTCTTGCGGGAAATACAAGAAGAGAAATGGGCCAAGGAGAAGGATAATCCCCCTCCTATTCTTGAAATTGATGATCTTCACGATCAATTTCCCCAAGACATTCCGCTATCTATGCAGACCAAACAGAGCAACAAGAAGATGAAAGATTAGATTTTGAATCTAATTCCTTACAAGAGTTGCCACAATTCACAAGCCCATGGGAATCTGAATCTCTTCAGATCAGAGCTCCCACAATATTGGTAAGAAATGAAGACTCAGTTGTTCCAAGAAACACTGATATCGTGAAGAACACTAAGGTTCAGTGTCATCTCACTGTAGAAGAGCTGTTCAAAGCAAAACCTGAGCTATGGAATCATGTGAGGGATCAGGTTCCAGAACTTGATTCCAATATGCCAAAAGCAGGCTCTAAGCAAAAATTTCTAGAGATACCTCTCGATAAAATAGGAGACATGAGCGAAGGTGAAGAAGGTAATACTTTCCGATCACCTACCAGGGTTACACAACCAAAGCAATTGTAGATTCAGGTGCTGGTGTTGCTATTGCGACCACCTCCTTATGGAAGCAATGGGGCAAACCCACATTAAGACCAACTAGAATGAAGCTTCAAATGGCTGACGGTCATTTTGAAAGACCTCTAGGATTGCTCGAAGGGATAACTCTAACCACCTGTGGTGTAGAGTTTGAGAACACCTTTGCTTTATGTGACTTTGAAAAAAATAACGTCTATGAGATGATCCTAGGAAGACCCTTCGTACGACAGTTGCAAATAGTACAGGATTGGGGAACCAACTCCTTGTACTTACAACACTTAGGGGCCACCACCAAGGTCAATTTGAAGGATTACACCTTCAGAGATGTACCACCCCTATGGTGGAATCCTGTCCACAAAGCGAAAGAAGATTCTATCTCTGTGCATTCTGGAAGTTCACCTGATCCATCATGGCTGCATGAAGATACTCACTTGTGGATGTGCAAGGTCATAGAGGAAGCGAAAAAGCGCCTAAAACCAAGAGAAGAAGGAACTCCCCCGAGAGATAGACCAATTAAAGAATCTGCCTATACACCAATGATCTATCCAGATGAGGAATTTGAGCCTCATGGTTGGGCAGAAATCTTAGCTACCATGGACATTGCAGTCAATGAAGAACAATGGACACCTCATTGTGATGAGGAGGGTTATGATATTTTAGTGTTCATGTGTCAGCCCTTGTTGGAAGAATGTAACCCTAGTGATGTCATAGAAGAAGAAGAAAAGGAAGATGATCTAGAGTCCATTTTGATGGATAGTTGCTTTAACTCAGAAAAGCACTATTTAGAGGATGAAGGAGTGTTCAAACAAAAAGAAGAAGAACCTCTCACAAGCATTAAAACTATAAATTCAAAGGATGGAAGTGAAGGAGTTCAAAAGAAAAAGAAGAGAAAAGCAGTGAAACAAGAAGAGGAGGAATCATTGTTCGAAGTACCAAAAAAATTCAAGAAATACGAAGTGGAAGACCGAAAAATTTTGGTACGAATGCCTAAGAGAGAGGCCATCATAGGAGAATCATATGATAACAAAGAAAAGACCAAGAAAATTGTTGTAACCATTGAAGGGAACGAAGAGAGATTTACATATATAGGAGATGACGGTAGAGCTTGTAGCTCTATTAAGGGAATATAGGGACGTCTTTGTGTGGCACTATAGAGACTTGAAGGGAGTAGATCCTAGAATTTGCTCTCATACTATCCCCATGACCGTTGATGCCAAGCCCACCAAACAGAAGACCTACACATATAATGACACTTATGCAGCTAAAATCAAAGAAGAAATTGATAGGTTGATTGAAGCTGGATTTATCTATGAGATTAAGCATACTGAATGGGTGTCCCCCATTGTGGTGGTGCCCAAGAAGAATGGAAATTTGCGAGTGTGCATTAACCTTAAAAAAGTTAATGCTGCTACGATTCGAGACAGCTATCCACTTCTAATCACTGAACATCTTTTGGAGCATGTTGCAGGCAAGGAAGTTTATAGCTTCCTTGATGGATTTTCAGGCTACAACCAAGTAGCCATTGCCCTAGAAGATCAACACAAAACAGATTTTTCCACAGAATGGGGAATCTTTGCATTTTGTGTGATGCCATTTGGGCTCACCAATGCACCTGCAACATTCCAGAGGCTCATGTGTCATGTCTTCAAGGAGTTCTTGCGAAAGAGCTTAGAAGTATATGTGGATGATTTATGTGCTCATTCCCAAGAAAGAAGATACCACATCCCTGAGCTCAGACAGATCTTCAACAAATGTAGACAATATCGAGTGTGTATGAACCCAGAAAAGTGTGTGTTCATGGTGTGACAAGGTAAAATATGTTAAAAGGGGACTTCTGCCACGTCCGCTTTTAATCTCTTTCGGGTTCTTGGGGATGGTAGGGGTCTGACAATGCAGAGGCCCTTTATCTTATTTTCCCACCTTAACTATCAAATTAAGCAGCACGCTACTATCTAGTATAACTTCTTCTACACCTTATTACTGTTCGTATTTCGGTTATTCCTTACACCGTATTTAACGCACGAATTAATGATCACAGTCGCACAGACTTATTAACGTGAACATAACATTACTGTGTTAATAAAGAATTACTGTGAGTCAACAAAGACAGAGCGACAGTACTCAGAATATCTGTAATCTGCACTACAATGTCTCCACAAGATCGCAAATTGCCCAGACAGACGATCTCGCGATCCCGTCTCCTCTACCATCGAGAACACCGTAATGTCTCTTCATTAATAGGTAAAAGGGTTACATCACTTCGCTACGCCCTTTCAGTACGTACGATATATGAAAAATATAAAATTACAGTGTGCCAATCCGGCGGCCTAACACTAGCACGCACGGTGGACTCGAACCAGCAACAAAACTAAACTTAGGGCTCATCTACAGTGCCTTGTATATACATAGTTCGGGCTAATTTAAAAGTTCTGGTGATTTTCTATTTTAATGAATCCAACATTAGTTTTAATGTTTCCGGCTCCACCAACTATGCGTCAGTGCGTATTGAACTCGCCGAAATAACCTGACTTATCAAAGCATCAGTCTGCGACTGCAAAAAGGCTTCTTGCAAATAAAAATCATTGGCAAGGGCTGCATCTTGGCTCAATCTCATATCTGCAATTTGACCATCAATTCTGGATAGGCGCTCTGCTTGAAAGCCTAACTGCTTTTCTCTACGTTCCAGCTCCTGAGCTTGATATTGAATTGTTTGATAATAAGCATCTCTTTCTTTCATAATCCCTGCTAATTCCTTCTTAAGTTGAATTGTCAGACTCATCTATGCTTTTAGGGCAGAATTCGCCTGAAAAAGATCGGCATATGAGGCCTGTAATTCTGCAGTAGTCTTCTTAGCCAAAGTAGCAATTTCTTGTCCTCTGTACAGGACCTCATCAAGCTCGACGCAAGTTTCTTCTAAAAGATTACCGAGAGCAATCCGAGCATCCTCCTTATCCTGTACCAACTGATTTAATTGCTTGATTTCTTCATCACGAGCAGTTAAAAGAACATCTTTGGCTTTTAACTCATCCAATGCTGCATCTCTTTGAGCAATTAGATCATCCTGCTCTGTTATCCGAGCTTGAAGTTGCTGAAGTTGAACCTGCAAAGCATGGTTCTATGCCTTAACTGCATTTGCTTCTTCCTGTAATGGGGCAATATCTGCCTCTAAAATATCCACTTTGTGCTGTAATTCGTGTCGAATATTATCGGTTGCCAGCTTCAATTGCATAGGTAACTGCTGAGAAAATTGAATCAAGAGTTGACCCATAGACTCGAGTTCATTGAACATCGAGGTTGGAGAAGGAAGAGCAGGAAGAGATTGGGATGTAGAAGCGGAAAACAGATGAGGGGAAGGTGGTGAAGAGTAGTTGGGAGAAGAGGATGGAGAACTGGGTGCGTCGGGAACAACAGGCACAACGAGGCCAATGGGCTCAACAGGGTTTATTGGTGGAGGAATGGGTATAAGAGTATTCTGCTTGGTCGCCTCAGCCTTGTCGATTACGGCGTCAATCATGGCTATCACACCGTTAAGAATTTCAGCAGCAATATCCTTCATAGAGTCTTGATGCTGCTGATGAGAATCCACCCGAGAAGAAACTTCGTCGGAGTCTTCCAAGTGGCACCTTGTTCTTGATGCTTAATTGGAGAAGACGGACCAGAAGACTCAACGTGAATAGAAGTAGCAGTATCATGAAAAACTTCGTCGTCATGGCCAGCAGTTGATCCCTGCACTTGGCTCTCAGAGGGACTTATGCATCTGTGTTTTCGGTGAAGAAGTTGCAACAGGTCTGCATCATCATCTTCCTCATCCTCAGCATTTTCGTAGATTCTTCATGTAGTAAGAAGGGAGCGGTTGGAGGTGGTTGCGCAGCTTGGAGCACCGGAAAAAGAAAAGTAAGGATATGGGGTAGACGAGAACGTGGAAGGTCACCCTTATTGACTTGTTTGATAACCGCAACACATTCACGGTGAATGCACCAGAAATAGAATGAAGCGAAATTAACAGACTCACGGGAAGCGATATCTAGCATGGAATAAAATGGACGGGCAATACCATAGGTACGTTTTTGGAGATTCAAAGTGGCTACTAAGAACTGCAGAGCTGTGCGCTCGGGTTCAGGTCTACATAAAATGGTGTACTCATTAGATGAGTGTCGGGGAAACAACTCTGTCATGGTGGCTATAGGAAGAAGTGGACCATTCTCCAATCCTTCCATAGGGAGGCGGAAAGCTTCAGCAAATGAAGCTAAAGTAATAACAACACGGGATGGTAAACAGGCTATTGGCCAACACTGCTCTGTAGCAGGTGTAGAGGCGATGGCAGTAATGATTTGCGCATAGAATGGTTGACACTCCACTGAATGCCAAGGCAATTCAGCGAAGGCCAGAAGACCACGGGTGCGCAAGTACTCACTTACTTCAGGAGTGAGTCCTGCACGGAAGATGGCGACATTCGCGAGAGCTTCCATGGCGCGCACAAATAAAGACAACAACACAGTCAACAAGGAACGCATAATCACACAAACACAATAGCAATTAATAAGAAAAGAAACAAGATTAAGTAGTCACACGGGCAACATTAGGCAGTCGAAAACCCTAATCATCACGCGGTATTGGAAAGATATCCATCATAATTACGGCATGCATGCAGGAAAAGAAACAGTAACATAGGGCGGCGATTAATCATATCTAGATACCATAACGAGGGGATTACGGTCAGTGGTCAACCGAAATACGGGGAAAGAAATAAAACAAATAACACGCGAACAAGACGAGGTACACGTCATTGATTATCGTCCGGTTGGTGATATGGCCGAAGCTTAGAACCATTAATCACTTTTGGCAAGAGAACACCTGTTAAGGTTGCCAACCGAAAAGTTGCTGGTCCCACTTGATCAGCAATCCGGTATGGACCAAACCACCGTAATTTAAATTTCCCAGCAGACCGATTTGCTTTAGCATTATAGAATAACACATGTTGCCCCACCGTAAACACAGGGGTCTTGAGGAAATGATCATGGGTACGGGCTTGACGAAGCTGAACTTCTTGAAGAGTCATAAAACTTTCCCAGTGTTGTTCATCCAACAATCTGAGCGTATCCAACCGAAAGGGCAAAGATTCTTCCGGTAGCAATTTTTGAGCTAAGGCAACGTGTAGACTCGGCACTACTACTTCCATCGGTGCAATAGCTTCCAATCCATAAGCAAGCTTGAACGGGGTCATGC
The DNA here is from genome assembly GCA_020310875.1 of Ceratopteris richardii. Lineage (NCBI taxonomy): Eukaryota > Viridiplantae > Streptophyta > Polypodiopsida > Polypodiales > Pteridaceae > Ceratopteris > Ceratopteris richardii. The sequence goes on from CM035418.1 coordinate 7,422,418, forward strand.
CAGTAGCTACCTTGTACGTAGTCCGATAAGCCCACAAAACTGCAGGTAGTAACTGGTCCCAACGTTCCGGACATTCCAAAAGCAATTTGTGGAGCATAGTTAACAAAGTCTTATTGGTAATCTCCGCCAAACCATTGGCACGGGGATAATAAGGCGAGCTGAATTTGTGGACAATCTGAAATGTCTCGGTCAATACTTGCATTAAGTGGTTAGCAAAGTGTGTACCTTGGTCCGTAACGATTTCCAGAGGCAACCCATAACGAGGAAAAACATCTTTCATCAAGAATTTAGCCACCGAAATTGTTGTGGCCGACCGTAATGCCCATGCCTCTGCCCACCGAGTGGCATAACCGGTACAAGTCAAGATATAGTGACTGTTGGTGAGATTAGCTGGGGGTGTTATTGGACCAATAAAATCTAGACCGCACTTCTGAAAGGGTTCTAGAGGTAAGACAGGTTGAAGGGGAAAGAAGTGCCACTGTAATGGCTTTCAAGACCGTTGACAGGTATCACACTGCTGCACAAACTGAGTCACATCTTTGTACATTGTAGGCCACCAAAGCCCACTTTGCAGAATTTTACAGTGAGTAAGATCAGTTGTGAAATGTCCTCTTGAGGGTAATGAATGAGCCATAGCAATAATAGATTCTGCTTCATGTGGTGGGATACATCAAAGGAAAACACCAGTACGATCCATGTAGCACAGTTGGCCTACGATCAACCGGAATCTGCAACTGTAAACTGCAAATTTCCGCCGCAGATCAGGGGGAGTATGAGGAGGAAGATACCCATCGGTGAGGAAAGTTAGTAATGTATCATAGTATGTAGTAACAACAGGAGGCTTTGCAGAGTCTTCAGAAATGGGCTCGGTCACGTAAATTGTCGGTGTAGTGTCATCAACCCCTACCGGAGCCTCACCGGAATCCAATCGAGATAGAAAATTTGCCAAGGCATGTGTTGTGCCGGGGCGATGAATAACTTCATAGTCGAACTCCTGTAATAATAAAACCCATCAAGCTAAGCGACCACCTAAATGTTGCTACCGGACCAAATACACAAGTGTGGCATGATCCACATGGAAGGTGAATTTTCGGCCCAACAAATAATGGCGGAACTTATTCACAGAGTACACCAACCCGAGACATTCTCTTTCGATCACTGAATAGTTTCTTTCAGCAGGGGCTAATCGGTGACTCGCATAATAGACAGGCCGAAACCATTTATCCGTTTGCTGCATGAGCACACTTCCAATGGCGATGTCCGATGCATCCACAAAAACATGGAACGGACGATCCCAATCAGGGGGTTGCAAAATTGGGGCCTGCGTTAATAAAACTTTTAAACGATCAAATGCAGTTTGACACTCTGGAGTCCATTCGTACTGTCGTGGAGTACTAGTCATAAGCCAATTAAGTGGTGTTGCTAAATGAGCTAACCACTGTAAATGTCTTCCATGCCACCGGATTTGGCCCAAGAAGCACATAACTTCTTTCGGTGTTGTGGGGGCTGGTGCCTCCAACACGGCTGCTACTTTATCCGAATGGACTTGTATTCCTTGTTCAGAGATAATATGTCCGAGTAGTTTGCCATAAGAGACCGCAAAAACAGATTTTGTCGGATTCAAGCATAATCGATATTCGCGGCATTTTTCAAAGTAGCACCGTAAATGATACAGGTGCGCCGCAGTCTTGCCAAATAAGGAAAAGTCGTCCAAATAGACTTGCATAAAAGTAGTCAAGTAGGGTGAAAAAACTTCTTGCATAAATCGTTGAAATGTACTTGGAGCATTCCTTAACCCAAACCACATTACAATACACGCATAAACACCCCAGTTCGTGATAAAAGCTATTTTAGGTATGTCCTGTTCTACCATCCTCACCTGGTTATAGCCACTGTAGCCATCCAGAAATGAATACATCTCGTGCCCGGCCATCCTATCGAGCATTGTGCTTGGCCGCATTCAGTTTTCGGTAATCAACACAGATACGCAGCTGTTTATTTTTCTTCGGAACGATCACTATCGGAGATGTCCATTTAGCATGCTCGATTGGTACAATGAATCCCACCTTCAATAACCGATCGAGTTCTGCTTTGACATGTGTTGCATAATTGGGGTTCATTCCGTAACTAGACTGTTTAATTGGCTTCGCCTCTGGTTTGAGCACTACTCGATGTTGATAGATCCGCGGATCCAAACCTTTCATATCTCGATAGTCCCAAGCAAAAACATCGGAGAACTCACACAGAAGTCGTATCAAATCCTCTTGAAATGTCTTTGAAAATCCTGCCTTAATCTTAACTGGTCGCGGATTAACCGCATCACCCAAATTATATGTTACTAACTGATCTTCCAGTACATAAAATTGTCGAGGTTTTACCAGATCATCAGCTGACTGCAAAAGTTGATGTAAGGTGGCTCCATCCATAACGACACTATCATCTGCGTCTGCATCTCCGGTCATTGGTACCACCGTGCAAGTGGTCGGACTCCACTTGTCTGCGATCGACTGGAGATCTACAGTACCTAATGAGATCAGATCCTTATTGGTCTTCAGGAATGCCTCTTCCTCGTCATCAAATAAGCCATCCAACATGTGGACCGGCTCCGCTACATATGGTCTTGCATGAAGCTCGCAGGGCTGCATGGCATCCAATTTAACTACATATTTACGATGATTATCTTTGAAAGTTAACTCCTGTGCTGACCAATCCTGTACAACTTTGGCTTGTTTCAACCATGGTCGACCGAAAAGTAGATTGTAGTCGAGGTTGGATTCTGGTAGTTCGAGAACTACAAAAGTCATTTTGAACGTGGTACCCTGCAAGGTAATCGGAATATTCCGTACTAGTCCCACCGGATGGACTCGGGATTGGTCTTCCATTCGTACAAAAAATTGTACGGGCTCGATTTGGGTCCACCCCAATTTCTTGCAGAGAGCTGTAGTTGCAATATTCACACCTGAACCGCCATCAATTAGCACTTGAGTAGTCTTTTGGTTTTTATGCCAGACAGTGATCAATGGGACTGAATGATCCACCGTAGAATCAGCTTTCGGTTGTATTGTTGCAATCATCGGAGTACAAGAAGATCCGAGACTAACCTACTGTTGGAATTGTTGCCTGACTCCTGGCACCAAGGCGAGCAACTGTCCCAAAGGGAGTGTAATTGAAGCCTTAGAGAGGATATCCCATACCTGATCTGTTTGGATCGGACTTCTCACCGATTCTGATGATGATTCTACTGTTGCTGGGGCAGAATTTTGTTCATTCGATCTTGCCTTAGGTAGGGGAACCTCTGTTACCGGAATTGGATCAGGAAACACAGTTGGCTCTTTAGTTGTCCATTGACTAGCCTTTGTATACATTCACTGCTACTCACGAATACTAGGCTCGAACACCTCAGCTACGGGTTGCAACTGCTTACCCGATCTTGTCTGAACCACTGCTGCTTGTGATTCAACTGATGAAATATAGACCATGTTGGTCATTGGATTTTGTCGCTCCTTCTTTCTTTTGTCGTACTCTGCTGCATCCTTGCAAAATCTACGGATGTGGCCAATCTCGCTGCAAAAATGACATCGAGGTGGTGGAAGAGAAGTACCTTCAGCTGATGTACCCGCCTACCATCGATTTGAATTAAAATTGGTGTTCTGCTGACTCCGGTAATTCCTATATCCTTGCGATTGATTGGTTTGCATCTGTGGTGGCACATAATGGGTTGCTGGCTGACCTGTTTCTTGTATGATGGTGTTTATAGCTGCTCTGCCCTGCACCTTGGCATTATACATGCAAGTTTCCGTTGTGTGTCCTATTGTGTTGCAGATGGCACAATACATCTGGTTAAGGGCACATGTAGCACTGGTGTGCCCTGGATTTTTGCACCTGGTGCAAAACATCTGTTTAGCCGGATCATCCGCTACGTTCTTATTGGCTTTCCGCCATTCCAGGTCTTCTGCAAATCCTCCAACTTTATGCTCTAGTTGCAGGGCCATCGCAATAACAACATCTAGTGTCATTGCACCCACACAGCGAATGATCATGATTTGTTTAAGCTGCGGACTCAGTCCGTTAATAAACCATTGGGTTATAACATCGTTCGATAGATTAGCATGTGTCGGAGGCAGCTGCCTTAAGTGAGTTCGAAACAATGTTGCGTATTCCTGAACAGTCTGATGCGGTTTTTGCCGATTGTTCTGCAAATAGTCGAAGATTTCGGCAAGATTTTTCTTCAACCGAAACCTCTGTAAAAACGCATCCCTTACAGCATCATAGTTAACGAAATGATTAATATCATACTCAGTCAACCATCTAGCTGCTTCATTAACTAAGGTGGCCTGAAATACGATAGCCTTGTACGCTGGATCGGGTGGATGATTCAGCACTGCATAGCTTATCTCGAAGGTACGCACATGTGCATTAGGGTCGTCACCCGGGAATCCACCGAACTTGGTGTAAGTCACTCCTGTTGGAACCGGTCGAACTGGTATAATTGGTTGCGGCTGCTGCTGTTGCTGTTGTTGAAACTGCAGTTGCGGTTGTGGGGGTGTCTGCTGCTGAGACTGTGAACCACTCATAGTGCTATTGTGAGTAGTGTTGTTGTTATCTGTCTGTTGAGGAGGTATCTCTTGTCCTTCAGAATCTGTATTGTCCGACTGCTCACCTTCCGGTTCAAAAAGATTGTTGAATCTCTTACTTATCTCCAAATCGAATAACCTGTTCTCAGCCTTGGTATCGAAACTAGAGAGGCTTGCACCAAACAGTGGTGAACGTTACAAGGATCCACCAGGTAGCACTGCGGTGTCACCGAAAAACTTCAGACTCCCACTAAATGGCACCGAACTCCCACCGGAACTTATCGAACTTTCACCTTTCACCGCACCATGTTATCTTTTCACTGGAAACAGTCTCACTTGGTAACACAACGTTATCACCAAAAATAGTCGAATGTTGACCAGATAATGTCAAACCAACTGTGCACTGTGTCTCTGTACACTTAGAAGTCACTGTACCTGCTTCAAAAAGTATCGGAATCACACCGAAATCTACCGAAATATCATCATGGGTCACCGCAATGGTACCGGAATCACTGCTAATTGGCTCCGATCCTTTGACAACTGGGCTTAAATGGCCTGCACTTCTACCACCTGGGGGTGTCCCTAATAGATTTGGAACTGCCCAGGTATGTTGGTCTCTCCTATACTTCGGATAAGACTCGTCAGACCGAGTAACCGGCATATATCACCTCTGCACTACTTGCCTTACGTACTGCTCTACCTTATTGATTATTCTCAATCTATTGCCATCTTCCCACAGATGGCGCCAGTGTTAAAAGGGAACTTCCGCCACGTCCGCTTTTAATCTCTTTCGGGTTCTTGGGGATGGTAGGGGTCTGAAAATGCAGAGGCCCTTTATCTGATTTTCCCAACTTAACTATCAAATTAAGCAACACGCTACTATCCAGTATAACTTCTTCTACACCGTATTACTGTTCGTATTTTGGTTATTCCTTACACCATATTTAACGCACGAATTAATGATCATAGTCACACAAAATTATTAACGTGAACATAACATTACTGTCTTAATAAAGAATTATTGTGAGTCAACAAAGACAGAGTGACAGTACTCAGAATATCTGTAATCTGCACTACGACGTCTCCACAAGGTCGCAAATCGCCCAGACAGACAGTCTGGCGATCCCGTCTCCTCTACCATCGGAGAACACCGTAATGTCTCTTCATTAATAGGTAAAAGGGTTACATCACTTCGCTATGCCCTTTCAGTACGTGCGGCATATGAAAAATATAAAATTATAGTGTGCCAATCTGGCGGCCTAACAAATCTTAGGTCACATTGTTTCTAAAAATGGAATATCAACAGACGTGGACAAAGTAAGAGCCATCGCGGAGCTGCCCAGGCCAAGGAACGTTAAAGAGGTACAAGCCTTTATGGGCCATTGTGGATATTATTGCAGGCTCATCCACATGTATGCGATCATAGCTAAACCTCTTTATGCCTTGCTGACAAATTTTGAGTGGAATGACGAATGCGAGAATTCCTTCAATGAGCTCAAGAGACACTTGTGCTCAGCACCAATACTGACCACTCTTGATTGGAATAAGCCATTCCATGTCCATGTAGATGCTTCTAATCATACAATAGGATGTGTGATAGCACAACCCACAGGTGAAGGAAATTTGGACTTGCCTATAGCATATGCTAGTAGACAATTAAATACGGCCGAGCGAAATTATACCACAACGAAAAGAGAAGGCTTAGGCATGGTATATGCCATGAAGAAGTTTAGACACTATCTATTGGCCAATAAGTTCAAGTTTTTTAGTGACCATCAAGCTTTACTATATTTGGTCAATAAACCTTGAAATATAGGCCGCTTAGTAAGATGGTTCCTCTTACTAATGGAATACGACTTTGAAGTTGTTGTCAGGAAAGGTAGGACTCACCTTAGGGTGAACCATCTTTCTCGCATCACTTCAGGGGAGTCACCGCAAGGAGTGTCTGATGAACGACCTGACGCTTATCTATTCAATTTAGAAGTTGTTCCTAAATGGAAAAATAAGTTAGTACCTGTCCTAACCTTCGGACCCGCAAATAAAAACATAAAAACAAACAAAGAAGAAATTATAAAATCACAAAAATATCAAATATTGGCCGGATGCATGTACAAACAAGATACAGAGGGTGTACTAGCTTGTTGTGTTGAGGACGATGAACATAACGGTTGGTTGCAACAAGCTCATGAGGGAATGCTAGGAAATCACTACTCTAAACAAAGAACATTGCAGAATCTAAAACATTTAGGAGTGTATTGGCCTAGCATGGACAAAGAAATAAATGAGTGGATTAAGAATTGTCCAGTGTGCCAGAAGAGGCCCCCAGTGGAGCATGCGACTCTTTATCATGTGTCATTAGTTCCAGATTGAAGTGTTCATGGTAGAATTCATGAGATCGGGAACACTACCCAATGAACCTAGTCTTGCAAGAAAACGTAGCATAGAACAAGAGGCTCAAGACTATGCCTTGGTAGGAGAAAACCTATACCGAAGAGGAAAAGATGGTTACCTAAGATTGTGCGTTCATGAATCAGATTATTTGAAAATCTTAGAAACTGCACACAGTGGTGTTGCAGGTGGACACTTTGGGCCTGACCGAGTAATTAAGACCATTCTATTCTAAGGACTTTGGTTGCCCACTCTTCATAAGGATGCACATACTTATGTGAAGAAATGCAACACATGCCAACGTGCACAATATCTGATACAAAAAGATGAAATGCCTTTAAGGCCAATGATGGGAGGACGTGCATTCTCAAAGTGGGGTATAGACTTCATAGGTCCTATCAACCCCCCAACTAGAAACTCCCATGCAGAGTACATTATTGTAGCCACAGATTACCTGACAAAGTGGGTAGCGATAAAAGCCACAATGAAAAATGATGCTCAAACGACGGCGAAGTTCTTATTTGAGAACGTGTTCACTAGATACGGGTTACCAATAGAGTTAGTCAGTGATAGAGGTACGCACTTCTTGAACGAAGTCATTGAAAATCTACTTCAAGAATTCATGGTGATAAATAAGAAGTCTGCCCCCCATCATCCCCAAGCTAATGGACAAGCCGAGAGCACAAATAAGATCCTACGCAATGTATTAACAAAATTGGTAAATAACAAACGCTCTGATTGGGACAAACAGCTTCATCATGCTGTTTGGGCTTATCGAGTTGCTTACAAAACAGTGCTCAATGCTACCCCATTTCAGATGGACTTCGGATAGAACGTTGTGCTACCGTTGGACTTCCTAATCCCAGCCTTGAGAGTAGCACAAGAGCATGAGTGGAATGGACATGAATTTTCCTCTAGGATCTTTGATCTAGAACGCTTAGGTGAAACGAGGCTACGAGCGGCAACAGGCATCTATGCTGCAAAGAAAAGACAAAAGGCATACTTTGATGCACACATCAAAGACAAAGGATTGAAAGAGGGAGACCTAGTTCTGGTTTATACGCTAAAGCAACATGCCCGCAAATTGGAGAAATGAGGATATGGACCCATGATCATAAATAGAATCTCCACTAGTGGTGCGGTTCAATTGGCCACTTTAGAAGGTGATATCTTGCCAAACTATATAAGTGGCTATCGAGTCAAGTTATATCAAGAACCTCTTACAAAGGATATGCTCATGAGACTCGACACTACTAAGAAGCAAAAAGAAGAGGAGTTAAGGATTAGAGAAGAAGCACATGCAGAGGCTAGAAAGTGCATATGAAGAAATAAGTTAAGACGATTAGGCCTAGATGTCAACCCAAAAGCCCCAAAATATCACATGGACATGTGCCAAAAATCGGGCACAATTACTTCTCGAATAATTCATCGACGTCCCTTTGTGACCGTAGAGGTAGGAGGAGGAAAGAGTGTAAAGACGGTGAGATCCTTGGTTGAATCAGGTGCTGCAACTAGTGCAGTTAGGCTTTCATACTGCCAAGACCTACAATTGAACATCAAGCCCGTAGAAGCCTATCTCATAGGGTTGGGAGGTGTGGAAACCCCTTGTTTGGGCGAGGTGGAACTTCCCATCTACCTTCAAGATGTTCCAGTGACAGTCAAAATGCTGGTGTGTCAAGATGAGGACCTTACAGAGCCACTTGTCTTGGGTCAAGATTGGATTTACGACCATGCAGTCAACTTGAACCTAAGAAGTCAAATTCTTCAAGTTTGGGTACAGGAACAATACATTACATTAGAATTAGAGAATTGCATGCTCACAAGTCCAGATGTCACACATTCTCTTAGTTCTTCCAGGACTAATCTTAGCAAAAAAGATGTATGTGTCCAAAGCTCTATGTTCCAAAAGAACTCAATAATGGAAGATCAGGCTCAAGGACAAATGAAATCCTCCTCTTGTGCTCAGACTAGGACCGCCACCACGACTCAACCAAAAAGGTCAGTAAAACAGTACAAGACAACCACCATATCAAATAGACCAAGAGCATTCAAGAAGAAAGAAGTTTTGGGCATGAAGTAGATCTGGGTAAAAAAAGGAGGGCAACCACCGATGTTGCCTCAAAGATTCCCACCTAACCAGAGCGACCATGACAAAAGAAGGACCAAGCACCTACGACATGCTCAAGCACAAAGAATCCAAGAAATTTGGGTCCCCAAACAATCGATGAAGGCCGACCACAATGAGGTACAAATTTGGGTGCCTAAAAAATTAGCTGCAGCTCAACAAGGACGATTACATATGTGGGTGCCCAAAGCACTCTTACATGCACAAAGGCCTATGCTCTCCACCATGCACAAGGTCTCAATAAAGAAGCCAAGGAGAGAAAAGGGTAGGAACCGAGCACAAAGATCAAAAGAAGATAAACTCAACCCTTCGACAAAAGTTAGAAGACAATCATCAAGGATATGGGTTTGGAAGCCAAAAGCATCAGTCACACACACAAGACCAAAGAGCCAACCACGAGGGATAAAAAATTCAAGCAACCATCCACAGATGAAGAAGCCTAAGTTGATCTCTAAGCAGTCAAACACTGTTATCAAATGGATCCCTAAAGGGAAGAATGGTCCGTTGTCATTTAACCATCGACTTATCACATCATTTCAAGATCCACTAGCTACCTTCAACAAAGTCTGCATCAACGTCTGTCAAGAACATTGAAAGCCTCGACGTGCAACAACCATGTGCCTTTGGCATAACCTTGTCTTTTGCACCATTCAGGTCATGCATTTCCAAAGTATGCATTTATATAGGGCCTCCTTACACAGCTGTGCATAGACACAATTGAGAATGCTAGGCACATGATACACATCTGACATATGTAAAATATTTTATTGATGCTAACACCTTTCTTCTTGTTTTATTCCATTGTGGATCATCCAAAAAAAGAGAGAGAGAGAGAGAGAAAAAAAAAAAGGCGAGAAGAAGAAATAGGACCAGACGATCCAAGAATCTCATCAGTGGATCATCGACACGGACATCCATCTACAACGAAGGACAAATGCATGGTCAATCACCATGATGGGAGTACAACACAAAGAGATGACTATTGACACACCTTTCACCATGGTAAGAATTGTATGCTCCAACAATATAACCATGATAGATTAGGAAACCTCTTCGTCAGCATACCCTTGAGCACTTTGCTCAAGACCCCATTTATTGCACCATACTTCTTTTAATGCATTTCCCAAGTACGCATACATAGGGCCACATTACAAGGCCGTGCACAAGGCACATCTTTTGTTCAACCCATGCACTAATGCACTTATCCATCATCCATTATGGGTTAATTGTACTTGGCATAAAAATTATGAAAGCCATGTTTGGAAGATCCAGAGGACATCCAGGCTACAACATCAGAACCTATGGAGTAATTCACAGTTGACAACTGCTCAAAATCAACATTGACAACTTCTTTTGAGAAACCAACAATTTTTGGGGACGCTCCTAAATACACCACCATGTGATAATCCAAGGTAGAAGTGCCTATATAGGGAATAAAGCTTGCAAAGGATCATAGAGGACATGAAGAACTTTGACCATGTTACATTTGGAAGATGGACAGCTCTCGTTGATACATAAGGGACACTGCCTCTCAACGTACTACATGGAACAACCACTACAACAAGGGTCTGTCAGGGACGACAGACTCAAGGAGGGAGGGAGTGTTGAAGCGATCAAGGACAAAGCATGGAAGTGCATCAAGGTAGTGGACACATAAGAGGAAGGAGCAAGTAGGGATCTCCAAGAAACACCTGTCAAATTTTCAGAAGAAATCCCTATAAAAATAGTGATTTTTATCACGAAAAATCATTGTAAATACCGTTTTTCATTTTTGCAACTCCATTTTGTTCAAGCCGAGGAGTCCTCGAGCTTGAGCAGTATTAGAACTATCATCCTACCAATTTTCATAATTTTTAGACTCTGTTTGAGCCCCCAAATAAGCCCTGGAACCTAATTTTTAACTAGGCCAGACACTAGGTCTGGATAGGGCCAAAACCACTCAAAAAACTATAAAAAGGGCTAGACAGCTCATTTTTGGGGTTACCTTGTTGTAGATTTCAGCTTTGTAAGAGAGTTCTTTCGCAATCGAAGATCTTCCATTGTTCCACTCTTTGCTCTTACTTTGTGCACGTGCGTGTGTATGTGTGTGCATGTTTGTGTGCTTTCACTCATGCACTTGTGCCATCACTTGCTCACAGTCTTCATACCGGTCCTCACGTCTCCGCGGATTGACATTTATGAGGTGAATCTCCTCACGTTGGTACTTGCTATTGTGCTAGAGTGGCACCAATCATAACTACAAATAGTGGTAAATGCCCATTCTTCATTCTTCACAAGATTAGTGGACTTTGTTTTAGGTATAGAGGTTTCTACAACAACCATTCTAGCGTTTTTCTTCCTTGCCTCTTTAGTAGCCAGTTTTGGAAAACTCTTTATGACATGATTGTTTTATTTACAGTATTTGCAAAACAATTTCTACTTTTTTGTTTTCTTCTCGTCTCTATCATCCTTCTTTGATTGTACTAGTAGAAGAGCTCCATTTATCTTTTCCCTTCTGACTAGCTTGGAAATCTTGATCTGCAACATGCATAATGGACCTGTTCTACCTAGACTGATCTTCCTGCAATAGAATAGAGACTAACTCCTCAAATGTTAAGGCATTTGGATTTCCTTTCATCATCAAACAAAGAGTAGAAGCAAAATTCTGATATGAATCGAGAAGAACATTTAGAACAATCTACATAAGTGAACGATCAAGCAAGACTTCATCAGCGGAAATCAACTATTCCTTGAAATCTTTGATCTTTGATACAAAACTATCCATGGAATCTCCTTCATTCAGTGCTCACTCTCCAACTGTTTTCAGAGGTAAGCAACACAAGCCTCATTCCTTGCCTGGTATAAAGTGGTAAGTGTATCCCAAGCATCCTTAGCTATTCTGCAAGACCGAATGTGAGGAATAATGGCACATTTGACATACAAGGCTATCAATGCATGTGCCTGACCATCTTTGCCATCCCAACAAATTTGCTCTATAATAGGTGCAGCAAGAACCGTAGCACGAATAGGAACATGAAGAATATCATCATCTTGAATGTTGTCTGCATCACCTTCAACAACTATGTTTGCAGGTGTAATAGGATGTTTTTCAACACCCTGCATAATTTTCCACAGTCCTTTTGCAACCAATACATGACGCATCATATAAGCCCATGATGGGTAATTGGTATCGTCCAACTTATCCTGAATAGCCAGCATATGGAATGCATCACTGCTTTCAGCCATGGCCACTGACTAAAATATCTTGATGCAAAAAAATGAGTGTATCTCAAAAAGTTGAACAAAAGTACCCTACTGAGCTCTACAAAACTTGTAGCAGACTTCGAGATGCTTATATTGGCGAACCCAAACCGGTATATATGTTTGGCATAAAAAGATGAAATTGCCTACCAAAGCACTGTGATAGTGCGTTCGAAGGACGAAATGAGCTCAGATCACGATTTCAGCACCACATAGCAAAGTTTTTTTGAACTCTTAATCACCCTGAGTATGCTCACCAAATTTTGGGTGATTTTGAGACTGTGAGAGAAGGGGTGTCGACGATGCCCTAGATGAAGCGACGACTTACTCTGATACCAATTTTTGGAGTTTGAGATCTGTGGAAGCACGCAAATAGCACAAGGAAGAAGAAGAAGCTTGGAGCACAACACACAATACTAAATGTATTACCACTAGAAATTACAAAGATAAGTGAACCGTTAGGGTTATAGGTGTATATACAAGCCAGGTGGAAAAAACCTCCTAAAGAGGGAAAAAAGTTCCCCAATGGTCCTAGTGTGTTCACGCACATCACTGCCTAAATATATCAACACAACTTTCATACTTGTGTTGGCTAGTTGTCTCCTTAGATGAGCTTTTGTGGCAAGGTTTCTACTTTGATAGAGATTCTCTAACTCCAACCAAGCTTTGTCGAGAGGTTCTACATGACCTAATTTGAGTATGATATGCCTTTTAACTCCCATAGCAATATATGAAAGTGCTAGTGCATCCCTTGAATCCCATCTTGATTGCTCTTTTGTAGGAAGTAATTTGATAGTAGTATAGACTCCTAATGATGAAGTGGATATCCTTCTTCTTCACTAACATCCTATTGATCAGAAATAGGATCAAGGGTTCTTCTAGAAGATGAAGTAGCCTCTTCTTCAACTTGTCTTGGCCTTGGATAAGTGCCATTGACAATATTCCACAAGTCTTTTGATACTAATAGATTCATCATCATAAAACTCCACATTGGATAGTTAGACATTCCTTTTGGATGTAGGGTGGGCCTCATTAACATTTAATCACAAGTTTGCAGGATCTTCCAACACATGAACCTTAGCATACCCACCTTAATACTCAAAAAGATGATAACTGAGATATAGAGGGAGAATAGACGAGATTTTCAAAGTGTATGATAAAATAGAATGCTCACCTACACTATCTTATATTCAAATTGAACTCTTCCTCCAAGATCTCCTCCAAGATCTCCTCCAAGATCTCCTCCAAGGTCTCCTCCTTGAGTTGATGAACTCCTTGAGTGATGCTTGAGAAGATTCATGATAATAAGTTTCAGCCTCTATTATATAGCACTTAAACCCCTTGTGAAAAGCAAAATGTAAGTGATGTAAAAGCATGTTCCATTGTAAAAGCTCAAGTAAAAAAAAAATCTCCTTAGCGCTATTGTCGTCATTTTTTTCCCAAAAAAACTCATCTCTAAAGAATTTGCGCACTATGCATCGAACAATTTTGAACCCAAGTGGGTTTGTAGAGAGATGATTCCTACCCCACATTATTTCTTCTAAGGGAACCTACATCATATACATGATATGCTAGTAAACTAGACTATTGGACATTGTTTCCAACAATTTTACATTGATGTTTTATCCCATGCTTAGCTAGAAAATTAAAATCAGACGACATGTATACCCCCCTTGATCAAAACAGAGGTTTCCCACTTTACATGCTGACAGATTTTTAGCCACAACCAAGAATTGTTTGGATTGCAGAACACTTTAGACTTTGCTTTCACTGGACACACCCTTTCATGCTTGGACAGATCATCAATAAAATTCACAAAGTACAGGCGGTTCCCAAAATGAAGCTGTCTACATAGGACCACAGACATCACTATGAACAAGCTATAGTTTATGAGCAGTTCAAACTAAAGCATCTTTTGGGAAGGAGGAACACTACATTTTTCCCAAAATACAGTCTTCACAGACATGTTTGCAAGGTGCTTCAAGTTTGGTTAGAGAGGATACCATTTCCAATTTTTGCAGGCAAAGAAAACTAGCAAAGTTCTGATGAACAAAGCATGCATTCCAAGGATTTGCATCTGAGATAGCCTAAGAATCTTGAACTATACATGCTCAATCATTCACAAATTTCACATATTCTATATGCTTATACAGACCACAACATAAAATGTCAAAAGCAATAATAACAACACCATCTGAGAGATCATGAATTGCACATTGTCATCATCAAATTCGACAACCAAGCCAATCTTGGCTAATGCTAAAATTGACAATAGATTTTTCTTGATCCTTGGCACATACAAAGTATCCAACAATGTGATATTGTTGTTAGGTACATGCGACAATATTCCCTATAAGGGTAGGCTCAAGTGAATTGAAGAAATTGCACTATAAGGTAATATGTTTGGTTTCCCCTATATCAAAGTATTAAACATCTGAGTCTACTGCAGACATACATTGCTCATGAGAAGACGGTTCATAGCTACAAGTAGTGGTAAATGCCCATCCTTTACCCTAAAACAAGATTAAGAGACTCTGTTTTAGGTGTAAAGGCATCTGTGACAACCATTCGAGCTTCTTTTGCAACATATTTAAGCAAAAATTTTATGACATGATCATTTACCTTACAATATTTGTAAAACTGTTTCTACTTTTTAATTTTATTCTCATATTTGTCTTCCATCTTCGACTGCGCAACATTATCATATTTTTTATTACTAGTAGATGAGCTCCATTTACCTTTGCCCTTCTAAGTAGCCAAAAAAGCTTGATCTACAACACATGTAATTGACCTGATTTGCATAGATCCATCTTCCTACAACAAAATAGAGACTAACTCCTCGGCATTTGGATCGTGTTTCATCGTCAATTGAAGAGTTGAAGAAAAACTCTTATATGAATTTGGAAGACCATGAAGAACAATCTGCACAAGTGAACTATCTAGCAAGACTTCATCAACAAAAATCAATTGCTCCTTCAAATCTTTGATCTTTGTCCAAAAAATTTCCATATAATCTCCTTCATTCATATGCTCACTCTCCAACTTTTGGAGGTAAGCAACATGATCCTCATTTCTTGCCTAGTATAAAGTTGTAAGTGTATTATCCCAAGCATCCTCTATTGTCTTCCAAGAGTAAATGTGAGGGATAATGAAACATTTGACAAACAAAGATATCAATGCATGTGCCTAAGCATCTTTGGCATCCCAATGAAGTTTCTCCAAAGTAGATGCTATAGGAACCACAATAGAACCAGGAGATTGAAGATCATCATCTTCAACACCATCTATATCACGTTCGATAATTATATGCAGGTGTAGTAGGATGTTTTTCAACACTCTGCATAATATCCCACAAATTGAGCTTTGCGAAACCTGTGGAAGACTTTGAGATGCTTGTACTAGTGAACCAAAAGTTGTTTATATGTTTGGCACAAAAGGAAGAAATTGAATGCACAGTAATTGTGATAGTGCATTTGGAGGCCGAAACAAACATAGATCAAAATTTCAATGCCACGAGTATGTTCAACAATTTTTGTGGGATTTGAGACTATGATCGGAGGGTTGTTGACGATGCCCTTGATGAAGCGGTAATCTGCTCTTATACTATTTTTTGGAGTTCGAGGCCTACAAAAGCACATGAATAACACAAGGAAGAAGAAGAAGAAGTTTGGAGCGCAACATGATACTGAATGTATTACCAAGTGAATGTACAAAGATAAGTGACCCATTAGGGTTATAGATGTATATACAAGCCGAGGGAAAAAAACCTTGTAAAAGAGGGGAAAAAGTGCCCCATCATTCCTAAGTGTGTTCACACATCACTAGTGAAATATATCAACATGGATGTTGATACATATCATTCCATTTTTAATGTAGATATTCATGATGCAATCATTGATGAGCGAGAAAATTGACGAGATAAAATCCATGCCAAAATTGTTGGTGTAGTTAGATGCACCTTTGCCTTATCATATTGGCTTAGGATTCCATGGTGCTTCATTTATCATATTGGCTTAGGATTCCATGGTGCTTCTTTGCCTTATCATATTGGCTTAGGATTCCAATCTTCATGATGAGAATCAACTTGTCTCTTTTCATGAAGCAAAAAATTCAAAAAATCAATGGTTGTTGTTATAAAGTAGCTTGATAAATGTTAGAGTCAAGATAGCATTATGGACTTTTGCAGTATTAGATAATGTATGTGCTTAGCCTAGTGGTCAAGTCTCATGGATGGAAGGAGGAGGTCTTGGGTTCAGTCGCATTAACTACACAAGATAGTATTTTGCCAAGAGACTCTAGAGCTCCTAAATTGAGCTAAGTAGAGTTAAGTCGATTCCATAGAGAATTGAATTGAGGTACCTAGAACAACCACCTTAGTAAGTGAACAAGTTTCTAGTTAAAGTCTAGTTGTAGTTGCTAAAGTCATGGTGTGGATCACACATGCGAATGGTGGTTCTAGTTAACTTGAGAGACCTCCTAGTCTTGGAAACTACATAGTAGATGTTAGTCTTGGAAATTATATAGTAGATGGTTGACTAATGAGATGTATGCCAATTTTCTCATCTATGAGATAGGATTCTATCACAAATATAGATTCCCCTTTTCTCATATTGATTTTGGAAAATATTCCCTTCTGATAAGAGAGGCCAATAAGATGACAACCATGATCCTCAAATTGGACCATGGGCTTGAGCAAATGTTATTATATAGTTAACTAATATTTTTTAGAACAAAAAATGTTCTTCAAGGGGGGAGGAATCTTGTAAACAAACTTGATAAAGGTTAGGTCCAAGATTGTAAAGAGGAAGGAGATAAGGAAGAGAGCTCTCACACACTCTCACACACAAAGCAAGGAGCACACATAGGTTGAGGCAAGGAAGAATGGCCTTCTTCTTCTTCTATTACGTAACAAGAATATACAAGAATGACCTAATATAACAATACAACCAGTACAATATATAAAGAAAAGTACATAAGGAAAAACCTAAGGACCGCAAATGAGTGAGTTGGCAAGAAACAAATGTTCTATCACTCTCAATAGATAAATCTAGTAAAGTTCAATGAAGTATCCCTAACATACATTGGCATAACCACTATACATGTCAGAGAAATGAAAATTGATATATGTCATCCTCAATCATCACATGTTGAGCTCGATATCTCAACACTTCCCCTCAAGCTCAACATCATGTCCTATTATCCAAGCATCTTCCAAAACTTCTTCAGCTTATCTACACCAAGTGCTTTAGTAAAAATATCAACAACCTGCTCATCTATCCTTACATAAACAAGATCAATATCACTTGCCAGTAACTTTTCTCTGATGAAGTGATAATTTAACTCAATGTGTTTTGTTCTAGAATGAAAAATAGGATTTCGTGCTAGTTGGATGCTGCTAAGATTATCACTGTAAATGATGATAGGCTTATGCACTTCTACACCTAAATTTTCAAGTAGCATCTCTAGCCATGATGATTTGCATGCTTCCATTGCAGCACCTCTATACTCAATCTATGTGCTCGATAAAGCAATTGTGGGTTGCTTCTTACTGCTCCATATAACAACTGCACTCCTGTGTACCTAAGATCCAACCTAGGGACTTGTGGAGAAAGAGACTATACCTTGATCCCCCTCAAGTGCATATAGTGGGGATTCACGCTTTATTTATCAATCCGAGGAGTATCAAAACCTAGCCAAGTGTATGAGGACTGTTGGAGATAGATGTCTGTGGAAGCACGCAAACAGCACAAGGAAGAAGAAGAAGCTTGAAGCACAAAAACACAATACTGAATGTATTACTAGAGAATGTACAAAGATAAGTAGCCCATTAGGGCAATAGGCGTATATACAAGCCGGGGGAAAAAAACCTCCTAAAGAGGGAAAAAAGTGTCCCGGCAATCCTAGTGTGTTCACACACATCACTACCTAAATATATCAACAAATCCCCCTTGGGAGTGATGCGGTGAACAAGTAGCTGGCACTCATGTATAAGGAAGTGCCAAGCTATGTGGAAATCACTCCACAATAGGAAGTAAGCCCAAAGCTTTGCGGAAAGCTTCAAACTTCTCCCTAGGCAGAGCCTTCGTGAAAAGGTCTGCAATGTTCTCCTGCGTGGGCACATATGCCAAGCTGATCTCCCCAACAGAGAACCTCTCCCTGACATAGTGATAATGCACCTCAATGTGCTTAGTGCGAGCATGGAACACAGGGTTCCTCGCAACTCGCAATGCCCTCTGACTGTCAGTGAAGATGGTGGTGGCAGAAGACTGGCCAACACACAAATCAGCCATAAGGCGTCTGAGCCACACAAACTCAACAGTCGCTGTGAAAGCTGCCCTATACTCAGCCTCACAACTGGAAGTGGCCACAGTAGGCTGCTTCTTGCTCAACCAAGATATACATGAGCTACCAAGCATGAAGCAAAAACCACTGGTGGACACACGAGTGTCATAGCAACCAGCCCAATCTGAGTCAGAAAAAGCATGCAAATCTGGCGGTAGTGATCCCCCCTTGGGATAAAACAACCCAAGTAGCCGAGTACCACTCAAGTAGTGAAAGATGCGCTTAACCACCTTCCAATGCGTGACTCCTGGGCAATGCATAAACCTGCTCATCTGTGAGACAGCAAACTGAATATCTGGCCGAGTAATGCATAAGTAAATCAAGCATCCAATAGCATGCTGATAGAGAACAGCATCAAATGCAGCTCCAGCATCATGAAGACTCAATCGTAAACCTGTCTCCATAGGAGTGGCAATAGGCTTACAGTCTTCAAGGCCAAAACGCTGCAATAATGTGTCAATATATTTCGTTTGACACAAAGCCATTCCACCATCAACTTGCATAAACTGAATGCCCAAATAGTGATGCAAATGCCCCAAATCAGACATCTCAAATGAGGCATGCAAATCAGCCTTGAAATTAGCGATATGCTTCTCAATAGGACCAATGAGCAGCATGTCATCAACATAGACAACAATGATCAGAAGCACATCATTAGCACGCTTAACATATAAGGTGCTTTCAGTTGGAGTATTCACAAAACCATGTGCAACCAGATAGGCATGTATCTTCTCATACCAAGCACGTGGTGCTTGCTTTAAACCATATAATGCCTTCTTTAACCTGCACACCTGATTTTCATGCCCTTTCTGCACAAAGCCACGGGGCTGAAAAACATACACTTCTTCATGCAAGTCACCATTCAGAAATGTTGTTTTAAAGTCCAACTGATGTAGATTCCAAGCATGATGGGCTGCAAGTGCACAAATGCTCCGAACAGTAGTCATACGGCATGTAGGTGCAAAGGTCTCATCAAAATCAATGCCTCTTTCCTGCGCATAACCCTTTGCAACAAGTCTAGCCTTATACCTGTCAACTCTACCATCAGGTTTATGCTTTAGCTTGTATACCCACTTAGTGCCAATGACCTTCTTGCCAGGAGGCAAGTCACATAAAGACCATGTACCATTCTTCATTATAGCATCATATTCAGATTGCATGGCAGCCATCCAATTTTTTGAATTTTGTGCTTCATCAAAAGAAACAGGCTCATTCTCATCACAGAGACTAGACGCAGCCATAGCATAGCAATCTGATGCAAAGGAGGCACTATGAGAGCCTGAACGAGTACGATATGACAAAGGTGCATCTAATTTGCTGTCACGCAAAGTCTGCACCAGCCATTTTGGCATAGTTTTTGCCTGCTCAATATCAGCTATCTCATCAACAAGTGCATCATGTAAATCTGCATCAGAAATAGAATGATCTACATCATCATATGAAACCTGCAAAGGCTGAGAAGTTGCCTCATTAGGACCAACACTAGACTGTCCACTTGTAAAAAGAGGCATCAACGTATCATACATGTCTTTGGAGCTAACAGATGTCTCCTTAGTACATGAAAGCAATGCCTGAATAGCATCTTCCACAAAGACAACATCACGGCTAACCAGAATGCATTTAGTATGTGGATGATACAGACGATAGCCTTTACTTTCAGAACTGTACCCAACAAAAATACATTTTACTGCCTTATCATCCAATTTTCTGTGATGTTGTTCAGGCACTAATGCATATGCCAAACAACAAAAAACATGCAGATGAGCAATAGATGGCTTGCGGTCATGCCAAGCCTCATATGGAGTGATAGACTGCAACGCTTTAGTGGGACACCTGTTCAGTACATATGTTGCACACATGACAGCCTCAAGCCAGAAACTATGTGGTAAAGCCTGACTCTTGACCATGCACCTCGCCATCTCCATGAGTGACCTGTTCTTTCGTTCAGGAACTCCATTCTGTTGAGGTGTATACGGCACTGTACACTGGTGTTTTATCCCATGTTCAGCCAGAAATGCATTAAAATCAGAAGACATATATTCCCCCCCTCGATCAGAACGGAGGGTGCCCATTTTACATGCTGACAGATTTTCAGCCAAAACCAAAAACTGTTTAAAGCACATGAACACTTCGGACTTTGCTTTGAGTTGATATGCCCATGCATGCCTGGAAAAATCATCAATGAAATTCACGAAGTAAAGGTAATTCCCAAAAGAGGGTGTCTGCATAGGACCACAGACATCACTATGTACAAGCTGCAATTTCTGCGTAGCCCGAACTGAACCATCTTTTGGAAAGGAGGAACGCTGCATTTTGCCCAAAATACAGCCTTCACATACATGTTTTCCAGGTGCCTCAAGCTTGGGCAAAGAAGACACCATATCAGATTTCTGCAGGCATAGCAAACTAGCAAAATTGAGATGACCAAAGCGTGCATGCCAAAGCTTTGCATCTGACATAGCCTGAGAATCATGAACTGCACATGCCGAATCATTCACAGATCTTTCATAGTCTATGAGCTTATACAGCCCACGACACAAAATGCCAGAAGCAATAATCACATCGCCACTTGATAGATCATGAGTTGTACACCTGTCATCAACGAATTTCACAACCAAGCCAATCTTGGCTAATGCAGAAACTGATAACAAATTCTTCTTGATCCCTAGCACAAATAAAGCATCTAAAAGGGTGAAAGAACTACCATCAGCAGTAGTCAGAATGATCTTACCAACTCCCATAACAGGATAAGGGGAGTTGTTGGCGCATGTGACAGTATTCCCTTTAGGGGCAGGCTCGAGTGAAGAGAAGAAACTGCGCTACAAGGTAATATGTTTGGTCGCCCCACTGTCAAAGTACCAAACATCTGAGTCCACTACAGACAGGCACTGGTCATGAGAAGATGGGTCAAAACTACAAATAGTAGTAAACGCCCATTCTTCTTCCTGCACAAGATTAGCACACTCTGTTTTTGGTGTAGAGGCTTCTGCAACAACCATTCCAGCCTCCTTTTTCTTTGCCTCTTTTGCAGCCAGTTTTGGACAGTTCTTTATGATATGATCATTCCCTTTACAGTATTTGCAAAACAATTTCTGCTTTTCTGATTTCTTCTCATCTTTATCCTGGTTCTTCGAATGTGTAGCATTTGCAGATTTCTGCTTACTAGTAGAAGAGCTCCATTTTCCTTTACCCTTCTGACTAGCCAGGAAAGCTTGATCTGCAACACGCATAATGGACCTATTCTGCCTGGATTGATCTTCCTGCAATAGAACAGAGACTAACTCCTCAAATGATAAGGCATTCGGATTGCCTTTCATCATCAACCGAAGAGTAGAAGCAAAACTTTGATATGAATCAGGAAGACCATTCAGAACGGTCTGCACAAGTGAGCTATCTGGTATAACCTCATCAGCAAAAATCAATTGTTCCTTCAAATCTTTGATCTTCGTTAGGAAACTGTCCATAGAATCACCTTCATTCATGTGCTCACTCTCCAACTGTTTTCGGAGGTAAGCAACACGAGCCTCATTCCTAGCTTGATACAATGTGGTAAGTGTATCCCAAGCATCCCTAGCTGTTCTGCAAGAGCGAATATGAGGAATAATGGCACGTTTGATAGACAAAGCTATCAATGCATGTGCCTGGGCATCTCTGCCATCCCAACAAATTTGCTCTACAGTAGGTGCAATAGAAACAGCAGCACGAACAGGAATCTGTGGAATATCATCTTCGACACCATCTTCATCAGCTCCAGCACTTGTATTTGCAGTACCTGTCGTTACAGGTGTAACAGGACGTCTTTCAACACCCTGCACAATGTTCCACAATCCTTCTGCAACCAAAACATGTCGCATCATATAAGCCCACAATGGGTAGTTGGTACCATCCAACTTATCCTCAATAGCCAACATACGGAATACATCACTACTTTCAGCCATGGCCGGTGACTAAAATACCTTGATGCAGAAAATTGACTGTATCTCAAAAAGTTGAACAGAACTGCCCATACGAGTTCTACTAGACTTGTAGTAGACTTTGAGACGCTTAAACTGGCGAACAGAAACCGGTATATACCTTTGGCACAAAAAGACAAAATAGCCTGCACAAGTGCTACGATAGTGCATTCGGAGGCCGAAACGAGCTCAGATCGCGATTTTGGCACCACATAGTGAAGCTGTTTTTTTTTTATCTCGGAAACATGTTGAGTATGCTCACCAAAATTCGTGCGATTTTGAGACTGCAAATGGAGGAGTGTCGACGGCGCCCTAGATGAAGCGACGACCTGCTCTGATACCAATTGTTGGAGATAGATGTCTGCGGAAGCACGCGAACAGCACAAGGAAGAAGAAGAAGCTTGGAGCACGAAAACACAATACTGAATGTATTACTAGAGAATGTACAAAGATAAGTAGCCCATTAGGGCAATAGGTGTATATACAAGCCGGGGGAAAAAAACCTCCTAAAGAGGGAAAAAAGTGTCCCGACAGTCCTAGTGTGTTCACACACATCACTACCTAAATATATCAACAAGGACATGCATTCACGTAATGATCAATGCAAATGAGCTTCCCAAAGAGTGCAAACAAGACCAAACCTATTCCAAACAAGCGTCAACTATCAGTTATGGTGTCACAGTACTTGGAGCAGTAGCCAACTGTAGATTGAGCTTTTCTCTCAACTCTGAACTCCAAATATAGCAAATAGCATATGTGTTTCGAAGCTCTTAAGAAGACGCATCCAATGGTGGTATTTCACTCAATTCTGACACTTCTACTTCAAGTTATGAGCAAAATACTGAATCACGGGAATGACCTTCCTATACTTCAGCACTTCCTACACTTCGCACACACCTTAACAACAGCAAACAAACACTTTCATGGATAGAGAACACTTCCTAACACTCTTTTCAAGCAACACACATGCACACAAGCTCACAAAGAAGATGATACAGAGAGGAGAAGACAAAAATTCGAAATTCTGTGCTCTTGATTCTCACAATGGCAAAAAGTCTTTACAAAGAGTCACAAATTGACTTATATACATGTGCCCTAAAAATGGTCCTTTCACACAAGAGACCGGCACTTTATTCACTAAAAGGTTAATTTCCTACTAGTTTACATGGGTAAGCTACTAATTTCCAAGGGTATGCATCTAGAGGACTCCTCTAGTGCATTTACAATGGAAAATATGTTACAAAATGGTTATGATACAAAAATAGAGTGTCCAAATCGGAAAAATTTTGGGGTCCTTCTTTTTCTCTACCTTTTGCTCTTCTTAGCTCTGCAACACTCTCCCCCTCTTTGTTTTTGTCGTCCCTTGAGAGGCTTTGCTTTTTGTCTACACCTTGTCTAAGGCTCTTTCGTATGTCGGGTTGGCTGTGTTAAGTCGGGCTGCCACGCATGCCACCAATGGCTAAGAATGTGTTGTTCTTAGTCACCCTCTTCAACTTTTCAGCCTCTACCTCTTTCTAACTTTTGGTCTTCTGATTTGTCTTTGTCTTCACGTATCTGACCTGTTGTATTGCTCTGAGCCTGTTTACTTTGTTGACAACGCACGCTATCAGCGGGAAGATTATTACCTGCCAAGTATTGTCTTGCACTTCTTCATGGATACTTCTTGGCCTTGGTTCCTCCTTCCCACCTACGTGCTTTTCTTTGATGTGTGCCCCTGCGGGGCTCTGTGCAGAGATGGGTGGTGCGCCCCTGCAAGGCTTCGTGCAGAGATATATCTTCGAATGTAATCTTTTAGTGAAGCTTCTTTCTTTGTCTTCTTCTTTTCTTCTTTTTGCTGGACTCTTCCCTCAACACTGCCCCCCTCCTGAACTCTATCGTCGCCGACAGGCTTTGGAAGTCAGCGGGAGTATGTTCTATACACTTTTTGCTCTGTTTCATTAAGCAGATTAGCTTCACGTATCATTATTTGCTTCCATTGTTCTGCTTTCACACCATCATGTGGTGGTTGTTTGTGGTCAGCGAAGAAGCTTAGTTCATATGCCACCAATTTGGCATTCAAGTTGGATGACATCTTTAAGAAAAATTCTGAATCGATTTCAAAAAACCCTATGAAAAAGGCTTCTTTGAATGTTTGCATATATGTACTTGGTAAAAACATGAGCCTAGAATAAAAGGCCATTATTGTAGGTCAGCTAGGCATAATGAAAAAATAAAAAATGAGGAAATTTAAAAATGTATACGCTACGTGCTTGAACACCTTCAAAACTATAAGGATCATGCTGAGAATTTTATTCGTCATTTTGATAGTTCGATCGGGTACTGTTGCATAACAATGCAACCAAAATTCAATGGTTTTTACCATATAATCTTCGGTTGGTAGATAGTTATGAGGTGGACTTGGAAGTAGCGGATAATTCAGCCACTGTTTATTGATCACACCATTCTTCTGCATGTCCAAAAATTCTCTTGCTTCTCTACGACGGCGTGTTGGGCAAAATGAAGGGTTTACCTGTAATAAATACGGTGTTGCTTGCCAATGCACCCGCAGAGTAGAATTTTTCTCCAAAAATTTTCTTCTCCATACCGGCTGTGCAGCTTCAAATTCTTCTTGAGTATAATTGAATGTGTCATCTTTGAAGTGCAACTGCTTGTCTGGAGTCTCTATGTGATCTTCTTTATGTATTGCCTTGTTTTCTCTTTCAATAATCCGTACGGAATGTTGAAAGGCTTCATTATGGTATCCAAGTCTTTGCCCTTTATTTTTGCTTCCTTCATTACTTTGATCACTTCATTTTCAAAATTCTCTGTCAATCGGGACACCAATAGTGCCCGTTCCTTCTGACCTATTTTTGCAGTATATGGCATTGGATGATCATCACATGGTTCCGCCATCTGCTCTTTAATTGGAGAATTATAGATCGGGGGAGATAGAGGACGTACCTCTACCTCGTCAGTAGGATTCTCTTGTCTTGGCTCTACTGGTGTCCCGATGGATACTTTGGGTTCTGCTATGTTTTCTAATTGAGCAAGGCGTTCAGTCTTCTCTTTAACTTCTTGCATCATGGCCCTAAGTGCTTCTTTGGCTGCAAGCAGTTCATTGTCAATCTCTGCTACTTGGTCTACATTTTTGTTGTAACTCTTTACAAGTTTGGCGTTCACATTTTGCAGTTGCGTTTTAAGTTCATTTGTTTCATTGATGTACCTTCTTTCCCATTCTTGTGTTCAGGCTTGCTCTTGTTTCAGCAGATCTGCATATTTCTCAATCTGATCTCTTAGTTCCTTCTGGTCAGTAGCTGATGTCTCTTGTTTTTCTATAGGCTGGTCATACAGTAATGCCTTCATCAATTCTTTATTTCTACTGCGTAAGTTATCATTTTCCTCCATATATACTTTTAGTTGTGTTTCGAGCAGATTGCTTCGAGCCTTCATCCTCTCTTTATCTGCCTCACTAGCTTCATGTTGTCTCTGTAAATCCGTCAGTTGTGCCTGGAGCTGATGATGCTGCTTCATCAATGTATTACATTGCTCTTTAACTGCAGTTATCTCCGTATCCTTAGCTGAAAATTTCTTGTTGGGCCTGGATGAGCTGTGCGGACAATTGCTCACTCATGACTTGAAACTGATTCTTTTCTCGCATGGCCTTGTCGTAATCTGCATCTGTTTCCATCATTTGTTGTTGCGTATCCATGGCTGTTTGTATCATTTGCTTGACCACATGTTTTAATTGAGTAACATCAACATTCAGCCATGTGGTAGGGATGCTAGGTTCTTCGCCCGTGGTAACGTCTTTCCCCTGTGCCACATGTAGCGTAGTATCATGGGGCTGCCTAATGTGGAGTTGTATCCGTGGCTCAACCTCCCTGTGGTCAATCTTGCCTTGTGGTGTATCATCCGGTACTTCAATCACAACTTGTTCTTGATTTTGCGGGAATCTTTCTTCTTCATCCCTGCATGTTTGTATTTCTTCTTTTACCGGGTGCACTACATCTTTATTTGTGATTGGAGCTTCTTTGATGCTGATCTTGGACTGATCGTTCAATTGAATAATATGTACTGGTTCAGTGGGTGCTTCTTGGTTCCTTTCCTTTGACTGTTGATTGTCAGGTGTGACCTCTACCTGATTTATCTCTGTCCATTCCTCATTGTTCGTTTCTGTTCTTATGTCAGTGTCCAATGTGTCTTTTTCAGAGCTAGATTCCTCATTAGAGCTCGAATCTTCCAAGCCCAGTTCTTTATATCTGGCAGCTTGTTCTGGGGTCTGTTCCTTATTCTTTTGTTGCTTGGCTTTGCTTGCTTGTCTGTATTGATGACCTTGAACATTCAAATTCACTTGTCCTTTTATATACATGTGGGTCCCTTCCAGAGCTGCCGAGAGGTCCCTTTTTGTGATCGGTTGCTATGTCAAAGAAATTTTGGGCAGTGTATGGGTCCTCTTTGATTGTGGTGTCTCTTGAGCTTCTTCCTCTCTAATGCATTTAGTCCCTCTCATGGGTTTCTTTGAACTGGTTCCCACTTCTTCAATAGAGATGATTGTTTTCTTTGTAGTGGTCCCTATCCATTATCTTGATGGTGGCCATAAAAAGAAGCTCGGACACTGGTTGATCATCAAGAAACCAATGACCTCTTGCTTTCGTGATTGATTCCAAGGGAAGAAGCAGGACCTCTTCCTCTTGTGTAGCCTCGGAATTGGATGATGCCATCTGCACTCAATATATACCAGTAATTAGTGGCGAACTAGTATCAAGAATCATCCTTCACTTATCCTTCTTGAATTTGGCAACTCTCCGAGTGGATTATGTCGTCCCCTCCCCGTGGGTGTGAGAAAGGTAATACTTGGGAGTTTTGTAGTACTTATTTACATAGATTTTTTTTTTTGTTTATGTCTAAAAGAAAACAAAAAGATTAGTCATAGCCGAAGTGGTTATTGAATTATTAGTTATTTTCCTTAGTATTATTTGTACAAGTGCTCTCCTATTTCCCAAGAGGGAAACATGCTTCACTAACCTGACGTGGAGGAAGAATGTGCCGAATGCTTGGCCTTGTAATGTGGCCCTATCATGCATACTTTGGATTCTGGTGACTCCAAATGTGTGCAACTCGAATTACTTGGTTGATACATACAGATTGTCTTGCCTTTCGGCATCCAAATCTTCTTTATTCCCTTGGGATAGTCTGTATCCCTAGCATTCTTGGAGAATGCCGTACTTTTCATGTAGTACTTTTGCTTCGTCTTTTGTTCGAATCTTTGAATGATTTTTGTTGCATGTCGAGTTTCCTGCTTTGTCTTGTAGTGGTTTGTCTCCTGTCGTTTTGCCTTTAGATCATACTGATTCTCCTTGTGCTTTGGCTCATCCTTTTTTATGATTGTCACTTGGGTACATGACTTGGGAATCCATATTTGCGTTCTGGCCGGCTGGGCAGCTACCACTTTCTTCGGAATCCATACTCTAGCAATTCTTTGTGGAACTGGGTATCCAACGTGACTTGCATTTTTATTCTGTTGTTTTTTTCGATGTCGATAGTAGTTCGTTTGTTGAAGATATGCTGCCACTTGATCTTTTCTAATCCAATCCTGTTTAGTGTAAGGAATAGGGTATATTCTAATGTGTGCAGATTCGTAATAGTCTTGCTTACTAGTCTCTCTTGTGCTCGATTCCTCACTGAGGCTGTTATTGGATAGAACATTAATCATGTGATTTACTGGATTAGAAGATTGTGTGCAATCGAGATTCGGTGTATCCTCACATGAAGTATTCGATGAAGGGTTTTCCATAGTGCGAGTGAACATACATTCATCATCGTGTTCATTTAAGTGAACTTTCGGTTCTATACATGTGACTTTGATCGGTCGTTCATCTAACATGCTGAATACCTCACAATGTCCTATCTTGGCTGAGATGTATCCTAGGGCCAATTGAATAGTCACTTCATATTCGTATATCCAATCTTGGCCTAACACGAGCTCTTCTAATAAGTCCTGGTCATGACATACTAAGAGTTTTTGTTCCATTGTGTTGTTTCCAAGATGTAGAAGTAATGTGATCTCACCGATACATTGAGTAACTGTTCCTCCTATTCCTATCAGTTGTGCCTTAGAAGGGCGTAATTCTTCCTTGAGTTTCTGGGTCAACAAATACTTGATACAACTTATGGCTGCTCCTATGTCAATGAGTGCATCCACTAAATGGTACTCTTTTGTTCCAGCACCCAAATTCAAATAAGGTTGTGTCATTTGCTGGCCTAGGTTTTCAGTGGCTCTAAAGTTAGCCATTGGGATGAGTTCTTCTCCTTGTCAATATATGTCATCTCTCTCTCTCATCCACTCTTTTCGTTTCCTGATTCGCTCTAGTGCTTCTTGTCTAGCTTCTTCTCGTATTCTTTCTTCCTCTATGCGCCTATTTTTACCCATTATTAGTCGTGACATTATTTCTTCAGTCAATGGCTCTAAATATTTTTTTACTCGGCAACCACTGATATAGTTTGGCAATACTTCTCCATCTAGGGTTGCTAAATTGATGGCTCCACTAGTAGATATACGATTGATGATCAATGGGCCATATCCTCTTTTTTGCAATTTCTTCGCGTGTTGTTTCAAAGTATAAACCAAAACTAGATCTCCTTCCTTCAAATTTTTATCTTTAATATGAGCATCAAAATATGCCTTCTGTCGCCTTTTAGCAGCATAAATCCCTGCTACTGCTTCTAACCTAGTTTCATGTAGCTTTTCTATTTGATCCAATTGCGCTGACAATTCATGTCCAGTCCACTCGATTCATCTTTATGAATGCATATTCGTAAATGATTGTCTCTTCCTTGCTTAAAGAGTTGTTTTCCTATGAGAGCATAGTCCTCGCTTTGTTCTATGAGTGCACGTTTCCTTGCTAGAGTGGCTCCTTCCGGGTACTCTTGGGTCTTCAAGAACTTTACTAGAGGCATGCTCCATCTTGGTGCTATTGTGGAGTAGCATAAAGTAGAGTTCTCTTCTAGATTTCATTCTTGACAAGTTGGGCAGGCTGATACATAGTTATGTGTATCCCTCTGCATGGTTGGCCAATATATGCCTAATCTCTTCAGTGTTTGCCATGTTCCGTTCGCATTTAAATGAGTTTTCCATTGATTTATGTGCCTTTTGAAGCCACATTTCTTGTTCCTCTTCTTCCATGCATCTCATGAGTAATCCACTTGAGTCTTAGTGATATAAGCTTCCAACAATTATATGAAGGTTTTTAGTCCTCCATAGGTATTGGTTTCTGTTTGATGAGATCCCATGCTTAGGTCCATATGTGAGTATTGGGATCAACTTTTCTGCCCATTGGGGACATACTTCGAGATTAAACAGATAGGTATCTGGCAGACCATTAGGTACTCCTGTGGGGGGTTCTCCATGTGTCATTCTTGATAGGTGATCTACTCTGATGTGTGTATTCCCTTTCTTGACTACTACTTCAAAATCAAATTCCATTAACAATAGAAACCATCGTACTAGTCGTCCCGTATTACAAGGCTTATTGACTAAGTACAGTAAAGCTTGATGATCGATGAAGAATTTGAATTTGTTTGCCAATAAGTAGTGTCAAAACTTATTCACTATGTACACCATCCCTAGGCCTTCTCTCTCAGTTGTGGTATAATTGTGCTCCGCTTGATTCAATTGTCTACTGGCATAGGCTATAGGGTGGTCTAACTTCCTTGTATCTGCAGGTTGAGCTAATATGCAACCAATCGCAAACTTGGAAGCATCTACGTGAATGTGAAACGGTTTGTTCCAATTAGGCACTCAAAGGATTGGTGCTAAACTTAATCGATTCTTTAATTCGTTAAAAGGTCTTTCACATTCTTCTGTCCAATTGAACTGAGACAATAGTGCATAAAGAGGTCTAGCAATTATGGCATACATATGTATAAATCTTCGGTAGTATCCGCAATGTCCCATAAATGCTTGCACTTCCTTAGCAGGCTTTGGTCTCGGTAAATCCAGAATTACTTTGATTTTGTCTTCATCAGTTGAAATTCCATTTTTAGAGACGATGTGTCCTAATATTTTTCCTTGTCGAACCATGAAGACGCACTTTTCTGGATTGAGGCATACTCTATATTGCTGACATTTGGCAAAGATCTTTCCTAGTTCAGGGATATGCTCTGATTGTATGGCTGAATAAGTGCATAAATCATCCACGTATACCTCCATGCTCTTTCTCAAGAACTCTTTGAATACATGACACATCAAGCTTTGGAAAGTGGTTGGGGCATTGGTTACACCAAAAGGTATAACCCTAAAGGCGTACACTCCCCATTCAGTTGCAAAGGCTGTTTTATGTTGGTCCTCAGGAGCAATGGCTACCTGATTGTACCCTGAAAAGCCATCGAGAAAACTATAAACTTCCTTCCCTGCCACTCTTTCCAAAAGATGATCCGTGATGGGCAATGGGTAACTATCCCTTATGGTGGCAGCATTTACTTTTTTCAAATTAATGCATACCCTTAACTTGCCATTCTTTTTCGGCACGACCACCAAAGGTGACACCCATTCCGTGTGTTTGATCTCATAAATGAACCCAGCATCTAGCAACTTATCGATCTCTTCCTTGATTTTTGCTGAGTAAACATCGTTATATGTGTATGGTGTTTGTTTGGAAGGTTTAGCTTCAGATGTCATGGGCATTCTATGGGCACAAATAGAAGGATCTACTCCTTTCAAATCCTTATATGTCCAAGAAAAGACATCCCTGTATTCTCGTATGAGTCGTATTAACTCTTGTTCTTCTTCCATTGAGACATCTTGTCCTATAAAAGTACATCGTTCTTCTCCTTCCTCTAAGGTTACTACAATTTTCTTGGTCTATTCTTTGTTGTCGTATGCTATTCCTGGTTGTGCTTTGCTAACGAAGATTTGAATCGCAATTTTCCTCTCTTCTACTTCATATTTTTTGAAGTGGGTAGGCACTTCAAATTGATCTTGAGGCTTGTTTTCTTCATCATCTTTTTCTTTATCTAATCCAAGCTCTTCTTCTTGTGTCCTTTCTTGATTTATTTCATTAGCTATGACACTTACTTCTTGATTTCCACTTTCTGTTTCCATTTGCTCTTGCTCCATTTCAATGCTCTCATAATCCTCCTTCCATTCTTTTTCGATTACTTCTCCTTCTTCAGCCTCTTGAAGAACTACCACGTATAGACTAACGTCATATTCTTCCTCGTCAATGCATTCATTTATGGTTATCACTTCTTCATTTACACACACAGCTAGAGTAGCTAAAATCTCCACTCCATCCAACCATGAGGTTCGAATTCTTCATCTAGGAATATTTGAGGCATGTAAGCTGGATCTTGTACAGACCTAGCAACTCCTTGCCGTTGCTGCCATCCTTTCCTTCTATCCTCCTCCTTTTTCATAGTTTGGCATATCCATAGATGAGTGTCTTCGTTCATCCACGATTGGTCACTTGAACCTATACTGTGAATAGATTGATTGTCTTCCTCTTTATGAATCAGATTCCATTGCAATGGGGGAACATCTTGCTATGTGTATGTGTGGAGATTTATTCTTGTTGTGGTTCCTTCATGCTGTAAGTATACCGCGTCTTTTCCCCAATCTTGCACGACCTTTAGCTGTCTCATGAAGGGTCTTCCAAGTATCATCTCATAATTACTGGCCCTTTCAAATTGACAGATCACTAAGGTGTGCTCGAATTCAACTCCGTAGGTAGTAAAAGTTCCTCTTTCTTATAATCCCAAGGGTCGTTCAGTGTGTCCATCTGCCATTTGTATCTTCATGCGTGTTGGTCTTAAAACTGGTTTTCCCCATTTCTCCCAGATTTCTTTAGTAGCGATTCCTACTCCAGCTCTAGAATCTAAGATGGCTTTAGTGGTGTAACCCCTATAGGTAATTGGAAGGCATGTGTTTCCTTCATCTCCCTCACTGAAATCTCCAACTTTGTCGACTGGGATTCTTACTGTGGTTATTTCGTCAAGCCTCTCCTTCTCTTCTGACTTGGTCTCCAATTGGCTAGTTAAACTTTTCCTTCAAATGTGGTTTTATCTTCAAAAGTTCTTCCAATGTCAGAGTACAAGGGATTCTTACCTTTTTAAGATGTTGTATGATGTCCGATGTTTGGATTGAGGGGTTCTGCTCTTTTTTCTTATTGAGGGGATGCAGTATAATTCCGAATTATGTTCATATTCCCCTATGTAATTTGGCAAAACCTTTACGCTGTCATTCTCCTTGTTGCTTTGGTCGATTTGCAATAATCCTTCTGAATTCAGCTCAGGTATTGAGTCTTCTAATTCACCTTCCGCTTCTAACTCCTCAAAGGGTGGTTCAATTCCTTCCACTTTCTTCCATCTATCTTCTTGGACTCTTGCCCACAAGTCCTTAGGCCATTCCCCATCTACTTCGGGGACAATGGATCCTTCTCTTTTATCCTCGTAGTAATTTCCATTACACGTCTCACCTTCTTTTCCTTTCTCGAGATCATCCGGGATGACACACTCTTGGAATTCTTTTTCAGGAATTCGTGAATTGGGTAGTAGAGGAACAGGTTTTTCTAGGGTTTGTTGAGCTACTTCGATTAGTTTTTTGCATATCTCCAACCTTTCTTTCTCTAAGTCACCTCTAGGATATTCTTTTTCATGTTGTTCAATGGTTGGTCCTGCTCTTATTCTTGCTTGGTATGTCTGAATCCACATGGCTAACTCTTCCAACATGGGATCTGCTAAAACTGATCTTACCTCTTCTTTTTTATACTTTCTCTTCTGATTTTCTCCTTCAAGTTTCTATTTTTCTTTTTGATCTTGCTCATTCTTTTCCTTCTCCTTCTGTTGTTGTAGTTTCTTTTCCTTCTCCTTCTGTTGTTGTAGTTTCTTTTCCTTTATCCTGTCTCTACGATTCTTCCATCTTTGTGTTCTTTTACTTGTGATACTTTTTCCAGGTTCTTTCGAGTCTTTGGCTACTTGGGTTTTAGGTATATTCATTTCTCTGTCGCCTTGATCATTCTCTCCAGTTTTTTCTGGTGTCTCTCTAGCCTTTGCTCTTGTTATTGCTTTCAATGGTACAGTGTACTTATCACTCCCTGACGACTCTATCACTTCTATCACATTGATCTGCACGTTCGAGTTAAATTTGTTGGGGTTCTTGGGACAATCTCTGAAAAGGTGTTTTTCACCACAATCACTATAGTATCCTTCCCAAACTCGTTGTGGTGGTAGTGGGTTTGGTAAAGTACGTTCTCTGATGTAATGGTCACCTCCGCATCTGTAACATGGTCCTCTAGGTGCAGGCGGTCTATTCATAGGTCGGGAGGGTATGGGTGCTCTGGGAGCTGTGTACATCAATGATACATAATCCTACTCATATCCGTAAGAACTACCTGGTCCTTCCATGCCATAGGTATATGGTTCGTACATTTGTCCATATTCTATTATAGAGCTCTCATAAGCAGAATAATCTCCTTGACTATGGTCATAAGATGGATCATATGATTCATTACTAGTCAAAGGTGTGGCCGGAACTATTGCTCTCTCCGGATTCTCTTCCTGTCGAGCTACTTTCACTGAGACAACATTTTGAGGGTGGGGTGGTTGTTGCCCTAACACCGGTTGTGGTTGAGTGTAACCTTGATAAGCATAAGGTTGTGGTCTGAGGGTATCCATAAGGTCTCATGAGAGGTTGTACCGGTCTTGATTGCCTATTGTAAGGACAATTTTCTGTGCTGTGATTTGTGTATTTTTGTTCTATGTTGCAATATTGTAGAGGGCCCAAGACGGGTGGTCTATTGTAAGCATAAACAGGTGGTGGGACTACTCCCCTAGTGCACAATTGAGAAGGATGATCACCTCCACAATGCATACATCTTCTAAGAATGGGTACTCTCATTGGGTTGTTGGGGTAGTTCCTCTGTCCTTGAACATTCAGTTTCTTTGCTACTAAGTTGGCTATTTCCTCTACATTGTTCTTTGCGTTTGATGTGCTGCTAGTGGAATCTTCACTTTTCACGCTACCTTGGGGTATTTTCAGGTCTTCTGCTAGATTTTCCTCTAGGTCAATACATTCCTTCATGCAGTCTTGCAAAGTTTGAACTCTTTTCACATATACCAGAGATCTTAATTATCCATTCACTAACCCTTCCAAAAATAATGACACCATTTTGTTTTGAGTGGGTCTCTCTTCCACTGGGCATCTATCCACATTCTGCTTGAATCTTCTTGCTGCCAATCTCACTGATTCTGTGGGAGATTGCTTAAAACTATGGATCAATGAGGAAGAGTTGTTTTTAATCCCTGATTTGGTGAATTCTTCAATTAATTCTTGATAGACTTGTTCCATGTTTTGAAAATTATTAGGGTCTAATGGCTGGAACCAAGCTAAAGCTGTATCTGTCAAAGTTAGACCAAAGGATTCATATTGGATCAAAAAATCTTCCACTTGTTCGGCTCTGATTACTTGCTTAAATTCAGTTATATGATTGTATGGTTCGCTAGAGCCGTCATAATGGTTTCTCATGCATTTAACAACTTGAATTGGTCTTAATCTTCTTCCTGCTTCAGGTGGTCTAGGAATCACAGGGAAAACTGGTCTTCCTATGGGTATACGAGGTCCTCTTACTACAGGGGGTCTATCTGGGACCGGGATTCTATTCCTTGGTTCAACAGGTGGTTGAGGCCGATAGTTAGGGTTATTGGCCGGCATAGTAAACTACACATGTGGTCTGACCGGTATATGCGTTTGTTGCGTCTGTCCAGAATGCTGATATGAGTTATCTTGGAAGTTTCCATGGGGGTTTTGTGAAGTAGTGGCTTGATCCCTAAGAGGGAACACTAGAATGTTCTGATATTTCAACCCTGCTCTTTCTAACTCCGTTAGAGGCCAGTACCTCCTTTGGTTTTTATCCAAATATGTAATAATGGTGGGAAGCTCAAGATCTTGCAACTCATAGATAGTGACTGGATTAGTGGCCACTTCCCATAATGAAGAGTGGGCTCTGAGGAGATGCTCCATTCCATTGATCAAATACACATCCATTAGGGAGTCATCTTGGGGCACTAGGTCTCCTCTCCAAACCCTAACAACCGTGGATCTCCCTCTAGGGGTGGTCACTTGCTCTTCATGTCCCTCTTCATTAAGGTCATGAGTATTACCTTCTTCCCCTTGTTCATTGATGCTTTCAGGGTGTTCCGTAACAACATATTGAATATCTCTTTGTCCATATAAAACCCTCCTGCATACTTAACTTCTGGCCTAGGTACTATGTAAGGATCAGTAGCTTTCTTTAGTCTGGCCATTGATCGGTTTAGACCATCTAGGTAGATAGGTATCCCATGTTGGTTAGTGTTCACATATTCCAAAGATGTCTGATGTTCTCCCTCAATAATTGACATCATGCCAATCATTGGTACAGTATTCTGCATATCCTCTGAAGCCATGAGAATTTCTTCTTTAGACTCACTCGAGGTTTGAGAGTAATGTGAACGACTACTTGGTTTGGCTACACTTCCTACAGAAGAAATCACACTCCTTCGGCTTCCTAGGGTTCTTCCGGACCTTAGGTTCATTCACTTAACAACTCTCTTCTCGTTTTAACCACTCCTAGCTTCCAATTCTCCTTGCTGTGGTCCCAATTTGTGGAATTACTTGAGTGACTGAGAAAATTCCTCTGAGGAACACGATACACGATATTGCACCCCAAAAGAGTATGTCACGATACTCGATATCTGACACACTAGAAAGGTACCACGATACTCGATATTTGAGCAAAACGATACACGATCTTCGACCACTTGACTGGGCACGATACACGATACTTGAGGAAAACATGATACTTGAAGAATATGATACTCGATACTTGACACTGAAGGTCATGATACACGATATTGGGTAGGTATCGAGAGAAAAATCATGATACACGACACTTGGAAATGCCACGATATTCGATATTCGATATCTGTCAAAAATCATTTTTGGATCTCTACGATACTCGACACTTCACATGTATCGCAAGAAATTTCCAACGATACTCGATACCCACCAAGTATCGTGAAAGCTTCCTCCACGATACACGATACTTCACATGTATCGCGAGAAATTTCCGACGATACTCGATACCCACCAAGTATCACGAAAGCTTCCTCCACGATACATGATATGTCATAGGTGTTGTGATCGAATTTTCATGATAGACGATACTCGACAGGTATCGCTATCAGAAATTGATGATAGACGATATGTGACATGTATCGCCAGACCCAATCCAACGATACCCGATACTTGACAGGTATCGTAAAAAGAGTTCAACGATACACGATATTCGACAACTTCGCAAGTATCGCGATACTCGACCACAAGAGTTCACGATACTCAGGTATCGCGATACCTGAACCGCGGGAGAACACGATACTTGGCTTTTTTCCAATTTTTTGCAAGTGTTTTTTGGATTTTGAGTGCATGTAATTGTTCCTAGAGTTTAGCTACCCTCTCCTCTTAGCCTATATCAGGAAAATAATCCTTCTCTACCACTGGATGGCCTTCATGATACTTACCGCAGATCGTTTTCTTCCACTGATGGATATTTGAAAGAACTTCCAGCAATGTAGGGATGCACTCACCTTACTAAGATCCTCCAGCTCCTTCTCCCACCTACGTTCCCTCTCCTTGATCCACACACCTTGCTTCGAGCTCACGTGATATCTGGCTTGCGATCTCTCTCTTTCTTAACACTTGCTTGGAGACGAGTGAAGTTTTGAAGACAAATGTTTAGAATTTTATACTTTTGAAAAATTCCTCCTAACTAAAAAGATCAATAGTCACAAAGATTGAATGCTACTCTAACTTCCTAACCTACTTGCCTACTTCCTCCTTCCTAATCTACTCACTCTAATCACTTCCCT
Source organism: Ceratopteris richardii (assembly GCA_020310875.1). Lineage (NCBI taxonomy): Eukaryota > Viridiplantae > Streptophyta > Polypodiopsida > Polypodiales > Pteridaceae > Ceratopteris > Ceratopteris richardii. Next base: position 7,459,920 of record CM035418.1, read on the forward strand.
AAACTATAAACTCACTACACACACTTCAAGAGTGAAAAGTAGTAAGTGCGGATGAATATGACTGACCAAAGAAGAGAAATTCACAACTCCTCTACTCACTTCAATGCTAAGAGCTACTTACCATCACACGAATGCCTCGGTTTGATTCGACATTCCCCGGCAACGGCGCCAAAAATGTGTGTACCTAAGATCCAACCTAGGGACTTGTGGAGAAAGAGACTATACCTCGATCCCCCTCAAGTGCATATAGTGGGAATTCACGCTTTATTTATCAATCCGAGGAGTATCAAAACCTAGCCGAGTGTATGAGGACATGCATTCACGTAATGATCAATGCAAATGAGCTTCCCAAAAAGTGCAAACAAGACCAAACCTATTCCAAACAAGCGTCAACTGTCAGTTATGGTGTCACGATACTTGGAGCAGCAGCCAACAGTAAATTGAGCTTTTCTCTCAATTTCGAACTCTGAATATAGCAAATAGCATATGTGTTTCAAAGCTCTCGAGAAGACACATCCAATGGTCATATTTTCACTCAATTCTGACACTTCTACTTCAAGTTATGAGCAAAATACTGAATCACGGGAATGACCTTCCTATACTTCAGCACTTCCTACACTTCACACACACCTTAACAACAGCAAACAAACACTTTCATGGATAGAGAACACTTCCTAACACTCTTTTCAAGCAACACACATGGACACAAGCTCACAAAGAAGATGATAGAGAGAGGAGAAGACAAAAATTCGAAATTCTGTGGTCTTGATTCTCACAATGGCAAAAAGTCTTTACAAAGAGTCACAAATTGACTTATATACATGTGCCCTAAAAATGGTCCTTTCACACAAGAGACTGGCACTTTATTCACTAAAAGGTTAATTTCCTACTAGTCTACATGAGAAAGCTACTAATTTCTAAGGGTATGCATCTAGAGGACTCCTGTAGTGCATTTACAACGGAAAATATGTTACAAAATGGTTATGATACAAAAATAGAGTGTCCAAATCGGAAAAATTTTGGGGTCCTTCTTTTTCTCTGCCTTTTGCTCTTCTTAGCTATGCAACAACTCCCAAGTGAGAATAGAAATCCACTAGTAGAACTTCTATCTGGAATACTACCAACCCAATTTGCATTGATGTATCCATGAACCTGCAATTCTGCACCAACTTCATAAAACAATGCATAATCCAAAGTACCACTCACATATCACAAAGTGCATCTCAAAGCATCTAAATGTGGTTTTTCTAAGAACCTACATAAATTACTTTGAAGTCCTACAGTGTAGCTTAGATGACTTTTAAGTCGTATAGTGTAGCTTAGATTAGGTCTTTTAATTATGAGATATATCAAACTTCCCATAATTTTCCTATACATAGTAGCATTTTTGAGTGCTTCACTTGATGTAGTATCCAACTTCAAATTTTGATCTAGCGGCATAGAAATTGGCTCATAATCAACCATACCATACTTTTGTAGCATACTCAAGGCATATTGCCTTTGTGACATCCATATACATGTTTCTGTATGGATAAATCAATGCCCGAAAAATAATGCAACACACCAAGATCTTTCATGTCAAAATCCTGCATAAGCCGTTGCTTTACCTCTTTTATGCTTTCTTCATTATCACCACCTAAAATCAAGTCATGAACATAAATAGCCACAATTGTGATGCCATCATCACCCTTCCTTCCATATAATGAGTGATTTGTATCACACATAGAAAATCCAATGGCGGTTAAGTAATCTGCAATCCTTGCATGCAAAGCATGAGGGGCTTGTTTAAGCCCATAGAAAGCCTTTTGCAATCTGCAAACATATTCAAGGTGCTTTGAATCCTCATATCCTTGTGGTTGGTCCATGTATACTTCTTCTTGTAACTCACCATGTAAAAAAGTATGCTTCACATCCATCTAATGCAAAATCCATCCTTTTGTTGTAGCTAATGCAACAAGTGCTCTGACAATAGAAATTTTTGCTATAGGATTGAAAGCTTCCTCATAATCAATGCCATATGTCTGTGCATATCCTTTTCCTACCAATTGTTTTTTATACCTACTTATGCTACCATCAACATTGTGCTTTACCTTGTAAACCCACTTTCAACCTATGGGTTTCTTTCCTCGTGGCAATGGAACCAGCTTCTATGTTTCATTTCCATAAAATTCAGCCATCTCCTCATCCAAGCTTTCTCCCAATCTGCATTTCCAATTTCATCTTCAAAACAAGAAGGTTCAGCATCTTATATTACCTTGGTCATGTAGGCACAATGATGAGCCATGTAACTATCATGCCTCAATCATTGCACTGAATTCCACATCCTCCCATATTGTCTTGTTCTTGGGTCACTTCTTCTTGTTGTGTCATCTGCATATGCCTTTCTTACTCTTGGATTCTTCATAAAGGGCAATCCAAGTTCCTCATCGAGGCTCTTTTCTAAATTGCTTGAATTTCCAGGAGTCTTCACAGAGGGCAATCCAAGTTCCTCATTGTTAGTGCAGGACAATCACCAATTGATGTTTTGACATGCAAATGAAGTCAAGATTTGAAGGAAAGATTCAAGTTATGAAGCAAGGAAGAAGTATACATTCAGAAGAGGAAGACATGTACACATATGTACAGATAGTTCAATTATGTCTTTAAGAAGTCATAAGGTTGTAAATTTTTGTATATATATCCTATGAAAGTTTCGGGGAAATGAGGAGAGAGCACGAGAATAGAGAAATGAGAAGTTGTAAGAGTCATTAGACATATGAGAAGTTAGTTGAGCTCTCTCTCATCATTCAGTTGTAAACTCCTTCAAAAATGAAAGATTTTTGCGCCCGATGTTTCTGAGTTTTCTCTTCTTGTGTTAGATCTTTTGTGAAATGCTTTTGTACAAGTCCAAGTCTATAGGTGATCGATCTCTGTACAAATTTTTAGCTTCCAATTGTGATCAGGCTAAGAGAATTATGTGTAGGAACATTTGTATGTGAAGAAGTGTTCACTGGTTCCTGAAATAGGCGCAAAATTCGAAGTCAATGATTTGATCATTTCTCACTCCACAGTTTAAAGTTTTGAGCAAGCAAGCACTCAATCTTTAAGTTGGAAGGTAAGCTACTTGTGGCTAAAAGCATTTGCTTAAACGGGTTCTATTCTTGGAGAACCATGTCTTAGAAGTTATAGGTGTCTAAATCGACTTCTCAGAAGTACAGTTTTAGACATAGGTGACTTGTCAAGTTGAATTTTCAAAATCTACTTAATCTTTTGGAGTAATTTAACTTGGAGGAGGTGCGCAATCTTTAGGCGACACCTGTGCAAAGTTTTATAAAAAACTTTACACATTTGCTTAGTCAATGAGAAAGATAAGTGCAGCAAACTTTTTGTAGAATCATCCTCTTCACAGATTTTTCAGAATCCTTATAATTGAGTATTAATCCTCTAAATAGGTGAAGGTTTTGACTTACTCTTGATATAGAGGTGCTCTAATTTCAAGAGTAGGTTGTTCTTTTGGAGATTAACACTCTCCATCAGTGGTATCAGAGCAGGAAGCATCAGAATTGAAGGAAGGAGGATCCCGACTGCTGCAGGTGCAAAGAATTCAACATCTGAAGGTTCAAAAGGTGAAAGTTTGAGGATAAAGCTTGAGAAGGAGATCATACGACATCAAGGAAGTCAAAAGGAGTGTCATTCGAAGTAAAGGTAACCTTATACTTGATAAAGATTGAAGAATTCAATACACAGGTGAAGAAAAGATGGGAGATTCTCTTCGGATAGAGAAATTGGATAGAGAGAACTATCCTGCATGGTCAATGAGGATGGAAGCTCATCTTATGAGCAAAGACTTGATAGCTTACATTACAGGTGAAGAAGAAAAGCCTCAATTCAGAGATCCTAGTGTTCCAACTAGGGAGGAATTGTCAGAATTGAAGAATTGGATGAAGAGAGATGCTCAAGCTAGGAGCATTATCTATATGGCAGTCAATGACTACTTGCTACCTCACATTAGATGTCTTGAAAGTGCAAGTGATATATGGAATGCTTTGGAGGAGCATTTTCAAAATACCACAAACTCAAGGAAGGCATCTTTGTGGGCAGAATTTACCACTTTCAAGAAGAAGGTCTCTCAATCCATCTCAGATTATGTAACCAGAATGAAGGACATTGTAGATGCATTAGGAGCTGTTGATGAAGACATTGAGGAGGATAAATTGGTAAGGCAAATACTCACAGGTTTGAGAGGTGATGACAAATGGAAGCCATTTATTTTGTCCACTGAATTATCACTTGATCATTTTACTCCTGACTTAAATCAGTTGCTAGGACATATGTTAACCTTTGACCAGGATGTCAAAGGTGAAAGTGACAAGAGTACAGGTCATGCAATGTACTCAAAGGATAAGAAGAAAAATATTAAAGGAAAGCAACAAGCAAATGAAGATGAAGGCACAACTAGTCAAGCCAACTTCCTAAGAGGAAGAGGAGGTGGCAAAGGTAGAGGAAGAGGCAGGAACAACAAAGATGGAGTCAAAGCTTGTTGGATTTGTGGTAAGACAAATCATTTAGCTAATGATTGTTGGCATAATAATCAAATTAATGGTGGATATAATCAGAATTTTAATTCAAGAGGAAGAGGTAGCAGAAATCAAAGAGGTAATTTCAGAGGTAGAGGTAGTAGGGGTTACTTTGGAAGAAATGCAGGTAGAGGATTCCAAAGTCAACAATACAATAATACCTACTACAATTATGCTTCAGATCAGAAGGAGGATTCAACATTGATAATGAATGCAACTTGTGAAAGGCAAAGTGAAGACCAAAGAGTCTTCTACATTGACTCAGGGTGTAGCAATCATCTGAGTGGTAACATAGCATTGATGACTGATTTGGAAAATAAGGTGACTAATCATGTTGTTCAAACAAGAGACAATACAAAGCACAATGTGAAGTCAATTGGATCAATAAAGGCCAAGGATGGTAGTACCTTATTGAGTAAGGTCTTGTATGTTCCTACAATTCCTAAGAATCTGATAAGTGTAGGACAAATTGTTGAAAAAGGTTATGAAGTGAGGTTCACTAATGAAGGAGTGTTTGTGGAAGACCCTAGCAATGGGTATAAACAAATTGTTTCAGGGAAGAAAGAAGGAAGATTGTTCACATTGAAGATTCAAGGTAATGTTGGTCATGCCTTGTTCACCTATGGAGGACATAAGATCTCTGAGTTAGATCTTTGGCACAAGAGACTTGGACATTTCAATGAAAGAGGTATCAAAGACATGATTAACAATGGTGTAGTGCTTGGATTGCCTAATGTTGCAGGTCAACATATGACATACAGATGTGAGGCATGTCAATTAGGTAAGGCTCATAAGCAATCTTATTCCAAGCATGGTTTTATGTATTCAGAGAAGCTTGAGTTGGTACACACAGATGTGTGGGGACCATCAAAGGATTTCAGTATCAATGGTTCAAGGTATTATGTGATTTATGTTGATGATGCTACCAGATGGATCACTATCTATGTGATCAAAGATAAGTCAGAAGTATTCAATACATTCAAACATTATCATGTGTATGCAGAAAGAATTACAGGTCATAAGTTGAAGAGACTAAGGTCAGATGGAGTGGGAGAGTATTTCTCTAATGAGTTTAGTGATTACTTGTGGAATGCAGGTATAAAAAGGGAGGTTACTTGCAGGTACTCTCCTCAACAAAATGGTGTAGCAGAAAGGAGGAATAGGACTCTTGTTGAGTTTGCAAGATCCATGATGAAGGAGAAAAATTGCCCAAATTATTTGTGGGTTGAGGCTGTAAATACAGCTACTTATCTGGTCAATAGGCTACCATGTAAAGTCTTGTAGGGTATGACACCATATGAGGCATGCTGGGGTAAGAGACCTACATTAGACCATTGCAAAGTATTTGGATGTTTGGCATATGCATATGTGCCATCACAATTAAGACACAAATTGGAACCTAAAGCTAAAAAGTATGTGTTCATTGGTTATGATGATAAGCAGATGGGATATAGGTTGTGGAGTCCATCTACAAAACAATTCATTGTGTCTAAGGATGTTACATTTGATGAGCAAGGTACTTGGTATGCAGGTACTATCAGTATTAATACAGGTGATGAAGAAGTTGTGAGTCAAAGGAAAGGTAAATCAAAGGTACAGATATTTGATGAAGAGGAGAATAATGAAGTGCAGGTTGAAGTTGAAGAAATGCCAAGATTTGATCCTGAGTGTGAAGAACCAGAAACCTCAAGGAGTGGAGAACTTAGAAGGTCATCAAGACACAAGTGGCAACCTACAAGGTATAGCTATGATACTTCTTTTTTGGCTACCAAAGATTATGCTTACATGATAAAAGCACATGAAGACCCTTCTACATATGAAGTGGCAAAAGGTAAAGAAAATTGGGAGAAAGCTATGCAGGAAGAATATGATGCATTGATGGAGAATCAAACATGGGATTTGGTTCCAAAACCAAATAGCCAGAAGATCATTGGATATAAGTGGGTCTACAAGACAAAAAGGTTTGCAGATGGAAGTGTGTCTAGGTACAAAGTTAGACTTGTTGTGAAAGGGTTTGCTCAAACATATGGAATTGATTATGATGAGACTTATAGTCCTGTGGCAAAGATGACAACCATCAGAACACTCATAGCAATTGCTGCATGTAAAGGTTGGAAATTGTGTCAATTAGATGTGAAGAATGCTTTTTTGAATGGGTATATTTCAGATGATGTTTTCATGGAGCAACCTCAAGGATTCAGAGATGGAAGGCATCCAAATCATGTGTGTAAGCTCAAGAGAGCTTTATATGGCTTGAAGCAGGCCCCAAGGGCATGGAACTATAGGCTTGTAAAGTTCTTAAAGGAACTTGGATTTCAAGTATCTAAGGCAGATAGTAGCTTGCTTGTTAAAGCAAGTGATGATGGGTTCATTTACATGTGCATATATGTTGATGATATAATTCTTACAGGTACAGATGAGAAAGGCATTCAAAGCCTAAAGAAGCAAATGGAGAAAGAGTTCAAAATCAGTGATTTGGGAGATTTGTCATACTTCTTGGGCATGGAGATTTCATACACTCAACATGGAGTGTATGTGACTCAAGAAAGGTATTTGAAGAACTTGTTAATCAAGTTTAAAATGAATGATTGCAGGGTAGCACCTACTCCATTGGAGGTGAATCACAAATTGAGCAGATATGGTGGAGAGGAATTCAAGGATATGAAGTTATATCAGAGTTTGATTGGTAGTCTTATCTATGCTACATTAACTAGACCTGACTTGTCATATGCAGTTGGGGTATTATCTCAATTCATGCATTGTCCTAGGAAAGAACATTGGATTGCAGGTCAAAGAGTGTTGAGGTACATTAAGGGAACACTCAAAGAGGGTTTGTATTATGGTTTTACATCAGATACAAACATCAAAGTATATAGTGATGCAGATTGGGCAGGTAATCCGGATGATAGAAGGTCAACCTATGGATACATGTGTTATGTGGGAGATAAGTTAATCTCTTGGTGTTCAAAGAAGCAACATACAGTTGCTTTGTCATCTACAGAAGCAGAGTACAAAGGAATGGTTGAAGCTGCAAAGGAAATAATATGGCTTAAGACTCTGATGAAGAGTTTTGACACTATACAGAGTACACCTATCATATATGGAGATAACATGAGTTCATTGTATCTAGCTGCTAACCCTGTTTTTCATGCCAGGACTAAACACATTGAGATTCAGTATCACTTTCTGAGAGAGAAGGTGATGGATAAAGAGATTGAAGTCATACATACTTCAACAAAAGATCAGATAGCTGATATGCTTACCAAAAGCTTGGATGGACCAAAGCTACAGAAGTTCAAAGACATGGCAGGCATAAAGAAGATAGAGAAAACCTCAATTGATGATTGAGGGGGAGCTGTTGGTGCAGGACAATCACCAATTGATGTTTTGACATGCAAATGAAGTCAAGATTTGAAGGAAAGATTCAAGTTATGAAGCAAGGAAGAAGTATACATTCAGAAGAGGAAGACATGTACACATATGTATAGATAGTTCAATTATGTCTTTAAGAATTCATAAGGTTGTAAATTTTTGTATATATATCCTATGAAAGTGTTGGGGAAATGAGGAGAGAGCACGAGAATAGAGAAATGAGAAGTTGTAAGAGTCATTAGACATATGAGAAGTTAGTTGAACTCTCTCTCATCATTCAGTTGTAAACTCCTTTAGAAATGAAAGATTTTTGCGCCCGATGTTTCTGAGTTTTCTCTTCCTGTGTTAGATCTTTTGTGAAATGCTTTTATACAAGTCCAAGTCTATAGGTGATCGACCTCTGTACAAATTTTTAGCTTCCAATTGTGATCAGGCTAAGAGAATTATGTGTAGGAACATTTGTATGTGAAGAAGTGTTCACAGGTTCCTGAAACAGGAGCAAAATTTGAAGTCAATGATTTGATCATTTCTCACTCCACAGTTTAAAGTTTTGAGCAAGCAAGCACTCAATCTTTAAGTTGGAAGGTAAGCTACTTGTGGCTAAAAGCATTTGCTTAAAAGGGTTCTATTCTTGGAGAACCATGTCTTAGAAGTTATAGGTGTCTAAATCGACTTCTCAAAAGTATAGTTTTAGACATAGGTGACTTGTCAAGTTGATTTCTCAAAATCTACTTAATCTTTTGGAGTAATTTAACTTGGAGGAGGTGCGCAATCTTTAGGCGACACCTCGTGCAAAGTTTTATCAAAAACTTTACACATTTGCTTAGTCAATGAGAAAGATAAGTGCAGCAGACTTTCTGTAGAATCATCCTCTTCACAGATTTTTTAGAATCCTTATAATTGAGTATTAATCCTCTAAATAGGTGAAGGTTTTGACTTACTCTTGATATAGAGGTGCTCTAATTTCAAGAGTAGGTTGTTCTTTTGGAGATTAACACTCTCCATCACTCATCAAGGCTCTTTTGTGAACTACTCGAATCTCTATCAATGTTTTCAAAACATGTAGATGTTTTATTACTAACAGAAACCTTTTCTTTACCTTTCTTGGATGTATTCAATGAATTCACTTGACTTAAGTTTCCATCAATCTTCAACTCCATGGATTTGAGTTGGAACTATTGCTTGGTGACACATTAAATCCACTTAAAACTTGAGATTCCACACTTGACTTTTCAAAAATTCCTTTGTCATTTGAGTCAAGATTAATTCCTTCTTTGGCATCTACATAGAAGTTTCATATTTGATCAGATAACACATGTCTGCTTACCTTCACCTGTCGTGTGAGTGGGTTGTAGCATTTATATCCCTTTTGCTCAAGGGAATACCCAATGAGGATACAATTTTCTACTTTTGGATCAAGCTTCATCCTCAACTCATCTAGACCATCACATATGCAATACAGCCAAATACTTTCATATGTGATAAATTTGACTTTTTACCTATAAACTTCTCTTCATGTGTAACTTGATGTGCAACAGTAGTCATAGTTCTATTCATGATGTATATAGCAGTATGCACAATTTCTACCTAATAACAATGGGGCATATTTTTCTCATCCATCAAGGCTCTTGCTATTTCTGCAATATGTCTATTTTTGCATTTAACAATGCCATCATGTTGTGGTGTATACCTGCATGAAAACTGAAATCGAATTCCATTACTTTTAGAAAGATATTAAATTTATTTGACATGTATTCACCTCCTCCATCAGATCTCAATGTTTGAATATATTTCCTTGTTTGCTTTTCCACCATAGCCTTAAAATTTTGGAAGTGAGTGAACACCTCATTTTTCATGAAGTATACCCATACTTTCCATGTATGGTCATTAATGAACATGACATAAAGCCTACATCCTCCCATAGATGTGGTCTTTGTAGGACCCCAAACATTTGTATTTGCTATTTCTAGCACATTCTCACTAACATGCTTGTCATGCAAAAATGATGCCCTTGACTATTTAACAAATTGACATGCTTCACATACCTTTTGGATCTCTACAACCTTGAAATTTGGTAGTCCATTGACAATCTCCTTTGCATCAACTTCAACCTCTGTAAATTTGCATGGCTGATTTGCTTGTGGTAAATCTCCACGTCAGCAATAACACCTGCACCTTTCACAAACATGGTTCCATTCATTTTAGGTATTTTCACATTTAAGGTGAACATCCTACCCACTTTGTTTCCTTTGGTGATCAATCTTCCGTTCTGTTTGTACTCTTCTACATATAACCAATGAGCATTGAGTCTGACTTGTAATCCATGGTCAAGCATTTGTCAACCAAAAACCAAATTCTTTGTTATATTCATAACATGCAATACATAGACAAGATGTTTTACCTTCCCATGTTCCATGGATAGTGCGATGTTTCCTGTATGCTTGATAGGATGTGATGTATCATCACTTGTTTCAACATATCCAAGAGCTAGAAATTTTTGCAAACTACTAAACCATTATGCATGACTGCTCATGTGATTTGAAGCATGTGAATCAACATACCAAACATTACCATTCGATTTTGAAACATTGGTAGACATTGTATTCATCATGTGATGTTGGACCATGAACAACTTCTTCGAATCATCTGCACTTGTGGATGCATATTTGTTTTATTGCTTTCCATTATTTTGAATTTTCAACCTGCAATCATGTTCAAAATGATCAGGTTTACCACAATTCTAGTATCGCTTACTGTTATTACTTGAATCATTTATTTCAAAATTTTTGCGACCTCTTTTGGCTCCCCCCTGCCTCAAAATTGTCTTCTACCTCCTGCATGATTCTGTTATTGACCTTGGTCTTGGTTGTTATTTCCTCTTCCACTTTTGAAGCCTCTTCCTCGGCCTCTTCCTCTGCCAAAGTAGAATACCTACTCAGAACCAGCTTTTCCTTGGGAGTTTGAGGCTTCACCAAGGTTCTTTTCTTCAATTATTAGCATGGACACCAAATTAGAAAAATTCAAAATATTTTCCCTGGTCTGAATAGAAGTTTTGAACTACTTATATGCAATTCCTAAACCATGAAGGCACACTTCCACCTTATCATCATCATCATCATCTAGATTGATGCCAATAGATGCAAGCAACTCACATATGCTTCTGATTTTTAGGGTGTATTCATTCACCAACATCCACCTTATCATCATCATCTACATTGATGCCAATAGATGCAAGCAACTCACATATGCTTTTGATTTTTAGGGTGTAGTCACTTATCGGCTCTTTCTATGCCAGAGTAGAATACCTACTTAGAACCAGATTTTCCTTGGGAGTTTGAGTCTTCACCAAGGTTCTTTTCTTCAATTATCAGCATGGACACCATATCAAAAAAATTTCGAATATCTCCTTGGTCTGAATAGAAGTTGTGAAATGTTATATGCAATTCATAAACCACGAAGGCACACTTCCACCTTATCATCATCATCATCTAGATTGATGCAAATAGATGCAAGTGACTCACATGCACTTTTGATTTTTAGGATGTATTCACTTACCGATGTGCTCTTCTTCTCCAATGTATGTAGCTCATTCTTGAGTTGCAATTTCCATGCCTTTGTATTGGTCTCATACAATGTGACCAAATTGTTCAAGCCTCTTTCAAAGTTTTGGCATCTTGTATGCGCGCAATCATGCTATCCTATATGCTAATAGATAGCTAATACATTACCTTCTGTGCTCCTCAGTTCCACTCTTCATAAGCTCTTAACTCGTCTGGAGTGTGGTTCCTCTCTCGTAACTGTGGAGCATTTTCATTCTCTCCTTCAATTTACTTCCAGTAGCCTTTTCCCATCAAGAAATTCATCATTTGGAATCTCCAAGCATGAAGGTTGTTCTTGTCAAACTTATCACTCATAAATTGACTCATTCCATTACCATTTTCCATTTCTGCAATAATTCTCAACACTACAGAAACACTAGAAGTAGTACCTTTGCTCGAACACTATCACACCATGATGTGACAATTCAATCTCAGAAAAACACAATTTTCATGTATGAACAGTACACAAAATTGCTTGAAATCTTGGATCTGGAATATTTGAGTGTCGTCAAATAGAATGCAAGTTGAAATTTTGCAAACTAACCTATTGTGGGCCCTACCTTGGCAGCTCAAGACGGAGGTTGAGATGGCTCTGAAACTAAAGTATGAGATCGTTTGTGAAGTGTGCATTCTCCATGCATTCTCCTATACTCTTCATTGTCGGCCTTCTCTATGAGCTCTCTATGCCACACTGGCTCTGATACCGTGTCAAGTGAAAGGAAATAAGGAGGAAGAGAGCTCTCACACACTCTGACACACAAAGAAAAGAGCACACACAGTTTGAGGCAAGGAAGAATGATCTTCTTCTTCTTCTTCTTCTTCTTCTTCTTCTTCTTCTTCTTCTTCTTCTTCTTCTTCTTCTTCTTCTTCTTCTTCTTCTTCTTCTTCTTCTTCTTCTCCTTCTTTTACATAAAGAGAATATACAAGAACGACCTAATACAACAATACAACTAGTACAATATATGAAGAAAAGTACATAAGGAAAAACCTAATGTTCACAAATGAGTGAGCTGGTAAGAAACAAATGTGGCACCACGCTTGGTAGATAAATCTAGTAAAGCTCAATGAAGTATCTTTGATATAAAGCAGCGTAACCACTATACATGTCAAAGAAATGAAAAGTGATTTGTGTCATCCTCGATCATCACATGTCGAGCTTGATATCTCAACAAAGATAACATTTATGATCTTTTGGAGTATTAGAGAATGTATGTGCTTATCATAGTGGTTAAGTTTCATGGATACAAAGAAGGATATATTGGGTTCAACCCCATACGTGTAGAGGGGATAGTATTTTGCTAAACAATCTCGAATTCTTAACTAGAATTAACTAGGGTTAACTCGACTCCACACTTAACTTGAAGTAACTTAGGACACATCACTCTAATAATGTGAACTAATTTCTAGTTAAAGTCTAGTTGTAGTTGCTAAAGTGATGGTGTAGATTGCACAGGCAAAAGATGGCTCTGGTTAACTCTAGAGACCCCCCCCCAACTTGGAAGTTTTATAATAGATGGTTGCATGGTGAACTGCATGTCATTCTCTCATATGTGAGATAAGATTCCATCATAACTACTATGCAATCATAATTTGATGCTATTATGAACAATGATAGTTGGTCTTTATGTGAATTTCATCCTAACAAGAAGGTCATCATCACTAAATAGGTCTATAACTTGAAACACAAATTAGATTATAATATTGATTGCCATAAGACTAGGCTTATAGCTAAAGGTTATGATCAAGAAAAAGGCATTGATTTTGATTAATCCTTTGCTCCTATGTGCCATAAGACAATAGTTCATAGAATTTATGCACTTGCAACTCATAATGGTTGAAATCTACGTTAGTTGGACATCAAAATGACATTTTTGAATGGGGACTTTCATGAAGAAGCATACATCTTTATGTCCCATGCATTTGTGCATAAATAGTATAAAAACAAAGCGTGCAAGTTAAAGAAGGAATTCTATGGAATAAGGCAAGCACAACATGCTTCTTATGACAAAATACATGCCTACTTATTAAAACATGCATTTCATAATATTCCACTAAAAGCACCTTGAATGTGAAGCATGTAGATGATGTAGTTCTTATCATTCTTGTTATGTGGATAACATGGTGCTCACTAGTCCTAAGGATGCATACTTTTTAGTTTGAGGTTGACTTGCATGCCTCTTTTGAAATATTAGATCTAGGGCATTTTCATGATTATTTGGGCATTTAGTTTGCGCAAACTCATCGAGGCATTGTTTTGTTTCAAACAAAATACATTGACACGTTATTGCAATGTTTTGTCCATGACAAGTGTAAACCCATTACCACTCCCATGGAGATAGGTTTATGATTGATTCTTCATGATGCTTGAGATGTATTGAATGTTGGTCTCTATCTCCAAGCAGTTGGATGCCTTATTTGTGTATGCATCACTCGGCTTGGTATTCAAATTTTTTTCATCCCTCAAATGAGTAGATTTATGCGTAGCCCAAGCCTCAAGCATTAGTAGGTAGTTAAGTGTATGTTTCAATACTTGTATGGTACTCGATAACTTGGGTTGTTTTATCCCTAGAGGGGATCAATACAAGTAGATTTACATGTTTTTTTAACTCAAATGCGGTTGATTGGTGTGACACTTGTGTGTTCATGAGTGTTTTCTGCTTCATGCTTGGTAGCTCATGCATTTCTTGGTTGAGGAAGAAGCACCCTACTATGGCCACTTTTAGTTATGAGGTGGAGTATAAGACAACTTTCATAACTATTATTGAGTGTGTGTGTGTGTGCGTGTGTGTTTGACTCAAATGCTTTATAGATGGCTTATGTGTTATTTAGACCTCTACCACCACCATATTCAATGATATTTAGAGCACGTAGGAAGTTGAGTGGAACCTAGTGTTCCATGCTCTCACTAAGCATATTGAGATGCATTATCATTATGCTAGGAGAGACTCTGTGCTGGAGAGATCAGTATGGCATATATGCCCACACAAGATAATGTTGTAGAACTTTCTACAAAGGCTATACTTGGCCATAAGTCTGAAGATTTTCACAAAGCTTTGGGGTTATTACCTTTTGCGGATTGACTTTAATCCACATTGGTTGCACCTCCTTATACATGAATATCATCCCCTCGTTTATTACATCTTTTCCATGTAGATTTATTAGTCCACTTTGGTAGTTATGTGCGTGACCAAAATTATTATTGTTAGGGGCACATTTTTCTTTGAGATTATTTATATGTCTATAACCCTGAAGGGCTTCTTATCTTTGTGTTATGAAAAAGGACTACTCCTACTCTACTTACATGCACACATCTAACAAGCTAAGGAGGAAGAAACAAAAGATAACAAAATATGATGAATGAATTAAAATGGAAATGACTTACATACAATGCTCTGTGAACATGAAGACTCCATGAGGAGAGTGAGGGCACTCTTGCCGAGGGATTGAGTGAATGACTTATGAGCAGTGAAGGGAGGCTCTCCTTATATGGAGTTGAGGGCAAATCTCCTTGCATGTGGGATAAATGAGCTTGCATGAGAATGAAATTAGACTTGGACAAAAGGGTGGAGCATGGAACTATCAATACCCCCCTCCATGTGATGACCCTTTTGTTTTAAAATATGGGGCACTAGTGAAATATGGGATCACTTAATCCACTGGGTTTTTAGATCTAAGGACATATGGGATCCTTAGACATAGCTTGGACATATGGCATCCAAGTGTGGGACATATGGCATCCCTTGGTTCTCATGGACATATTTCATCCATGTGGTTTTGTATCCTTGGACATATGGGATCCATGGTGGTGGGACATATGGCATCTCTAGGATCTTGGGACATATGGGATCCCAAGACATATACTTGGACATTTGGGATCCAAGTGGTTTTTGGGGATCTAGTGACATATGGGATCCCTATACATATAAAGGGTTTACATCATGGGGTAGGTAGTGCTTTCGATCCATATGGTTCCTTTGAGCTTTGATCCTCTTGATCCTTATCTATTCATGTAGCCTTTCATGGATTGAATCTTAGCAATTTTTGATGAGCTCCCTTTTGTGGTTGCCTTTGGTTGTGTTCTTCCAATGACTTGGATATCTTCTGCTTGAGAAAGTACATTTGGAGATACATTTTTTTATGTGTGAATGATTGAACACATACCCATAATAACCTTGGTACTTTTTCATGGAATTCAGAAGGTCTTTCCTTCATTAGAAGGTAGTGCTTAATCCCATTACAAATAGCCATAGTTGTGCACCAATAGAGAAAATATGTGTATACAATGAGGCTTTAACATGTGAGTGAAAACCTTCAAAGATGTGAGTTGAATGCATGTTCTCACGAGATAGAATAGGAATATCTTCTAGAAAGATCCTAAAAGGTTCATTAAACCTTGATAGCCTTTTTTTTAAGTTGCTCACACATCTATAATTTGTCATGATGTGTATTTGGATTTTTCTACAAAATATATAGCATATAGCTACAATGGATTGAGATACATCATCTATGATGTCATACATCAGCTAGTGCAGCCAATCGAAGAAAGCTTGACCTTTGCATTTTTTGATGCAATGCACCATTGAGCACTCCCTCATTTCATCTATAGATCATCCTTCATCACTTGCTTCCCTTGTTGCAGATGCTCCGCAGCCCATAGACATGGTGGATGTGCCCAAGCTACATCATCTCCCTCTCTTGATTCTTTGGCTCTCTCTTTTCTCTTCATAGTTTGCAGCCGTGAGCATAGATAGTCGTATGGGTGCACGTTCGTGGAGAGATTGCATGTGTTGTTGGTATATCATGCATACAAAAGATAGATCATGTCCTTGTATCTTTTGATGTTGTTGTTCCCTGACTTGAAAGTTTCAATCGATTCTCACTCTATCATAGAAATGCTTTCTCTTTGTGTGGTTGCACCCCTAGAAGAATGCTTATGAGCACTCCTATGATTACCTTGCTTCTCTTTTCCACGTGGCTATCCTTATGGCAATTGTGCAATCTCACAAATCAGCTTTAGCATTGTTTTTGCAAGGCATTGTGATGAGTGGTTGAAAATGGTAGAGGAGGAAATGGAGTAGTAGGCGGGTGCATCTAATTCTTGATTTATGTCTTGAATAAGATAGAAAGTGTTACAAGCTATGAGAAGCTTTTGGAGCAAGCTGGATTGAATTGCCAACTATTGATATCTGACAGGCTCACTCAGGTCCATGGTGTTGAAGGAGGCATCTTGTACTAAAGGCTATAGAAGAAGTGGCTCTTGAAGTAGGGAGTCAGGCAGCATATCGTACATCAGGGAAATGGAATCCGGAACTACTATAGCTAGTACTTAATCAAGCATGACAACCAAACTTGCAAAATTTGATGTAGATTATATGCCTCTTTTTGAAATGCTCTTTTGAAGTGATTATAAACACTTTTTATTATAATTATGTGATATGAGAGAAATGAAAATGATGAAGGATATGCTACTAGCATAAACTTGAAAAAAAATAAGGAAACAAAAATCTCAATGAGAAATGAAAATAGTGCTTAGGAGCACTTTTATTATGTAGGGAGGGAGGGAGGAAAAAGAAATACATCTATGCTAATAATGATAAATAAAGATGAGAACATGATCTCAACAAATGAACCTATGCTCTGATACCATGTTGAAATGAAAAGGACTACTCCTACTCTACTTACATGTACACATCTAACAAGCTAAGGAAGAAGAAACAAAAGATAACAAAACATGATGATTGAATCAAAATGGAAATGACTTACATACAATGCTCTATGAGAATGAAAAATCCTTGCATGTGTGATAAATGAGCTTGCATGAGAATGAATATAGACTTGGATAAAAGGGTGCATCTTATAGACTCCCCCATCACTGACACATAGATTCTAGAGTTTATTGATTCTCTTTCCATTGAGAAAAGGTCGAGTCTAGATGGCCCCACCAATGAGTTCTTCAAGACTTTCAGGCATGTTTTGGTGAACCTCATACTTTTGTTCTGGTAGGAACCCCTACACTTTGATACTTTACCTAACTTTCTTTATGAAGGGGTGATTAAGCTAATTCAAAAGAAAAAGATAGAAAAAACAAGAGTGAGAACTGATTGCCTATCACGATGCTACAAACTGGATATAAGATCTCGACAAGGGATCTCGCTAATCGTATTTCTGTCCATCGTTGATCATGGATAAATGAGGATCAATAAGGAACTCTCAACACTTTGAACATTTTACACTTAGGACGACACTTTGTGTTGTCCTCTTAAGATTCCTCTTCTTCCTCATGCTATTTGAGTGTAGTCTCAAACACTAAACTCCAACAACTTTGATATATCTCAACCTTACCTTGAAGCCATTCCATTGCTTGGACCTCAAGGTGAGTGGTCTTATCTTACACTATAGCATGCTTCAAGTCATGGGTTCCATCTATTTGCAATTGCATAGGCATTCTCGATACTAGACATGTACGCAATCCAAGCATCAAGTTGAAAACCACATCAAAGAGAAAAAGAAAATTCAATGCACATAAATCATAGTCAATTGACATCAATGAAGAAATAAAAGAAAATAATAAATATCATTTGAATAATGGATATTTGTAATTGAGCCATATAATCTCACACTTTTTATGGGTACCTCCGAGTGAACACACTTTAGAGAGTGTGAGGTACAATGCAAACAACCCAAATCCCAAAAACCTTAGATAAATATAAAAGAGACTCATAACATCTTATACTTTCAAATTTAGGTGCCTCAATTTAATATAAACAAGTTGAAGAAAAAAACATAAAAAAAGAGATAAGAAAACTTTTTTTATTTTTTATTACTTTGGAAATTCGATCATCCACCTCCTCTTTCATTTAAACTTTTTTTTTTTAAGGAAGTTTGGGAGGTGCTTATTTGCCCAAGCTTTAACTTTGAAAGTACAATTGTACATGTGAATGAGCATAGTACCTACAGGACCCCCCATATCCCAAAAAATGTTGGAACATCAAGCTTACACTATGCTTTGTTGGAGTTAGACGTCTGCGGAAGCACGCAAATAGCACAAGGAAGAAGAAGAAGCTTGGAGCACAACACACAATTATGAATGTATTACTAGAGAATGTACAAAGATAAGTATCCCATTAGGGCAATAGGCGTATATACAAGCCGGGGGAAAAAACCTCCTAAAGAGGGAAAAACGTGCCCCGGCGGTCCTAGAGTGTTCACACACATCACTACCTAAATATATCAACAAATCCCCCCTCGGAGTGATGTGGTGAACAAGTAGCTGCCACTCATGTATAAGGAAGTGCCAAGCTATGTGGAAATCACTCCACAAAAGGAAGTAAGTCCAAAGCTTTGCGGAAAGCTTCAAACTTCTCCCTAGGCAGAGCCTTCGTGAAAAGGTTTGCAATATTCTCTTGCGTGGGCACATATGCCAAGCTGATCTCCCCAACAGAGAACCTCTCCCTGACATAATGATAATGCACCTCAATGTGCTTAGTGCGAGCATGGAACACAGGGTTCCTCGCAACTGCCAATGCGCTCTGACTGTCAATGAAGATGGTGGTGGCAGAAGACTGACCAACACCCAAATCAGCCATAAGGCGTCTGAGCCACACACACTCAACAGTAGCTATGAAAGCTGCCCTATACTCAGCCTCCAAATTGGAAGTGGCCATAGTAGGCTGCTTCTTGCTCAACCAAGATATACATGAGCTACCAAGCACGAAGCAAAAGTACTGAAAACTTGTACAGAGGTCAATCAACTATAGACTTAGACTTGTACAAAAACATTTCACAAAAGATTCAACACAGAAGGAGAACTCTCAGAAATATCGGGCACAATTTTTCTTCATTTCTAGAAAGCTTTACATCTCAGTGATGAGAGAGATCTTACTCACTTCTAAAGTGTCTAATGACTTATACAACTTCTAGTTTCTCTATTCACATGCTCTCTCATATTTTCCCGACATTTTTCCTTGTATATATAGGCAAATATGTACAAGTTCATCACCATACAAAAGTATAAGTGAGCTAACTCTAAATTAATGTACATATGTATACACATCTTCACTCTCTGAACATGTACTTTCTTCATGCTTCATATCTTGATATTTTCTTCAATCCTTGACTTTAAAACTTCATCAAAACTTCAATTGTTGATTGCCTTGCACCAACAGCTCCCCCTCAATCATCAATTGAGGTTTTCTCTATCTTCTTTATACCTGCCATGTCTTTGAATCTAGCTTTGGTCCATCCAAGCTTTTGGTTAGCATACCAGCTCTCTGATCTTTTGTTGAAATATGTATAACTTCAATCTCCTTATCCATCACCTTCTCTCTTAGAAAATGATAATGAATCTCAATGTGTTTAGTCCTGGCATGAAAAATAGGATTAGTAGCTAGATACAATGAACTCATGTTATCTCCATGAATAGTGGGTGTACTCTGAATGATGTCAAAACTCTTCATAAGAGTCTTAAGCCATATCACTTCCTTTGCAGCTTCAACCATACTTTTGTACTCAGCCTCTGTGGATGATAAAGCAACTATGTGTTGCTTCTTTGAACACCATGAAATTAACTTATCTCCCACATAACACAAGTATCCATAAGTTGATCTCCTATCATCAAGATTACCTGACCAATCTGTATCATTATATATCTTGATGTTTGTATCTGATGTAAAACCATAATACAAACCTTCTTTGAGTGTACCCTTAATGTACCTCAACACTCTTTGTCCTGCAACCCAATGTTTTTTTCTAGGACAATGTATAAATTGAGATAATACTCCAACTGCATATGACAAATAAGGCCTTGTTAATGTGGCATAGATCAGACTACCAACCAAGCTTTGATATAGCTTCATGTCCTTGAATTCTTTTCCTCCATATCTACTCAATTTGTGATTCACTTCCATTGGAGTAGGTGCTACCCTGCAATCATCCATTTTAAACTTGATCAACAAGTTTTTCAAACACCTTTCTTGAGTTGCATACACTCCATGTTGAGTGTATGAGATCTCCATGCCCAAGAAATATGACAAGTCTCCCAAGTCACTAATCTTGAACTCTTTCTCCATTTGCTTCTTTAGACTTTGAATGCCTTTCTCATCTCTACCTGTAAGAATTATATCATCAACATATATGCACATGTAAATGAATCCATCATCACTTGCTTTGACAAGCAAGCTACTATCTGCTTTAGATACTTGGAAACCAAGTTCTTTCAAGAACTAAAAAGTCTATAATTCCATGCCCTTGGGGCCTGCTTCAAACCATACAAAGCTCTCTTGAGGTTACATACATGATCTGGATACCTTTCATCTCTGAACCCTTGTGTTTGCTCCATGAAAACATCATATGAAATATAACCATTTAGAAAAGCATTCTTTACATCTAATTGACATAATTTCCAACCTTTACCTGCAGCAATAGCTATGACTGTCCTGATGGTTGTAATCTCTGCCACAGGACTATAGGTCTCATCATGATCTATACCATATGTCTGAGCAAACCCTTTCACAACAAGTCTAGCTTTATACCTAGAAACACTTCCATCTGCAAACCTCTTTGTCTTGTAAACCCATTTGCATCCAATAATCTTCTGACTATTTGGTTTAGGAACCAAATCCCATGTCTCATTCTCCATCAATGCATCATATTCTTCCTCCATAGCTTTCTCCCAATTTTCCTTACCTTTTGCCTCTTCATATGTAGAAGGGTCTTCATCTGCCTTTATCATATAAGCATAATCTTTGGTAGCCAAAAAAGAAGTGTCATAGCTATACCTTGTAGGTTGCCATTTGTGTCTTGATGACCTTCTGAGTTCTCCACTTCTTGAGGTTTCTGGTTCATCACATTTTGGATCAAACCTTGGCACTTCTTCAACTTCAACATGTACTTCATTATTATCCTCTTCATCAAATATTTGAACCTTTGATTTACCTTTCTTTTGAGTCACAACTTCTTCATCACCTGCATGAATATTGATTGTACCTGCATACCAAGTACCTTGCTCATCAAATGTAACATCCTTTGATACAAGGAAATGTTTTGTGGATGGACTCCACAACCTATATCCCATCTGCTTATCATCATATCCAATGAACACATACTTTTCAGCTTTAGGTTCCAATTTGTGCCTTAATTGAGATGGCACATATGCATATGCCAAACATCCAAATACTTTGCAATGATCTAGAGTAGGTCTCATACCCCACCATGCTTGATATGGTGTCATACCCTGCAAAGCTTTACATGGTAATCTATTGACCAAATATGTGGCTGTATTTACAGCCTCAGCCCACAAATAATTGGGATAATTTTTCTCCTTCATCATGGATCTTGCAAACTCAACAAGAGTTCTATTCCTCCTTTCTGCTACACCATTTTGTTGAGGAGAGTACCTACAAGTAATTTCCCTTTTTATACATGCATTCCACAACTAATCGCTGAACTCATTAGAGAAATACTCTCCCCTTGCATCTGACCTTAGTCTCTTCAACTTTTGAACTGTAATTCTCTCTGCATACACATGATACTGTTTGAATGTATTGAATACATCAGATTTATGTTTGATCACATAGATAGTGATCCATCTGGTAGCATCATCAACATAAATCACATAATACCTTGAACCATTGATATTGAAATCCTTTGATGGTCCCCACACATCTACGTGTATCAACTCAAGCTTCTCTGAATACATAAAACCATGCTTGGAATAAGATTTCTTATGAGCCTTACCTGATTGACATGCTTCACATCTGTATGTCATATGTTGACCTGCAACATTAGGCAATCCAAGCACTGAACCATTGTTAACCATATCTTTAATACCTCTTTCATTAAAATGTCCAAGCCTTTTGTGCCAAAGATCTAACTCAAAGATCTTATGTCCTCCATAGGTGAACAAGGCATGACCAACATTACCTTGAATCTTCAATGTGAACAATCTTCCTTCTTTCTTCCCTGAAACAATTTGTTTATACTCATTGCTAGGGTCTTCCACAAAAACTCCTTCATTAGTGAACCTAACTTCATAACATTTTCAATAATTTGTCCTACACTTATCAGATTCTTTGGAATTGTAGGAACATACAAAACCTTACTCAAGAGAGTACTTCCATCCTTGGCCTTCACTGATCCAATTGGGTGCTTTGTATTGTCACCTGTTTGAACTACATGATTAGTTACCTTATTCTCCAAGTCAGTCATCAAAGCTATGTTGCCACTCAGGTGATTGCTACACCCTGAGTCAATGTAGAAGACTCTTTGGTCTTCACTTTGCCTTTCACAAGTTGCATTCATTATCAATGTTGAATCCTCCTTCTGACCTGAAGCATAATTGTAGTAGGTATTGTTGTATTGTTGGCTTTGGAATCCTCTACCTGCATTTCTTCCAAAATAACCTCTACTACCTCTACCTCTGAAATTACCTCTTTGATTTCTGCCACCTCTGCCTCTTGAATTAAAATTCTGATTATATCCACCATTATTCTAAGTATTATGCCAACAATCATGAGCTAAGTGATTTGTCTTACCACAAATCCAGCAAGCTTTGACTCCATCTTTATTACTTCTGCCTCTTCCTCTACCTTTGCCACCTCCTCTTCCTCTTAGGAAGTTAGCTTGGCTAGTTGTACCTTCATCTTCATTTGCTTGTTGCTTCCCTTTGCTATTCTTCTTCTTATCCTTTGAATACATTGCTTGACCTGCATTTTTATCACCTTCACCTTTGACATCCTGCTCAAAGGTTAGCATGTGTCCTAGCAACTGATTTAAGTCAGGAGGAAAATGATCTAGTGATAATTCAGTAGACAAAATGAATGGCTTCCATTTGTCATCACCTCTCAAGCCTGGGAGGATTTTCCTCACCAATTTATCCTCCTCAATATCTTCATCAACTACTCCTAATGCATCTGCAATGTTCTTCATCCTTGTTACATAATCTGAGATGGATTGAGAGGCCTTTTTCTTGAATGTGGTAAACACTGCCCACAAGGATGCCTTCCTTGACTTTGTGGTGTTTTGGAAATGCTCCTTCAAAGCATTCCATATATCACTTGCACTTTCAAGACCTCTAATGTGAGGTAGCAAGTAGTCATTAACTCCCATATAGATAATGCTCCTAGCTTGAGCATCTCTCTTCATCCAAGTCTTCAAATCTGACAATTCATCCCTAGTTGGAACACTAGGATCTTTGAACTGAGGCTTTTCTTCTTCACCTGTGATATAACCTATCAAGTCTTTGCTCATAAGATGAGCTTCCATTCTCATTGACCATGCTGGATAGTTCTCTCTATCCAACTTCTCTATCTGAAGAGAATCTCCCATCCTTTCTTCACCTGTGTATTAAATCCTTCAAGCTCTATGAGGAATAATGTTACCTTTGCTTAGAGTGAAGTTCCTTTTGTCTTCCTTGATATCTTCTGACTTTCAAGCTTTCACCTTTTGTGTCTTCAAATGTCGAATTCTTTATAACTGCAACAGTCGGGGTCCTCCTTTCTTCAATTTTGATGCTTCCTGCTCTGACACCACTGATGGAGAGTGTTAATCTCCAAAAGAACAAGTTATCCTTGAAGTTAGAGCACCTCTATATCAAGAATAACTTAAAACCTTCACCAATTTGGAGGATCAATACTCATCTATCAAAATATTGAACAAACTGTGAAGAAGATGACCACATAGAAAGTCTGCTGCACATAACTCACTCATTGACTTATCAAATGTGTAAAGTTTTTTTATAAAACTTTGCACAAGGTGTCGCCTATAGTTTGCGCACCTCCTTCAAGTTAAATCATTCCAAAAGACTCCGTAGATCTTGAGAAATGATCTTAACAAGTCACCTATGTCTAAAACTGTAGTTCTTTACAGTCGACTTTGACACCTGCAACTTCTAAAGCTTGGTTCTCTCAAAATAGAACCCGTTTAATCAAATGCTTTTAGCCATAGGTAACTTACCTTCCAACTTAAAGAATGAGTGCTTGCTTGCTCAAAACTTTGCACTGTGGAAGGAGAACTGACCAAAACATTAGCATCAAATTTTGCGCCTCCTGTAACATGTAAATGGTCCTACACTCAATTCTCTCAGCTTGATCACAATTGAAAGCTGAAAACATTAACATTTACACATGTAAATGTTCCTACACTCAATTCTCTCAGCTTGATCACAATTGAAAGCTGAAAACTTGTACAGAGGTCAATCAACTATAGACTTAGACTTGTACAAAAACATTTCACAAAAGATTCAACACAGAAGGAGAACTCTCAGAAATATCGGGCGCAATTTTTCTTCAT
Source organism: Ceratopteris richardii (assembly GCA_020310875.1). NCBI lineage: Eukaryota > Viridiplantae > Streptophyta > Polypodiopsida > Polypodiales > Pteridaceae > Ceratopteris > Ceratopteris richardii. Next base: position 7,484,734 of record CM035418.1, read on the forward strand.
TTCTGGAACGCTTTACATCTCAGTGATGAGAGAGATCTTACTCACTTCTAAAGTGTCTAATGACTTATACAACTTCTAATTTCTCTATTCACATGCTCTCTAATATTTGCCCCGACATTTTTTCTTGTATATATAGGCAAATATGTACAAGTTCATCACCATACAAAAGTATAAGTGAGCTAACTCTAAATTAATGTACATATGTATACACATCTTCATTCTCTGAACATGTACTTTCTTCATGCTTCATATCTTGATCTTTTCTTCAATCCTTGACTTCAAAACTTCATCAAAACTTCAATTGTTGATTGCCTTGCACCAACAAAAAACAGGCAACAAAGTATCATACATGTCTTTGGAGCTAATAGATGTCTCCTTAGCACATGAAAGCAATGGTTGAATAGCATCTTCCACAAAAACAACATCACGGCTAGCCAAAATGCGTTTGGTCTGTGGATGATACAGATGATAGCCTTTACTTTCAGAACTGTACCCAACAAAAATACATTTTACTGCTTTATCATCCAATTTTTTGTGATGTTCTTCAGGCACTAATGCGTATGCCAAACAACCAAAAACACGCAGATGAGCAACAGATGGCTTGCGGTCATGCCAAGCCTTATATGGAGTGATAGACTACGGTGCTTTAGTTGGGCACCTGTTCAGTACATATGCTGCACACATGACAAACTCAAGCCAGAAACTATGCGGTAAAGCCTGACTCTTGACCATACACCTCGCCATCTCCATGAGTGACCTGTTCTTTAGTTCAGCAACTCCATTCTGTTGAGGTGTATACGGCACTGTACACTGGTGTTTTATCCCACGTTTAACCAGAAATGTATTAAAATCAGAAGACATATACTCCCCCCCTCGATCAAAACGGAGGGTGCCCATTTTACATGCTGACATATTTTCAACCAAAACCAAAAACTATTTTGAAGCACATGAATACTTCGGACTTTGCCTTCAATGGATATACCCATGCATGCTTGGGAAAATCATTGATGAAAGTCACGAAGTAAAGATAATTCCCAAAAGAAGATGTCTGCATAGGACCACAGACATCACTATGTACAAGCTACAATTTCTGAGTAGCACGAACTGAATCATCTTTTGGAAAGGACGAACGCTGCATTTTGCCCAAAATACAGCCTTTACAAACATGTTTTCCAGGTGTCTCATGTTTGGGCAAAGAAGACACCATTTCAGATTTCAGCAGGCATAGCAAACTAGCAAAATTCAGATGACCAAAGCATGCATGCCAAAGCTTTGCATCTGACATAGCTTGAGAATCATTTACTACACATGCCAAATCATTTACAGATCTTTCATAGTCTATAAGCTTATACAGCCCACAACATAAAATGCCAGAAGCAATAATCACATCGCCATTTGACAGATCATGAACTATACACCTGTCATCAACAAATTTCACAATCGAGCCAATCTTGGCTAATGCAGAAATTGATAACAGGTTCTTCTTGATCCCTGGCACAAATAAAGCATCTGACAAAGTGAAAGAACTACCATCAGCAGTAGTCAAAATGATCTTACCAACTCCCATAACTGGATAAGAGGAGTTGTTGGTGCATGTAACAGTATTCCCTACAGGGGCAGGCTCAAGTGAAGAGAAGAAATTGCGTTGCGAGGCAATATGTTTGGTTGCCCCACTGTCAAAATACCAAACATCTGAGTCTATTGCAGACATGCACTGCTCATGAGAAGATGGGTCAAAACTGCAGACAATAGTAAACACCCATTCTTCTTCCTGCACAAGATTAGCAGACTCTATTTTTGGTTTAGAGGCCTCTACAACAACCATTCCAGCCTCTTTCTTCTTTGCCTCTTTAGCAACAAGTTTTGGATAGTTCTTTATGATATGATCATTCCCTTTACAGTACTTACAAAACAATTTCAGCTTTTTTTATTTCTTCTCATCTTTATCTTCCTTCTTCGAATATGCAGAATTAGTAGATTTCTGCTTACTAGTTGAAGAGCTCCATTTTCCTTCGCCCTTCTGACTAGCCAGGAAAGCTTGATCTGCAACTCGCATAATGGACCTGTTTTGCCTGGACTGATCTTCCTGCAACAGAACAGAGACTAACTCCTCAAATGATAAGGCATTTGGATTGCCTTTCATCATCAACCGAAGAGTAGAAGCAAAACTGTGATATGAATCAGAAAGACCATTCAGAACGGTCTGCACAAGTGAGCTATCTGGTATAACCTCATCAGTAGAAATCAATTGTTCCTTCAAGTCTTTGATCTTCGTTAGGAAACTGTCCATAGAATCACCTTCATTCATGTGCTCACTCTCCAGCTGTTTTTGGAGGTAAGCAACACGAGCCTCATTCCTTGCTTGGTACAATGTGGTAAGTGTATCCCAAGCATCCTTAACTGTTCTGCAAGAGTGAATGTGAGGAATAATGGCACGTTTGACAGACAAAGCTATCAATGCATGTGCCTGGGCATCTCTACCATCCCAGCAAATCTGCTCTGCAGTAGGTGCAGCAGAAACTGCAACACGAACAGGAATATGCAAAATATCATCATCTTCGACACCTCCTGCATCAGCTTCATTACTTGCAATTGTAATAGTTGCAGGTGTGATAGGATGTTTTTCGACACCCTGCACAATGTTCCACAGTCCTTTTGCAACCAACACATGTCGCATCATATAAGCCCATAAAGGGTAGTTGGTACCATCCAACTTATCCTCAACAACCAACATACGGAATACATCACTGCTTTCAGCCATGGCCAGTGACCAAAATACCTTGATGCAAAAAATTGATTGTATCTCAAAAAGTTGAACAGAACTGCCAAGACGAATTCCACTAGACTTGTAGCAGACTTCGAGACGCTTATACTGGCGAACAAAAACTGATATATACATTTGGCACAAAAAGACGAAATAGCCTGCACAAGCACTGCGATAGTGCGTTCGTAGGCCGAAACGAGCTTAGATCGCGATTTCGGCACCACATAGCAAAGCTTTTTTGATCTCGAAAACAGGTTGAGTATGCTCACCAAAATTCATGCCATTCTGAGACCACAACCGGATGAGTGTCGACGATGCTCTAGATGAAGCGATGATCTGCTGTGATACCAATTGTTGGAATTAGACGTCTACGGAAGCATGCGAACATCACAAGGAAGAAGAAGAAGCTTGGAGCACAACACACAATTCTGAATGTATTACTAGAGAATGTACAAAGATAAGTAGCCCATTAGGGCAATAGGCATATATACAAGCCGGGGGAAAAAAACCTCCTAAAGAGGGAAAAAAGTGCCCCGGCAATCCTAGAGTGTTCACACACATCACTTATGCTCACTTATTGTATTTTTTTAAAAAAAATTTCATGGATCTTTTACCATTGTAAAAGCCTTGAGCTTTACACGTAGAAAGAGAGGGCCCAAATTCCATGAATTTGTGGTAGTTGAGTTGCAATTAATCAAGCAATCAATCACCTAAAAGTAGATCAAACTAGATCTTCACTTTTCCTAGATTGTAGGAAAGTGAATTGTTTCCCTCCAACAACTCTTACCGCCTTCATTTAAATTCAAAATCCACTTGTAGAAGTCATGAAGCATTTGAAAAGTCTATATAAAGACTTCAAAACACTTGTACAATACATGGAAGCAATATACATACACTTGTGACCATCATTCTCTTGCTCCTTCATTTTCTACATCATCTTCTTCGCCAACAGTAAGCTTGCAAAGGCTGCTACTCTCTCTACAGAGCTCCAAACTGGATGAGAGATGGCTGATTGGAAAGCTTGTAAATTTTCAAAGCATTTGGCTGAATAGATTGGGAGAAATCTCAGTTTTTCTATCTCGGGGTCAATCTTTGCATATTCTTGAAAAATAGGAGGTACCACCATTGAGTGTCTGATTCATTCCAATAGCATATTTTGCTTATTCCTTATAACCTTGTGCATTCTATACACTCAACTCTATGTGTATCACTCCATAGATAGTAAGTTTTTTGATAGATAGTAAGTTTTTTGAGCTATTCGATGCGCAAACCTATCTATTTTGTATCGAATCTTTCGCCTTGATGCTCCAAAGTACATAGTGCATTTTACTGCACTTATTGCATGAATATAAGGTCTATTTGAGTCTCCATAAGCTCAAGGGCTAGTCTTGTGCCGGTTGGTTGGACCAAACTTCATCGCTTCGAAACTCACTTTTCTACGTCCTACAAGCTTCTCCAAGTTCTTTCAGTGGTATCAGAGCTAGATCAAGATGGGTGATGGCTTTCCCTCAATGATTGAGAAGCTTGATCGACACAACTATGTGGCTTGGAAAATCAAAATGGAGACCTATTTGCAAGGTAGAAATCTTTATGAAATTGTCGCAGGTGATGAAGCTATGCCTATTCCAAGATCCAAAGGAGGACCTACACAAGAGGAGATAGAGAAGCTCACACTTTGTGTGCAAGGGATGCTCAAGAAAGGTCGTACATACTAAAATCTATCTCTAACTTTCTATTACCATATATTAGAGGATGCAAGTCATCTCAAGAGACTTGAGATGCCCTCAAGACTTTCTTTTCTACTAGTACCAAAGCAAAAAAGAATCATCTTTGGAATGAGTTCAACCAAATGAAGAAGATACCTAAACAAACCATCTTAGAGTTTGTTACCAAGGTGAAGGAGGTTGCAAATCAGTTAGCATCCATTGGAGAGCTGATTGAAGAAGAGGCTATCACGAGGAAAATTCTCAATGGGATTTGAAGTGATAAGCAATGGAAATCCTTCATGACACCTTATGATCTCATCATGGATGTGCAAACTCTAGACTTCAACATCTTTCTTGGATATCTCTTCAACCAAGAGATATTGTTGGCCTCTTTCTTGGATATCTCTTTATTGTTGGCCTCTTCAACCAAGAGGCCAACAATAACATAAAGGAAGGTAACTCCTATCATGGTAATTCAACTAGTGCTCTATATGCAGAGAAGAAGGATAAGAAGCTGAAAGGCTAGAAGAAGGAAGAAGATGAAGAGGAAACTTTCCAAGCCAACTTCATAAGCAAGAGCAAGTGGAAAGGGAAGAAGAAAGGACCAAAGCATGACAAAGCCAAAGGTTAGAATGCTTAACCTTGTGCCATCTACAATAAGACCAACCACACCACCCAGAATTGTTGGTTCAATGGGAAAACCCAGAAAGGAAGTGGAAGAGGTGGATATTGAAGCAATAGAGGCAGAGGTGGACACAACTTCAACAATAACAATAGAGGCCATAATAGAAGGGACTTCAACAATTATTCGGAAGATCAACCACATGAAGACTCATTGCTTCTTATGAATCTAAGCCACAAATAAGGTAAAGAAGATGATAATTTGTTCTACATAGATTCAGGATGTTTGAATCATGTTGTAGGCAACATTGCTCTTCTATTTGATTTGGAAAGTCCAAAGCATAGACATAAAGTGCAAATAGGGGATGATACCAAACACAATGTGGAGAAGATTGGGAACGCCAAAGCTTCCAATGGTAGGACAAACATTCTAAGTAAGGTTCTCTATGTACCCACTATCACTACAAACCTAATAACTATAGGCCAAATAGTCGAAAAAGGCTTGCAAGTTAGGTTCATCCAACATGGACCTTCTGTGGAAGATCCATGTCAAGGCTTCAAGAAGATATCCATAGGTAAAAAGCATGGTAGGCTCTTTACTTTTGAAGTAGGAGAAACCAGGAACATAGCTCTATTCAACTTTGGGTCTCAAACCATAAGTGAGCTTGAAGTGTAGCATAAGAGACTTGCTCATGTGGATCAAAGAACCTTGAAGGATATATGTAGGGATCAAACTATTCTAGGACTACCAAACATATCAAAGCAACACATGATCAACAGGTGTGATGCATGTCAGATTGGGAAGGCACAAAGACAAACATTCAACCACAAAGGCTACATCCACAACAACTTATTGGACTTAGTACATACAAATGTATGGGGACCAAGTCAAGAACCTTCTCTGGCAGGATCAAGGTATTATGTCTCATTTATTGATGACTACAGTAGATGGACTATTCTATAATTCATCAAAAGAAAGAATGAAGTGTTTGATTAAAAGTATCTAGCACATGTGGAGAATCATACAGGTAGATCACTCAAGAAGCTCAAATCTGATGGAGGGGGAGAATACTTCTCCAAAGAGTTTGATGAGTTCTTGCAGGATAAAGGTATGACTCCTTATGAAGCATGGTATGGAAGAAAACCTAGTCTTAGACATTGCAAGGTGTTTCGTTGTTTAGCTTATGTTCATGTACCATCACAAATAAGAGGCAAGCTAGATGAAAGGGCAACAAAGGTGGTGTTGATTGGCTATGACTCAACTCAAATGGGCTACAGGTTCCATAATCCTTAAACCAAGCAATTCACTACAAGTAGAGATGTTGTGTTTTAAGAACACAGGTCCTAGTATGATGAAGGCAAATGAAAGGTAACTCTACCATATGATCTTGATTTCTGATTCTCATAAATTAGGAAGCAAGCATGATACACAAGTCTAGGATCCAAGAAGTGATATGACCAAGATGAAAGAGAAAAGGATTACAAACTATGGAAGTCAAGAGGCAAAGCAAAGATGCAAGAGGTTGGAGAATGCTCCAAACAAGAACCTAGAAGATCATAAAGAGAGAAGAAACAACCGGAAAGGTATGGATATGATTCCACATTTGTTACAAAGCATTCGATCTACTTGGCAAAAGACTCTATTTCACAGGAACCCTCAACCTATGAAGAGGCAAAGGGAAACTCTAATTGGGAAAAGGCCATGAAAGAAGAAATAGATGCATTGAAGGAGATGGACACTTGGGTTTGGTTCCAATGTTGCCAAATCAAAAGGTAATTGATTGTAGATGGGTATATAAAGTTGAAAGAAACTTAGATGGATCAGTTTGCAGGTATAAGGCAAGATTAGTTGCCAAAGGATTCTCACAAACTCATGGTATAGACTATGAAGAAACATTCTCACCAGTTGCAAAGATGACTACAATCAGAACATTGATAAGTGTAGTTGCTGCAAGGAATTGGAGACTCCTTCAACTTGATGTGAAAAATGCATTTCTAAATGGTTGGATAAGTGAAGAGGTATACACGTCACAAACACCAGGTTTTGAAAACCCTAATCATGCATCTTATGTTTGCAAACTTAAGAAAGCATTGTATGGATTCAAACAAGCTCCTAGAGCTTGGAATTATAGGTTGGCTACATATCTTCAAGATCAAGGGTTCAAAGCTAGCAACTCAAATCCTTCTCTATTCATCAAAAAGGATCACAATGCGGTTATCTATCTATGTGTATATGTAGATGATATTATTGTGATAGGTGATGATTTGAATGACATTCAAAGAATCAAGAGACACACGCAAGAGGAGTTCAAAATCAGTGACTTAGGTGAGCTCACATATTTGCTAGGTATGCTGGTGATATAGACAGATGAAGGAATGTATTTTACTCAGAGACGATACATTCAAGATCTACTTCTCAAGTTCAAAATGGAGAATACTTATCCCGTAGGTACACCTTTGGAGATGAATCATAAACTTAGTGTTTATGAAGGTGAGAAAATTGAACTCATTAAAGAATATCAAAGCTTGGTAGGTAGCTTGATATTTGCTACTCATATAAGGGTAGACATCTCATATAGTGTGGGAGTGCTTAGTCCGTTCATGCACTCACCAAGAAGACCACACATGGATGGAGGTAAGAGAGTACTTAAGTATTTCAAAGGTACAATCGATGAAGGTATATTCTATCTTTACTCTTCAGATTTGGATATCAAAATCTATTCAAATGCAGATTGGGCAAGAGCTAAAGATGATAGAAGAAGTACCTCTGGTTACTTAGCATTTATAGTTTCAAAGCTAGTAGATGATAGAAGAAGTACCTCTGGTTACTTAGCATTTATAGTTTCAAAGCTAGCAATCAAGAACCTTCTTTGGCAGGATCAAGGTATTATGTCTCATTTATTGATGACTATAGTACATGGACTATTCTATAATTCATCAAAAGAAAGAATGAAGTGTTTGATTGCTTCAAAAAGTATCTAGCACATGTGGAGAATCATACATGTAGATCACTCAAGAAGCTCAAATCTGATGGAGGGGGAGAATACTTCTCCAAAGAGTTTGATGAGTTCTTGCAAGATAAAGGTATGAGTCCTTATGAAGCATGGTATGGAAGAAAACCTAGTCTTAGACATTGCAAGGTGTTTCGTTGTTTAGCTTATGTTCATGTACCATCACAAATAAGAGGCAAGCTAGATGAAAGGGCAACAAAGGTGGTGTTGATTGGCTATGACTCAACTCAGATGGGCTACAGGTTCCATAATCCTTAAACCAAGCAATTCACTACAAGTAGAGATGTTGTGTTTTAAGAACATAGGTCCTAGTATGATGAAGGCAAATGAAAGGTAACTCTACCATATGATCTTGATTTTTGATTCTCATAAATTAGGAAGCAAGCATGATACACAAGTCTAGGATCCAAGAAGTGATATGACCAAGATGAAAGAGAAAAGGATTACAAACTATGGAAGTCAAGAGGCAAAGCAAAGATGCAAGAGGTTGGAGAATGCTCCAAACAAGAACCTAGAAGATCATAAAGAGAGAAGAAACAACCGGAAAGGTATGGATATGATTCCACATTTGTTACAAAGCATTCGACCTACTTGGCAAAAGACTCTATTTCACAGGAACCCTCAACCTATGAAGAGGCAAAGGGAAACTCTAATTGGGAAAAGGCCATGAAAGAAGAAATAGATGCATTGAAGGAGATGGACACTTGGGTTTGGTTCCAATGTTGCCAAATCAAAAGGTAATTGGTTCTAGATGGGTATATAAAGTTAAAAGAAACTTAGATGGATCAGTTTGCAGGTATAAGGCAAGATTAGTTGCCAAAGGATTCTCACAAACTCATGGTATAGACTATGAAGAAACATTCTCACCAGTTGCAAAGATGACTACAATCAGAACATTGATAAGTGTAGTTGCTGCAAGGAATTGGAGACTCCTTCAACTTGATGTGAAAAATGCATTTCTAAATGGTTGGATAAGTGAAGAGGTATACACGTCACAAACACCAGGTTTTGAAAACCCTAATCATGCATCTTATGTTTGCAAACTTAAGAAAGCATTGTATGGATTCAAACAAGCTCCTAGAGCTTGGAATTATAGGTTGGCTACATATCTTCAAGATCAAGGGTTCAAAGCTAGCAACTCAAATCCTTCTCTATTCATCAAAAAGGATCACAATGCGGTTATCTATCTATGTGTATATGTAGATGATATTATTGTGATAGGTGATGATTTGAATGACATTCAAAGAATCAAGAGACACATGCAAGAGGAGTTCAAAATCAGTGACTTAGGTGAGCTCACATATTTGCTAGGTATGCTGGTGATATAGACAGATGAAGGAATGTATTTTACTCAGAGACGATACATTCAAGATCTACTTCTCAAGTTCAAAATGGAGAATACTTATCCCGTAGGTACACCTTTGGAGATGAATCATAAACTTAGTGTTTATGAAGGTGAGAAAATTGAACTCATTAAAGAATATCAAAGCTTGGTAGGTAGCTTGATATTTGCTACTCATATAAGGGTAGACATCTCATATAGTGTGGGAGTGCTTAGTCAGTTCATGCACTCACCAAGAAGACCACACATGGATGCAGGTAAGAGAGTACTTAAGTATTTCAAAGGTACAATCGATGAAGGTATATTCTATCTTTACTCTTCAGATTTGGATATCAAAATCTATTCAAATGCAGATTGGGCAAGAGCTAAAGATGATAGAAGAAGTACCTCTGGTTACTTAGCATTTATAGTTTCAAAGCTAGTAGATGATAGAAGAAGTACCTGTGGTTACTTAGCATTTATAGTTTCAAAGCTAGCAATCAAGAACCTTCTTTGGCAGGATCAAGGTATTATGTCTCATTTATTGATGACTACAGTAGATGGACTATTCTATAATTCATCAAAATAAAGAATGAAGTGTTTGATTGTTTCAAAAAGTATCTAGCACATGTGGAGAATCATACAGGTAGATCACTCAAGAAGCTCAAATCTGATGGAGGGGGAGAATACTTCTCCAAAGAGTTTGATGAGTTCTTGCAAGATAAAGGTATGACTCCTTATGAAGCATGGAAAACCTAGTCTTAGACATTGCAAGGTGTTTCGTTGTTTAGCTTATGTTCATGTACCATCACAAATAAGAGGCAAGCTAGATGAAAGGGCAACAAAGGTGGTGTTGATTGGCTATGACTCAACTCAGATGGGCTACAGGTTCCATAATCCTTAAACCAAGCAATTCACTACAAGTAGAGATGTTGTGTTTAAGAACACAGGTCCTAGTATGATGAAGGCAAATGAAAGGTAACTCTACCATATGATCTTGATTTCTGATTCTCATAAATTAGGAAGCAAGCATGATACACAAGTCTAGGATCCAAGAAGTGATATGACCAAGATGAAAGAGAAAAGGATTACAAACTATGGAAGTCAAGAGGCAAAGCAAAGATGCAAGAGGTTGGAGAATGCTCCAAACAAGAACCTAGAAGATCATAAAGAGAGAAGAAACAACCGGAAAGGTATGGATATGATTCCACATTTGTTACAAAGCATTTGACCTACTTGGCAAAAGAATCTATTTCACAGGAACCCTCAACCTATGAAGAGGCAAAGGGAAACTCTAATTGGGAAAAGGCCATGAAAGAAGAAATAGATGCATTGAAGGAGATGGACACTTGGGTTTGGTTCCAATGTTGCCAAATCAAAAGGTAATTGGTTGTAGATGGGTATATAAAGTTAAAAGAAACGTAGATGGATCAGTTTGCAGGTATAAGGCAAGATTAGTTGCCAAAGGATTCTCACAAACTCATGGTATAGACTATGAAGAAACATTCTCACGAGTTGCAAAGATGACTACAATCAGAACATTGATAAGTGTAGTTGCTGCAAGGAATTGGAGACTCCTTCAACTTGATGTGAAAAATGCATTTCTAAATGGTTGGATAAGTGAAGAGGTATACACGTCACAAACACCAGGTTTTGAAAACCCTAATCATGCATCTTATGTTTGCAAACTTAAGAAAGCATTGTATGGATTCAAACAAGCTCCTAGAGCTTGGAATTATAGGTTGGCTACATATCTTCAAGATCAAGGGTTCAAAGCTAGCAACTCAAATCCTTCTCTATTCATCAAAAAGGATCACAATGCGGTTATCTATCTATGTGTATATGTAGATGATATTATTGTGATAGGTGATGATTTGAATGACATTCAAAGAATCAAGAGACACACGCAAGAGGAGTTCAAAATCAGTGACTTAGGTGAGCTCACATATTTGCTAGGTATGCTGGTGATATAGACAGATGAAGGAATGTATTTTACTCAGAGACGATACATTCAAGATCTACTTCTCAAGTTCAAAATGGAGAATACTTATTCCGTAGGTACACCTTTGGAGATGAATCATAAACTTAGTGTTTATGAAGGTGAGAAAATTGAACTCATTAAAGAATATCAAAGCTTGGTAGGTAGCTTGATATTTGCTACTCATATAAGGGTAGACATCTCATATAGTGTGGGAGTGCTTAGTCAGTTCATGCACTCACCAAGAAGACCACACATGGATGGAGGTAAGAGAGTACTTAAGTATTTCAAAGGTACAATCGATGAAGGTATATTCTATCTTTACTCTTCAGATTTGGATATCAAAATCTATTCAAATGCAGATTGGGCAAGAGCTAAAGATGATAGAAGAAGTACCTCTGGTTACTTAGCATTTATAGTTTCAAAGCTAGTAGATGATAGAAGAAGTACCTCTGGTTACTTAGCATTTATAGTTTCAAAGCTAGCAATCAAGAACCTTCTTTGGCAGGATTGTCTCATTTATTGATGACTACAGTAGATGGACTATTCTATAATTCATCAAAAGAAAGAATGAAGTGTTTGATTGCTTCAAAAAGTATCTAGCACATGTGGAGAATCATACAGGTAGATCACTCAAGAAGCTCAAATCTAATGGAGGGGGAGAATACTTCTCCAAAGAGTTTGATGAGTTCTTGCAGGATAAAGGTATGACTCCTTATGAAGCATGGTATGGAAGAAAACCTAGTCTTAGACATTGCAAGGTGTTTTGTTGTTTAGCTTATGTTCATGTACCATCACAAATAAGAGGCAAGCTAGATGAAAGGGCAACAAAGGTGGTGTTGATTGGCTATGACTCAACTCAGATGGGCTACAGGTTCCATAATCCTTAAACCAAGCAATTCACTACAAGTAGAGATGTTGTGTTTAAGAACACAGGTCCTAGTATGATGAAGGCAAATGAAAGGTAACTCTACCATATGATCTTGATTTCTGATTCTCATAAATTAGGAAGCAAGCATGATACACAAGTCTAGGATCCAAGAAGTGATATGACCAAGATGAAAGAGAAAAGGATTACAAACTATGGAAGTCAAGAGGCAAAGCAAAGATGCAAGAGGTTGGAGAATGCTCCAAACAAGAACCTAGAAGATCATAAAGAGAGAAGAAACAACCGGAGAGGTATGGATATGATTCCACATTTGTTACAAAGCATTCGACCTACTTGGCAAAAGACTCTATTTCACAGGAACCCTCAACCTATGAAGAGGCAAAGGGAAACTCTAATTGGGAAAAGGCCATGAAAGAAGAAATAGATGCATTGAAGGAGATGGACACTTGGGTTTGATTCCAATGTTGCCAAATCAAAAGGTAATTGGTTGTAGATGGGTATATAAAGTTAAAAGAAACTTAGATGGATCAGTTTGCAGGTATAAGGCAAGATTAGTTGCCAAAGGATTCTCACAAACTCATGGTATAGACTATGAAGAAACATTCTCACCAGTTGCAAAGATGACTACAATCAGAACATTGATAAGTGTAGTTGCTGCAAGGAATTGGAGACTCCTTCAACTTGATGTGAAAAATGCATTTCTAAATGGTTGGATAAGTGAAGAGGTATACACGTCACAAACACCAGGTTTTGAAAACCCTAATCATGCATCTTATGTTTGCAAACTTAAGAAAGCATTGTATGGATTCAAACAAGCTCCTAGAGCTTGGAATTATAGGTTGGCTACATATCTTCAAGATCAAGGGTTCAAAGCTAGCAACTCAAATCCTTCTCTATTCATAAAAAAGGATCACAATGTGATTATCTATCTATGTGTATATGTAGATGATATTATTGTGATAGGTGATGATTTGAATGACATTCAAAGAATCAAGAGACACACGCAAGAGGAGTTCAAAATCAGTGACTTAGGTGAGCTCACATATTTGCTAGGTATGCTGGTGATATAGACAGATGAAGGAATGTATTTTACTCAGAGACGATACATTCAAGATCTACTTCTCAAGTTCAAAATGGAGAATACTTATCCCGTAGGTACACCTTTGGAGATGAATCATAAACTTAGTGTTTATGAAGGTGAGAAAATTGAACTCATTAAAGAATATCAAAGCTTGGTAGGTAGCTTGATATTTGCTACTCATATAAGGGTAGACATCTCATATAGTGTGGGAGTGCTTAGTCAGTTCATGCACTCACCAAGAAGACCACACATGGATGGAGGTAAGAGATACTTAAGTATTTCAAAGGTACAATCGATGAAGGTATATTCTATCTTTACTCTTCAGATTTGGATATCAAAATCTATTCAAATGCAGATTGGGCAAGAGCTAAAGATGATAGAAGAAGTACCTCTGGTTACTTAGCATTTATAGTTTCAAAGCTAGTAGATGATAGAAGAAGTACCTCTGGTTACTTAGCATTTATAGTTTCAAAGCCAGCAATCAAGAACCTTCTTTGGCAGGATCAAGGTATTATGTCTCATTTATTGATGACTACAGTAGATGGACTATTCTATAATTCATCAAAAGAAAGAATGAAGTGTTTGATTGCTTCAAAAAGTATCTAGCACATGTGGAGAATCATACAGGTAGATCACTCAAGAAGCTCAAATCTGATGGAGGGGGAGAATACTTCTCCAAAGAGTTTGATGAGTTCTTGCAGGATAAAGGTATGACTCCTTATGAAGCATGGTATGGAAGAAAACCTAGTCTTAGACATTGCAAGGTGTTTCGTTGTTTAGCTTATGTTCATGTACCATCACAAATAAGAGGCAAGCTAGATGAAAGGGCAACAAAGGTGGTGTTGATTGGCTATGACTCAACTCAGATGGGCTACAGGTTCCATAATCCTTAAACAAAGCAATTCACTACAAGTAGAGATGTTGTGTTTTAAGAACACAGGTCCTAGTATGATGAAGGCAAATGAAAGGTAACTCTACCATATGATCTTGATTTTTGATTCTCATAAATTAGGAAGCAAGCATGATACACAAGTCTAGGATCCAAGAAGTGATATGACCAAGATGAAAGAGAAAAGGATTACAAACTATGGAAGTCAAGAGGCAAAGCAAAGATGCAAGAGGTTGGAGAATGCTCCAAACAAGAACCTAGAAGATCATAAAGAGAGAAGAAACAACCGGAAAGGTATGGATATGATTCCACATTTGTTACAAAGCATTCGACCTACTTGGCAAAAGACTCTATTTCACAGGAACCCTCAACCTATGAAGAGGCAAAGGGAAACTCTAATTGGGAAAAGGCCATGAAAGAAGAAATAGATGCATTGAAGGAGATGGACACTTGGGTTTGGTTCCAATGTTGCCAAATCAAAAGGTAATTGGTTGTAGATGGGTATATAAAGTTAAAAGAAACTTAGATGGATCAGTTTGCAGGTATAAGGCAAGATTAGTTGCCAAAGGATTCTCACAAACTCATGGTATAGACTATGAAGAAACATTCTCACGAGTTGCAAAGATGACTACAATCAGAACATTGATAAGTGTAGTTGCTGCAAGGAATTGGAGACTCCTTCAACTTGATGTGAAAAATGCATTTCTAAATGGTTGGATAAGTGAAGAGGTATACACGTCACAAACACCAGGTTTTGAAAACCCTAATCATGCATCTTATGTTTGCAAACTTAAGAAAGCATTGTATGGATTCAAACAAGCTCCTAGAGCTTGGAATTATAGGTTGGCTACATATCTTCAAGATCAAGGGTTCAAAGCTAGCAACTCAAATCCTTCTCTATTCATAAAAAAGGATCACAATGCGGTTATCTATCTATGTGTATATGTAGATGATATTATTGTGATAGGTGATGATTTGAATGACATTCAAAGAATCAAGAGACACACGCAAGAGGAGTTCAAAATCAGTGACTTAGGTGAGCTCACATATTTGCTAGGTATGCTGGTGATATAGACAGATGAAGGAATGTATTTTACTCAGAGACGATACATTCAAGATCTACTTCTCAAGTTCAAAATGGAGAATACTTATCCCGTAGGTACACCTTTGGAGATGAATCATAAACTTAGTGTTTATGAAGGTGAGAAAATTGAACTCATTAAAGAATATCAAAGCTTGGTAGGTAGCTTGATATTTGCTACTTATATAAGGGTAGACATCTCATATAGTGTGGGAGTGCTTAGTCAGTTCATGCACTCACCAAGAAGACCACACATGGATGCAGGTAAGAGAGTACTTAAGTATTTCAAAGGTACAATCGATGAAGGTATATTCTATCTTTACTCTTCAGATTTGGATATCAAAATCTATTCAAATGCAGATTGGGCAAGAGCTAAAGATGATAGAAGAAGTACCTCTGGTTACTTAGCATTTATAGTTTCAAAGCTAGTATCATGGAGTTCCAAGAAGCAAGCAATAGTTGCTTTATCCTCAACTGAAGCAGAATACATAGGTTTGAACATAGCAACTCAAGAGGCAATATGGTTAATAGCATTGCATACAGATTAGGGACTTGTGAGTTCCAAACCTCACATATTTGGAGATAATTTAAATTCCATGCATCTAGCAACAAACCCTATTTTCCATGCAAGAACCAAACACATAGAGGTTCATTACCACTTCATCAAGGAGAAGCTCATGGCAAAGGAGATTGATATTTCTTTTGTTCCAACTGAAAAGCAAGTAGAAGATATGATGATGAAGGCACTTGATGTAATAAAGCTTTGTAGATTCAAAGCTATGGCAGGTATTCAGCCTATTAGAGAATGAAGACTCAAGCATACTTTAGCTTAAGGTGGAGCTGTATCCGTTGGAGAGTTCTTTTACTTATTCTCACTTATTGTATTTTGTTAAAAGATTTTTCATGGATCTTCTAACATTGTAAAAGCCTTTAGCTTTACAAATGTAAAAGTAGAAAGAGAAAGCCCAAATTCCACAAATTTGTGGTAGTTGAGTTGCAATCAATCAAGCAATCAGTCACCTAAAAGTAGATCAAACTAGATCTTCACTTTTCCTAAATTATAGGAAAGTGAATTGATTCCCTCCAACAACTCTTACTACCTTCATTTGAATTCAAAATCCACTTGTAGAAGTCGTGGAGGACTTGAAAAGTCTATATAAAGACTTCAAAACACTTGTACGGTACATGGAAGCAATATACATACACTTGTGACCATCATTGTCTTGCTCCTTCATTTTCTGCATCATCTTCTTCGCCAACAGTAAGCTTGCAAAGGCTGCTGCTCTCTCTAGAGATCTCCAAATTGGATGAGAGATGGCTCATTGGAAAGTATTATGGACTAGTTTATGTCTATAAATTTTCAAAGCATTTGTTTTAGTAGATTGGGAGAAATCTTAGTTTTTCTATCTCGGGGTCAATCTCTGCATATTCCTGAAAAATAGCAGGTACCATCGTTGAGTGTCTAATTCATTCCAATAGCATATTTTGCTTATTCCTTATACTCTTGTGCATTCTATACACTCAACCCTATGTGTATCACTCCCATAAAAGGATTTTTTCTAATTGTAATCACGCTGGTCGCTATGAGCATTTGAAGTTCATTGTCTCATCCATAGATAGTAAGTTTTTTGAGCTAGTCGATGTGCAAACCTATCTATTTTGTATCGAATCTTTCTCCTTGATGCTCCAAAGTACGTAGTGCATTTTATTGCACTTATCGCATGAATATAAGTTCTATTTGAGTCTCCATAAGCTCAAGGCATGGTCTTCTGCAGGTTGGCTAGACCAAACTTTGTTGCTTCAAAACTCACTCTTCTACCTCCTACAAGCTTCTCCAAGTTTGTTCAGAAAAGAGGGGTTAAACTGGGTTACAACTGGTCTAAATTGGCCAAAGCCATTACATATCCAACCCAGAGGTTGAACTCTGGACCTCTGAATCAAGAGGCCAAAGCTTTACCAAACCACCTACGAGACCGAACACTTCCATTTAAACTTAAAAGGTATTCAAGCAACACTCATGAATTCAAAAAACACCCTTTATCCCCATTTTCTAGGAGTTCTACGTCTTTTATCCGCATTCTAGAAAACCCCTTATCCTCCATTTTCTAAGAATGGACCTCTTTTATGTTGATTAAGTAATCTATAAGCTTTAACTTTGAAAGAACAACTGTATAGGTGAATGGACATAGTTCCTACAGAACTCCCTTATCTCACAAAGCAAGAATTAGACGATTACAATTGGTTTCAATTGATTTAGATTGGCCAAAACCATTGCATATCCAATCCGAGGATTGAACTCTCCACCTTCACTTCAAGAGACCAAAGACTCAATCAGTAGAACAATCGGATGTGAACTTAGTTGAACTCTA
>CM035418.1:7514943-7589943 GCA_020310875.1 Ceratopteris richardii
CCCCCCTTTTGGGATAAAACAATCCTTGGGATAAAACAATCCAAGTAGCTGGGTACCACTCAAGTAGCGAAAGATGTGCTTAACCGCCTGCCAATGGTTGACACATGGGCAATGCATAAATCTGCTTATATGAGAGACAACAAACTGAATATGAGGCCAAGTTATGCATAAGTAAATCAAGCCTCGAACAGTTTGCTGATAGAGAACAACATCAAATGCATCTCCAACATCATAAAGACTCAACCGTAAATTTGTTTCCATAGGAGTGGCAATAGATTTGCAATCTTCAAGGCTAAGATATTGCAATAATGTGTCAATATATTTTGTTTGACATAGAGCTATTCCACCATCAACTTGCATAAATTGAATGCTTAAATAATGATGCAAATACCCCAAATCTGACATCTATGATCTCAAAAGAGGCATGCAAATTAGCCTTAAAATCAGCAATATGCTTCTCATTAGGACCAATGAAGAGCATGTCATCAACATAGACGACAATGATCAGAAGCACTTCATTTGTTGGCTTAACATATAAGGTGCTCTTAGTTGGATTGTTCTCAAAACCATGTGCAATCAAATAGGCATGTATATAAGTCACGATTTAGAAATGCAGTTTTAATGTCGAATTGATGTACATTCGAACCATGATGAGCTCCAAGTGCACAGAATGCTACGAACAGTGGTCATGCGGCATGGGGGAGCAAAGCTCTTATCAAAATCAATGCCTCTCTCTTGAGCATAACCTTTTGCAACAAGCTTAGCATTATAGTTGTCAACTGTTCCATCAGGCTCACTCTTCAGCTTGTATACCCATTTAGTGCCAATGGCCTTTTTGCATCTTCATTCATATGCTCACTCTCCAACTGTTTTCGGAGGTAAGAAATGCGAGCCTCATTTCTTGCCTGGTATAAAGTGGTAAGTGTATCCCAAGCATCCTTTGTTGTTTTGCACGAGCGAATGCGAGGGATAATGGCATGTTTGATAGACAAAGCTATTAATGCATGTGCCTCAGCATCTCTGCCATCCCATCGAAGTTGCTCTGTCGTAAGTGCAATAAGAACTTTAAGCACGAACAGGAATTTGAAGATCATCGTCTTCTACTCTATCTACATCACATTCAATAACTGTATTTGCAAGTGTAGTAGGTCATTTTTCAACACCTTGCACAATATTCCATAGTCTTTTTGCCACCAATACATGATGCATCATATATACCCATAATGGATAATTGGTACCATCCAACTTGTCCTGAACTGCCAACATATGGAATACGTCATTGCTTTGAGCCATAGCCACTGAATAAAATACCCTAATGTAGAAAAATGATTGTATCTCAAAAAGTTGAATAGAACTACCTTGTCGGGCTCTGCTAAACTTATAACAGACTTCGAGGCGCTTGTACTGAAGGACTGAAATCTGTATTTATGTTTGTCACAAAAGGACGAAATTGCCTGCACAAGCACTGGGTGCACAAGCACTGGGATAATGTGTTTGGAGGCCGAAATGAGCAATAATCAAAATTTTGACACGACAAAGTGAAGACGTTTTGAACTCCTAATTGCCTTGAGTCTCCAATTTTCGTGCAATTCTGAGACTGTGACCGGATGGGTGTGGACGACACCCTAGATGAAGCGGCGACTTGTTTTGATACCAATTGTTGGAGTTTGAGGTTTGTGGAAGCACACGAACAACATAAGGAAGAAGAAGAAGCTTGGAGCACAACACACAATACTGAATGTATTACCAAGTGAATGTACAAAGATAAGTGACCCATTAGGGTTATAGGCGTACTAAGTCAGCGAAAAAACCCTCCTAAAGAGGGAAAAAAATATCCGGGCGGTCCTAAGTGTGTTCACACACATCACTACCGAATATATATATATATATATATATATATATATATATATATATATATATATATATATATATATATATATATATATATATATATATATATATATATATATATATATATATATATATATATATATATATATATATATGTGTGTGTGTGTGTGTGTGTATATATATATATATATATATATATATATATATATATATATATATATATATATATATGTGTGTGTGTGTGTTTGCATATATATATGTGTGTGTGTTTGATTGTTAATGCAACATGTGTGTTTACAGTTTAAGTGTTAATGCAATATGTGTGTGTATGTGTATGTGTGCTTAAGTGTTAATGCATTATGTGTGTGTGCGCACGCGCGCACTTTAATGTTAATGCATTATGTGTGTGCATGACCATGTGTGTGTGTGTTTAATCATTAATGCAATGTGCATTATGTATATGTAACAAGTATATACTATATAGTATTATAATATATTTAATATAATCTCTCTCTCTCTCTCTCTCTCTCTCTTTCACACACACACACACATATGGGCCGAAAAGCCAAGGTCCAAACTCCAAAGGCTGCAATTCATACGCATAAAAAAGCAAGGTTTTATTTGATTGCCGAACATGTACCGAACCTCAAAAAACGACGAACGTACCGAACCTCAAAAAACATATTGATCCTCAAAAAATGTACTGAACGTACCGTTTCCCCCCCCCCCCCCCCCCCCTTCTCCGCCCCCCCAAAAAAAAAATGCGTTTGTATCCTACCTTGAGCCAAAATAATCTCTCCAATAAATAGTCTCTCCTTGACATAATGATAGTGCACTTCAATATGCTTAGTATGAGTATGGAACGTCAGATTCCTCACAACTTTCAATATGCTCTTACTTTCAATAAAATATGGTGGTGGAAGGGGTTTTACAGAGATCCAAATCATCCTTGAGGCATTTGAGCCACACACCCTTAAATGGTAGCTGTGAAAGCTACCCTATAGTAAGCCCACAACTAGAAGTGGCATAATAAGCTTCAGCTTGCTCAACCAAGATATGTGTGAGCTACAAGCATGAAGCAAAAATCACTTGTGGACATACAAGTGCCATAATTACCAGCCCAATTAGAGTTAGAAAATACATGAGGAAGTTGTGACTTCTCTTGGGATAAAACAATCCAAGATTTTGGGTACTAGATAAGTTAAAGATACACTTAAATGCTTGCCAATGTTGATACCTTGGCTCATAAAGCTAATCATCTAAGAGAGAACAAATTGAATGTCAGGTAGAGTGATGTATACATAAATGATGCATCCAACAAAGTGCTATAGTAAATGCATCTCTTGCATTATGAAGGCTCAATTGTATTCATGTTTCCATGGGAGTGGCAATGAGTTTATAGACCTCAAGTCCAAAATGTTGCGATAAAGTGTCAATGTATTTTTTGTGATATGAAGCAATGCCTCTATGAACTTGCATAAATTGAATGCCCAATCACTGATGCAAATTTTCAAATATGATATTTCAAAGAGGCATGCAAATCAATCTTAAACTAAGAAATATGCATCTCATTAGGACCCTTGAGAAGCATGTCATCCACATAAACAACAATGATGAGAAGCACGTCATCTACATGCTTGACATGCATTTTACATATAAGGTGCTATAAGTTGGACTATTTTGAAATCCATGTCTACATTAGTAGGCATGTATAAGGTGCATGAAATCATTGTTGTTTATGCCATCCACATGGACAACAATGATGAGAAGCACATCATCTGCACTCTTCACATATAGGATGTTTTTAGTTGAAACATGTTGAAATCCATGTGCTAATTAAATAGGCATGTATTAGGTGGTGCTTGCTTCAATCCATACAATGTCTTCTTTAACTTGCACACTTTGTTTTCATGTTCTTTTTGCACAAAACCACAAGGTTGGAAAACATATAATTTTTCATGTAGATCCCCATTCAAAATTACCAAGCATGTGGTGAGTGCTTAGACATAAAGTTTTGATATCCAACTAATGTGCATTCCAACCATTTTGAGTTGCAAGTGCACAAACACTATGAATTGTTGTCATATGACATGTAGGAGCAAGGATATTGAATGCTCCAAGATCTTACCTCCAAAATGAGTATCACCATACTAGAGAATGATGTGTGTGTGTATGTATGTATGTATGTATGTATGTATAGCTTGCCATGTGTCCACATAGATGTCAAAGAGAGACCTTTGTTTGAGTTTCTAAGTCAAGCAATCACATGGGATCACATGATTTTTTAGGTGAGGAGCTCTAGACTTGCATGTACATCCTCAAAGTGTCTTAAAAGAAGTATCTCTCAAAAGGATAAAGCCCTACATCTTAGAATAAATGCCTGAGGTTCAAACCATTCAATTGGAGTGTCTTTCCTAAGGGTTAATAAAACCCAAGGGTCCTTTAAAATGTTTTTAACTTTTAAGTTCATTATTCTGTAGATTCATAAAACAGGTAGTCGTTAGAAGTTTGCTAGATACATGAACCAAAGGAATTCAGCTCCAGGAGGGTTGATATCAGTCATATTTGATTGCACAAACAATTAGACATTTTTGCAGATACTCTAAACAGGTCATATAGTTATTATATCAGATTTTTGAAGATTTGCAAGATTATCAAGTACAAGTATACAAGATGAAATAGATGGAGTGGATGTTGAAGTATCTTCATCCATAAACTATTCATGTTAAACCGTATCATCTTGTCTATATATATTTTTATTTGTGGATGGGTATGAAATCTGGATAAGGACATTTGATCTTGATCGGAGAGGCTTGATCAACCTTGATAGTTAAGAAGCGTGTCCGAGTCCATATGTTGTCTTTTGCATTCTTAATCTATATCCTTCCATGTCAATGGTTTGATGAGAAGAGGATATGGGAAAATTCTAAGAGTCCTCTTTTTCTATAGTATGGAGTGCTTTTCATGTCAAAAGTCTTATGCATTCTTATCAGTGTTGTTAGCAACGTTTTAGCAACGTCCAAGGCAACGCGTTGCTAACGCGTTAGCAACATAGCAACGTTTTGACCTAGACGTTGCTAAAACGTTGCGAACGCAATTTTTTTGTTTTTTGTTTTTTTTTAAAAATATTTTGGTTATCTAAGATTCCTATAGGTAATATATGATGAAGTGCATCCTTTTACACATCTAAATAAATATACACACATGTAAATTATGAATTAAAAGTAGACATGCGACATGTCGTATGTATATTACACATGCATATATACATACATATTACATACACACATATACATACATATTACATACATACATGCATACAACATGCATGCATTCATTCATCATGCATGCATGCATTCATCATGCATGCATAGAAGTAGATACATGCATATTACATACATACATATAAGGAGATACATGTATATTACATACATACATACATGCATGCATATTTCTTATAAGTTATTACATAATACATATATACAAACCGACATATACAATATATTATAGGACAGAGTCCAGAGATGGACACATATAATATAGATTATTGAGTCTTGATTAGTCTCTACACAATTCAACATTCACAATCATTCATGGTGATGTCTGTACTTAGACAGATCAATCATCATAGAAGAGTACCCTTGGATTTGAAGGGTAAAGGCCAAGGATGCAACTTTTGTCCAAGCTTTGTGAGTGCATTAGAAGGAGAACATTGGAAATCCAAAATATGTGGCTATCTCAAGGTGACAAGGCCCATAAAGAAAAGCATACACAATTGAATCTCTATAGTGTACACTTTTATAGCTTTTTATGTCTTCCTCATTCTCCTAGGGTTTTTATTGCATTTATTGGACATTTTGAATAGAATTTTAAATAATTTATGATCCCTCCAAGGTAAAATATATTTTGGGTATTTTTTGGACTTAAAAAAAAAATGCATGCAAAGCAACGCGTTGCGAACGTAGCAACGTTGCGGTTGCGAAGTTGCCAACCGTTCGCAACGCGTTGCGATGCAACTATGATTCTTATGGATAGTGGCATGAACTTTATGGGTACCTTCAACAATATCACTTTTTCAAACATCATTTTACAATATTTTTTAGCCAATAGAACATATATACCTTGCCTAGCATATTCCTCTCGTGTTAGGTTAGGAAGGGATAGTTGGAAATGCAACCTTCCACAAGATGGATTGCACATATATTGTGTGTTGGTCAATTTTAGACAAAGTCAACTTGGTCAAACCAGAGATCAACTTCTAAATGTAGGAGTTGAGATATCAGATGAAGAAATGGTAAATACGCTGATTAATTCACTTCCTATTTCATATCGATCTTTTATAACCACTCGTACCCTTACCACAAGAGATAGAGAGGTTACATTTGAAGAGTTAGAATTTTTGTTACTTCAAGATGAAGATCAGTTGAAAGGAATGGAAGATAATGAAGAAGCACTTTTATCTTCATCAAAGGGTAAAAAGAAGAAGAAGGATAAGAAGGAAAAGCAATCCAAGAAGGAAAGTAGGTCCCTCTCACCTTCTACTTCAGATTTTGTTTCTACTACATCTAAAGAGAAGTCTTCTAAGAAGAAGGAAGTAATATGTTTTTACTGCAAGAAACCTGGAGATTTTAAAAATCTGCATATTTTGACCAAAGTTGACCATCTGTTGATCTGCCTCTGACCATCTTTGACTGCAATTTTTCTGAATATTTTGCACCTCCTTGTGGAAGGTTGCATTTCTAACATGTTTATGGTTATTGTTGAAGTTGGAACATGGATGGTTATCAACATTGCAATCTCCTTCCTCACCTTTAGATATTCCTCAGGAAGAGCAGCTACGAGAGAACTCTTTGTCATGAAGACCTGGTGTAGATATTTTAGATGCCTTGAGGATGAGCCTTGCAGCAGAAGACACAATAGAAGCCCTATTCACAAACATAGAAACGGAGAACATCAGACTCACCTCCCAATCATAGGTCTACAACGTCCCACCCTCGAGACTAGGGGCATGCAAGCTGCAGCCAAGCAAGAGGCAATCCCCTTAACGGCATTGTATCCCGTATGACCATGCCCACAACGTAGAGGCATGTGGGGGACTCAACCAAGGGCCAAGAGTTTAAGAGCCTCATATGAGGAATGTGCTCTCGTTGAAGCAAAAGGTTTTGCAACTAAACATGATCACTTTATCAATGATAGAGAAAGTAGTAAAAAAGGACATGTAAGACCGAGACAAAGAATTTAGAGTGATGGTCACGAACTCATCATCCTCTATGAAAACATCAATGCTATCTAATTGATCAATGAGATCTTGAATTCTTGTTAGATGTGCTTGTGCACTCAAATTGTTTAGTTGATGCTTTAGGTATTGCTTTCTTGCAATGTTTGGAGAATAAAACAAGTCTTCTAACCCATCCGAAGCTTCTTTAGATGTTTAACATTCTTCCATTCTCAGATTATGTAGCTGACCCTTCAAGTATTGCTTTCTTCTTCCACTCGCAAACTGTGTAGCTGATGCTTCAGGTATTGCTTTCTTGCAAATTGCAATGTTTGGAGAGTTGTCACATAATCCTAGTAGGAGATGGTTGAACCACGCCTTAAGAGAGAGGATTAGGAAGTAATCCTCAACCATGGCTTCTCAGTTGCAGCGGTTCGTGAACCGGAAGGATTTTGGCATTCGGTCCGTAAGAA
Organism: Ceratopteris richardii; assembly: GCA_020310875.1. NCBI lineage: Eukaryota > Viridiplantae > Streptophyta > Polypodiopsida > Polypodiales > Pteridaceae > Ceratopteris > Ceratopteris richardii. The sequence continues at coordinate 7,522,483 of CM035418.1, forward strand.
ACCATTCGGTTCATCCGGTTCATTCTGGTTCGAGCTGGGCAGTTAAAATTCTGAATGGTTAGGTTTTTCGATATTATTCCAATGGAATGTCCATTCGCAAGTTGCTGAGTTCTATTGTATGCTCCGAGTGATCTGGAGTTCGTGCACACTTGTGAGCAGCTGCAAGCTTGAAGCCATATCATAGTGCCCTTGGCTTGCACCCCTTATTTTTTTTCGAATTGCCATTGATCATTGATGATTATCTAACATTAATACATTGCAACCAATGTACACACATATACATCTTACAATGCACATACATATACAAATATAGTAATTATATATATATATATATATATATATATATATATATATATATATATATATATATATATATATATATATATATATATATATATATATATATATATATATATATATATATATATATATATATATATATACATAGTGCACATTGCATATATACACACATACATACATACATACATACATACATACATACATACATACATACATATATATATATATATATATATATATATATATATATATATATATATATATATATATATATATATATATATACATATATATATATATATATATATATATATATATATATACATATATATATATATATATATATATATATATATATATATATATATATATACATATATATATATATATATGTATATATATATATATATATATATATATATATATATATATATATATATATATATATATATATATATATATATATATATATATATATATACATACACTCACATATGTACGTACGTATGTCTGTGTGTGTATGTATGTATGTGTGTATGTATGTATGTGTGTATGTATGTGTGTAGGTGTGTGTTTGTGTACACACACACATACATACATACATACATACACACACACACACACACATACATATATATATATATATATATATATATATATATATATATATATATATATATATATATATATATATATATATATATATATATATATATATATATATATATATATATATATAAAATTTTTACATGTATAAAAAAACCCTAACATATCTTACGAACCTTACCTTGGAGATAAGATTCGATTCACGTACCTTACCCTTACGAACCTTACGAACCTAACCACCTTGCATGGCTTTTGGGGCAAGTGGTTAGCCGATCGTACTCTTAACCGGGAGGTCGTGAGTTCGATTCCCAACATTGGTATGAGAGCCTAGTTGAGAAATTGGGCGAAACGGAGGTTCGCACCTCATTTGTGGGCACTTGGAAAAAAGCGCTTATCCGTGGTGAGTGTGAAACCGGCCTTGGATGAAGGCGCATGGGCATTTGGGCACCCACGAAGGGTGAGTTTGAGGTTGGTGGAAGCACTCATGCATGGAAAGTGGGTCCAAGAGTTAGAAGGGTCCACATGTGAGCATTGAGGACAATACTCAGTCTAAGGGGGGAGGAATGTCACATGATCCTACTAGGAGATGGTTGAACCACGCCTTAAGAGACAGGATTAGGAAGTAATCCTCAACCATGGCTTTTGGGGCAAGTGGTTAGCCCATCGTACTCCTAACCGGGAGGTCGTGAGTTCAATTCCGAACAAGAGTAAAACAAGTCTTGTAAGTTGTAACATATCTCAAGCTTCTTTAGATGTTTTACAAGGTTTAAGACATGGAACAACAAATCTCTTCACAAAAAGAGATTTATTGGTCAAAGCTTTTGCATCTCGAGTATTCCATCTTTTCTAATCTTGAGAACCTAGACCAATTGTAGTAGTATTTTTAGGTGGGTATGTGGCTGAGCAGATGTAGAAACTTCATCTCCAGCTGTCTCACATCTTCTACTTCTATTAGGTGTTTCCCTGGGTCCAGGACATGGTAGCTCACCTAACACAATGCCCTTTGTAATCTTTAAGAACTGTGATACTGTATTGATATGTTATACTCTAATAACATGTTCTTTGCAAGTTATAGATTATTTTATTATCTTTGAGTGTTTTAAGTTGTATGTCCTTTTATTATTGTTGCTTCGTGTTTGCATTTATATTCATGAGGATGTAAACCTCAATGTTTTTTACTATCATTTCAAAAACTTACAACTTCAACTGCAACTTGACCTGGTAGTTTTTGACCTCTTCATAGTGCCATTATGAGGTAGAAAGTTCTACAGATCGTCCTTTTTCTAGCTACACATTTGTAGCTGGATATTTTTAATTATCTTATGAATCATGAATATAGGATTTTTAGGCAAAGTTTTTGTTATGTATATTTTACTGAATTCAGATGTCTTTGTTTCAGGAAAATCCGACCACCTCTAACACCTTCCCTGCTTCTCTCCTTTTTATTTTTAGGAGTTACTGGGTAAGAGTTAAGAATCCTGTTTAAGGTTAAGATAGGAATTTTTATCACCTTGATGACTGTTCAGGAGCTGCGCAGGATATTTGCAAATCAACTCCTTTTTTTGATTGGTCTGAACCTCACATCTCCAGCTTATGCTGCTGCATTGCAGCCAGGCATTCCAGTTTTTACTTTCTTGCTGGCAGTCTGTATAGGGTTAGTAGCATTTTTGTTGTTTTGGAGCTCAAGATTTGGATTTCTTTTTTGTAAGGTCCTTTTTTGGTTTGTTTAGTACTGAGCATGTTGATTGGAACACATTGGCTGGCATCTCAAAGATTGGAGGCACAGTTGTATGTGTTACAGGGGCATTGTTGATTTCTGTTTACAAAGGGCCAGTAATATGGGGAGATGGATTTCTCGATTTGCATATGGAAGGTGCAGAATTTGCAAAGCCTTCACCAGAACCTGTAGGATGGTTTGCTCAGATTTTAATGGATATTGGATTGGATGCATGGCATGTTGGTGCCTTATGTCTTATTGGGAATTGCTTCTGCATGGCTGTTTATATTGCATTTCAAGTGAGTGAAACGAATGCTTTATGCCATCCTGTTGCAGTTCTTTTGTTGGGATCATGTACTTTTTGTGCAGTGCTTTAATTGCCTCTTATGTACATTTTCAGGCACCATTGTTGGTTCGATATCCAGCACCTCTTTCTATGACAGCCTATTCGTATATGTTTGGTGCAATATGCATGTCCTTGTCGGGTTTACTTGGGGCAAATAACTGGAATGACTGGAGACTGACTGGTGCTGAGTTATTATCCGTTATCTATGCAGTATGTACTCTACTATTTGGCAATTTTTGTCCTTATTGATTGATTCAGATTTTGAATTTGAGTTTCAGTATTACAGGGTGTTGTAGCTTCTGCTTTCAACTATGGGGTTTTGACTTGGTGCAACAAAATTGTAGGGCCATCTCTTGTTTCCCTATATATGCCACTTCAACCGTTATTTTCTTCAGTTCTTGCAAGGATCTTTTTGGATAGCTCTCTATATTTGGGAAGGTAAATCCATTTCTCTTGTCCATTTATACTGTAATATCTCTTACGAGCAACACATTATGTATGAATGATGGATTGAAGAATTTATACAGTCTCAGATTATGTGTCTGTGCACTTTCATAGGCATTGAGATGCATGGAAAAGAAAGAAATAATGATATATTAACATCTTTCAGACCTGGCCCATAAGGCAAATCATAGAACTCTGTTGGCTTGTGCTGAATTATCATATGAAATAAGTTGAAACTTAGAGGTTAAAGGTAGAGCGAATATTGGAGGGATGAGTGAGGATAGTTGGTGTATGGGTAATAAAGTTATATTAGAGGTAATAATGCCACTGATAAGTCGTAAGGAGGTTTGAGGCAGGAGACATGAATGGCTACATGCTATGGATTATAATCATGAGAACACAAAGGGAATTCTATTTCTATCCTTTGTGGTGAGAAGGTTATGAAGTGTGAAAGATTTGAGGGCAGGGGTTGGGAGGATGGATCTAATCTGAAAGATGCCTGCTTGGCAACATATGGGAGCTTTGAATCCAGGTACATCATGCTTTGTCTCCCAACTCCTGTTTGTCTAAGTTCCAGTTTTAGCTAGGTTGAACATTCGTCTTGCTCTTGAAAAAGTGGGTGAATGTGGGCTGTTACACTCTATTTGTTTTCCTACTCTGAAATATCACATCTGTGTATCTCTCAAGCTTAATGAGCTATTGGCTGAATTCGCTCTAATCCTGCTTCCGATAGTAGATGGAATAGTAAACATGTTATGCAGAACATAGGATTATCTATGAATTATCCATAATAGCATCATAATAACTGGCTGCTCTATGTGTTTCATTCATATTTTCGTAATCTGTTGTTGTAAGGCCACCAATTTGGTTGATTCATGCATTGATTGCCGCGGCAATGGTATAGGTGGAGTTGTTGTGACTACGGTCGGTTCTTGCCATTGTTGGAGTTGGGCAACCTGTTCAGACAATTGTTCATGTGCCTCGAGTAATTTTGTGTAATTTTCTAGAATTATTCGAATACTTTTAGAAGGAACAACCTGAAATTTAGAGGGACTAATGGGTGCCCCTTGCGTATTCTCTATGGATGCCTCTAGCTTCTGATTTTGCTATTGCAGTCTCTTATTCTCCTCCTGTGCAGCCGCTAAATGTCTGTGGAGTAAAGCCATGTTGCATTGGAGTTTTGTATTATGTTCCATCTGTGACTGGAGAAGGTCGTCTGCTTCCTTGCCTGCTTCTTGGAGCTTTGACTCAACCTCTGTGTCGGACTCTTGTAAGAGTTGATATTGATGTTGAAGCTCTGTGATGTCCTTTTCGAGGGAAAACACTTGTGCTTGCAATTGAATTGATTGTTCTTGAAGTGCCTGGTTGTGTTCTTTTAGCGTCTGATACTCGCCTCTCAATTGAGTGGTACAGTGAATTATCGTGTTTAATGCATGATTAGCCTGCATGGATGCAATGGGTATATGTGGTAGTGCAGGGGGTTGGGAAATGGGGATGGGGTTAGTGAATGCCGTGCTTACTGTTGTGATAGTCGATGATGTGAGTGATATGGGGATGGGAATCGGCGAAATAGTGGTGGTTAGGGAGGGTGCCGTGGGTGGTGATATGTCCATGGGATCGGACGTGAGTGTGTGAGGTGTCTACCATAAAGATAGGTATGGTAGGTGTTGTGTTTGTGGTAGGTGTGAATATAGGAGTGGTCGTGCTAGGGAAGGGATCTTTGAATGGTGTAGGAACTTGGAGCATTATATTCACAAAAGACGCAAAAAATTGAGGAAGTAGAGTCTTTGGTGTATCCCAACTGGTTGTCCTAGAACTAGATGTAGGGCTGATTGATCAATGATGACTTGGTGGGTGGCAGGTTGACCCATTATTGGCTCTAAAATTTGGTTGGCGGATGTGGTGATGAATAATGGGTTGAGGAAGGATGAGAAAAGTGACGAGTGGAACATGGGTTTGCGGAAGGTGAACTTTGGTTGTTATGCGGAAACAGTTGTAAGGGGTTGTGTAGGGCAAACAGGAGAGGAGGGGGCAGATAAAACGGTGGTGTCGTCGGTGAGAGGAATGATATTGACATCTATCGTCATGTATATAACCTTCTTTGATCGTATTGACCGGAGCAGGTTGCATCATTGTGCGAGGAGCCCGGGTAATGCCACACGTTTTTGTTAGTAGGTTCAATAACTCTACGAACTGGGGTTCGGCATCTTCTTTTGCCAGCATCTTTTGCCAGCATTTGATTGACTAGTACTTTACGTGTCTATGATGAGAGCCTACTTCTCTCTTGTACTTGTGTTATAATCCTTCAGAACCAACCAGGAAATTCGAATAGTGAATTGTGGTACTTTGCCCTCTTCTGTTGGTGAGATATCTTGGGTCATGACAATACCTCGTGGTTGGACACATGGGATAGTGCCTCGCATCCTCTTAGATTGATGAGCCGAAGATCGGAGACCTTTAAAAGTTGCAACTGAGACCATGTAAGAGCATGTTCGATGGGCACATCATACGATAAGCACGTGTATACAATGTGTGTAATTGCACAACACCCGTTCAAGATTGGTTTCTTGAACCACCTCTTATTAGCTTCATACAATTGCTCAATTATCAAATGGGAAGCTTGATAGTTAGTGAGCCTGTCTTTGCCAAGAACCAAATACTCTTATGTGGCTGAGTGAATCGGTCTTGACCTGGAAATGTGAAGTATTGCATGCAGAGATGAAGGGGTATGGAAACATTAGGTGTCAGAGCAACCATTAGGTATGGAAACATTCTGTAGTTCCTTCAGAACCCGATCGCAAAATTCAAATAGTGAATGGTGGTACTGTGCCCTCTCGTGTTGGCGAGATATCTGGGGTCATGACAACGCCTCGTGTTTGGACACATGGGATAGTGCCTCGCATCCTCTTAGATTGATGGGCCGAAGATCGGAGACCTTTAAAAAGTTGCAACAGAGACCATGTAAGAGCACGTTCGTTGGGCACATCATACGATAAGCACCGGTATACAATGTGTGTAATTGCACAACACCCGTTCAAGACTGGTTTCTTGAACCACCTCTCATTAGCTTCGTATAATTGCTCAATGATCCAAACGGGAAGCTTGATAGTTAGTGAGCCTGTCTCTGCCAAGTAGAGACTGAATCAAATTCTCTTATGTGGTTGAGTGAATCGGTCTTGACCTAGGAATGCGAAGTATTGCATTCAGAGACGAAGGGGTGTGGAAACATTAGGTGTCAGAGCAGCCATATCTTTGAGCTTGACGATCTTCCTATTCTTCATGTTCTCTGGCACTAAGGGTTCTTTGTCCGAAGGTATGTGTGTATCGTACATGTTGAGTGCTTCTTTAACTAAAGTCAAAGTGAGCTCAAATTTTTTTAATTCATTGTTCCACAACAAGGAATAAGAGACGTTCCTTACACCTTCAGCTTGCAAAGTGGGACAATAGCATCTTTTAAAATCTGGTTTTGGTAAAGGAGCATTGAAATATTATGCCAACCCTGCGTGTTGCCAAATGACTTGGAGTTCGAGGTGTTTTGGAGTTGCTCAAACTCGCGTGGGAGAAACTGAAATCTTCTCCAAACATTATAAAACTCGCACTTTGATTCCTAGATATACGGAGAATCTCCTAATTGCCTTCGTATCCCATTAAACCAATGAAAATGTCCGCTAACTTTTTCTGTTAGTCATGCATGTGGTTTTGAATAGGTATTTGATGGAGCCGACAGAATTTTGCGGGTTGCTCGGTCAGTGGCACGTCAACAGGCAAGTTTTTCGTATCGACTTCTTAGGTTCAGGTCCACACCATGGTTATAGTTCTAGTCTTTACCTAAGTCAAGAGGTTCCATGAGATCCTCATCTTGACACACTAGCATTTTGATTGTCATTGGAACATCTTGAAGGTAGATTGGAAGTTCCACCTCGCCCATGCAAGGAGTTTCCACACCTCCCAATCCTATGAGATATGCTTCTATAGTATTGATACTTAATTGTAAATCTTGACAGTGAGAAAGTACTCCACGTGTGGCTCCACTCGAGTCAATCAAGGCTCTTTCCTTGTCTTATCTCTAGGTTCACAAAAGGACGTCGATCAATTATTGGAGGGGAAATTACTCCTGAGGCTTGGCATATGGCCATGGGGTATCTAGAATCTTCACGAGCATCTGACCTAGGCTGAGCTTTACCCTGTCTCTTCAATTTCATTCGCCATATGCATCCTAAAGCTTCTGCCTCAGCTTCTTCTCGAATTCATTTCTCCTCTTTCTCACATTTCTTTGCAGTCTTGAGTCGACTAAGCATTTCTTCTGTGAGAGGTTCTTGATACAATTTCACTCTACACCCACTAATATAGCTGATAGTACATCACCCTCAAGGGTGGCTAGTTGGACTGCTCCACTGGTTGATATTCTGTTAAATATCATTGGCCCATAGCCACGCTTCTCTAGTTTCCTTACATGTTGCTTCAGAGTATACACCAAGACTAAGTCTCCTTCTTTCAAACCCTTATTCTTGATGTGGGATTCGAAGTAGGCTTTCCGTCTCTTCTTAATCACATAGATCCATACAGAAGCTCTCAATTGCGTTTCTCCTAGTCGTTCTAAGTCAAAAATCCTAGAGGAAAGCTCGTGATCTATCCATTGATGCTCTTGTGCTACTTTCAATGTGGGTATCAGGAAGTCTAATGGTAACATTGCATTTCGGCCAAATACCATTTGAAAGTGTGTGGCTTGGAGTACCGTTTTATAAGCCACTTGATAAGCCCAATCAGCATGATGTAGCTGTTTGTCCCAATTATAGCCCTTATTATTTACCAATTTAGTCAAAACGGTGCAAAGTATCTTGTTCGTGCTTTCGGCTTGGCCATTGGCTTATGGGGGATATGGAGTTGACTTCTTGTGAATAAACATGAATTCTTGTACTAAGTATTTGATGATCTCATCCCAAGAAGTTAGTGCCACGATCACCAATCAATTCTATCGGCAAACCATATCTTGTAAATGTTGGTTTGTGTAGAAGTGGGAGAGACACACAAGAAGCACACACAAGGAGCACAAACACAGCAAGACACACAGAGAAGATGGATGGTTGAAATAGCTCTCTCTATTGTCGATGAGATGAACTGAAGTGAGAGCTTAATAATATCCCTAAGTACCAAGTACCACTACATATGAATGAATCATGTGTGTGGTAACATGGGAAAAAACCTCTAGCTAGCACTAGAGTAAAAAGTGCCCATGTATGGGGAAAAGGTTCATATCAAAGCTACTCGAGGAACACATATGTGTAACAAACCCCCCTGGAGCGAATGATGTGAACACATATAGGGATTGACAAATCAGCCCCCACAAGGTAATTACTAATAAGCCTAAAGCTTTGCGAAAAGCTTCAAACTTTTCTCGTGGAACACTTTGGTGAATATGTCTGCCACATTATCTTGTGTAGGCACATATACCAAATCAATATCTTGTGCATGAAGGCGCTCTCTCACATAGTGATAATGCACCTCAATATGTTTGGTCCATGCATGAAACATTGGGTTTCGTGCAAGAGCCAATGCACTTTGACTATCTGTAAGAATTTGCATAGGAGCATCAATCTCCATGCAAAGATCCATCAATTGGCATCTCAACCATATACACTCCAGTATAGCTGTGAAAACTTCTCTATACTCAGGTTCACAACTCAATGTCACCACTGTAGGTTGCTTTTTACTCAACCAAGATATGCATGAGTTTCCAAGGAAAAAGCAATTAGCACTAGTGGATATGCGAGTATTATAACAACCAGCCCAATCACTATCTGTAAAAGCATGCAAGCATGGCTGAATATCTCTTCCATAAAAGAGACCTAAGCTCAAAGTGCCTTTGAGATATCTGAACACACGTTTCACCGCTTTCCAATGCCTAGTGCCAGGGCTATGCGTGAATCGATTCAACTGGGGAATTGCATACTCTATATCCGGCCTTGTGTTGCATGTATATATAAGACATCCCGCAACTTGCTGATAAAGAGAAGTGTCAAATGCATCACTAGAATCCTCAATTGAGAACTTAAATCCTATCTCAACTGGTGTGGAAACTGGCTTGCAATCCTCAAAGTCAAAACGCTGAAGTAGCTTTTCAACATACTTTGCTTGATGCATAACAATTCCCCCTTCAACGGATACAAACTGGATGTTAAGATAGTAGCTCAAAAGTCCAAGATAAGTGACATCAAAAGTAAGCTACAAATCAGCCATAAGAATGTCAAGTTTTGCATCACATGACCCAGTCAAGAGTATGTCATTGACATAAAGAACAAGCACTGTAAGATCAACCCCATCTTTGCGTACATAAAGTGCGCTTTCAATTGGACTACGTGTAAGCCAAGAGCAATCAAGTGCTTATGTATTTTGTCATACCATGCACGTGGAGCTTGCTTGAGACTATACAAGTCTTTATGCAAGCGACAAACCATATGCTCTCGCTCTTTCATGGAAAATCTTGGAGGTTGCTTCACATAGACCTCTTCTTGCAAATCACCATTGAAGAAAGCTGTCTTTATGTCGAACTCATGTACTTTCCAACCTCGATGGGTAGTGAATGCAACCACGGTACGAATGGTAGTCATGCGTGAAGTACGTGCAAAAGTTTCCTTATAGTCAATGCCATATTGTTGCGCATATCGTTTGGCAACCAATCTAGCTTTGTAGCCATCAATGCTACCATCAGACTTTCTCTTAATCTTGTAAATCCACTTTGTACCAATGATTTTTTTTCCTTTTGGTAATTCACATAACTCTCAAGTACCATTCCTATGTATGGAATCCATTTCTGATTGCATAGCGAGGATCATCACATGCATCTTCAAAAGTAAGTGGCTCTTTATTACATGCTCTTGCAATAAGAGAATAATCCACAAAATTACTTGATGCATGGTGAGAGCTTGATCTTGTTCTACCAAGTAAAGGTGCACTCAATTTGGTATCCTGCAAAGTTTGTTTCAACCATTTTGGCACACTTTGTGCACTCTTGATAGATATGTGTTCATTATGTAATACATCGGCAACATGTATATCATGTGTGGCCTGAACTCATTTTCAGCCATATTTTGACGCAAATGTTCAGCCATATGTGGTTGGAAATTTCAAGCAGTTTCGACGATTTTTGGCTGAAAAATTTATGGCTTGTGTAGACCTTGCGTGACAGCAAATTAGATGCACCTTTGTCATATTGTACTCGATCAAGCTCTCATAGTGCCTCTTTTGCATCAGATTGCTATGCTATGGCTTCATCTAGTCTCTGTGATGAGAATGAGCCTGTTTCGTTTGATGAAGCACAAAATTCAGAAAATTGGATGGCTGCTATGCAATCTGATTATGATGCATTAATGAAGAATGGTACTTGGTCTTTATGTGACTTGCCTCCTGGCAAAAAGGCCATTGGCACTAAGTGGGTATACAAGCTGAAGCGTAAACCTGATGGTACAGTTGACAGGTATAAAGCTAGGCTTGTTGCAAAGGGTTATGCGCAGGAAAGAGGCATTGATTTTGATGAGACCTTTGCACCTACATGCTGTATGAATACTGTTCGGAGCATTTGTGCACTTGCAGCCCATCATGGTTGGAATTTACATCAGTTGGACATTAAAACTGCATTTCTGAATGGTGACTTGCATGAAGAAGTGTATGTTTTTCAGCCGCATGGCTTTGTGCAGAAAGGGCATGAAAACCAGGTGTGCAGGTTAAAGAAGGCATTATATGGTTTAAAGCAAGCACCACGTGCGTGGTATGAGAAGATACATGCCTATCTGATTGCACATGGTTTTGAGAACAGTCCAACTGAAATCACCTTATATGTTAAGCGTGCTAATGATGTGCTTCTGATCATTGTTGTCTATGTTGACGACATGCTTCTCACTGGTCCTATTGAGAAGCATATTGCTGATTTTAAGGCTGATTTGCATGCTTCATTTGAGATGTCTGATTTGGGGCATTTGCATCACTATTTGGGCATTCAGTTTATACAACTTGATGGTGGAATGGCTTTGTGTCAAACGGAATATATTGACACATTGTTGCAGCGTTTTGGCCTTGAAGACGGTAAACCTATTGCCATTCCTATGGAGACAGGTTTACCGCTACTTGAGTGGTACTCGGCTACTTGGGTTGTTTTATCCCAAGGGGGGATCACTACCGCAAGATTTGCATGCTTTTTCTGACTCTGATTGGGCTGGTTGCTATGACACTCGTGTGTCCACTAGTGGCTTCTACTTCATGCTTGGTAGCTCATGTATATCTTGGTTGAGCAAGAAGCATCCTACTGTGGCCACTTCCAGTTGTGAGGCTGAGTATAGGGTAGCTTTCACAGCTACTGTTGAGTGTGTGTGGCTCATATGCCTTATGGCTGATTTGGGTGTTGGTTAGTCTTCTGCCACCACCATCTTCACTGACAGTCAGAGCGCATTGGCAGTTGCGAGGAACCCTGTGTTCCAGGCTCGCACTAAGCACATTGAGGTGCACTATCATTATGTCAGGGAGAGGTTCTCGGCTGGGGAGACCAGCTTGGCATATGTGCCCACGCAGGAGAACATTGAAGACCTTTTCACAAAGGCTCTGCCTAAGGAGAAGTTTGAAGCTTTTCGCAAAGCTTTGGGCTTACTTCCTTTTGTGGAGTGATTTCCACATAGCTTGGCACTTCGTTATACATGAGTGCAAGCTACTTGTTCACCGCATCACTCCCAGGGGGGATTTGTTGATATATTTAGGTAGTGATGTGTGTGAACACTCTAGGACCGCCGGGGCACTTTTTTCCCTCTTTAGGAGGTTTTTTCCCCCCGGCTTGTATATACGCCTATTGCCCTAATGGGCTACTCATCTTTGTACATTCTCTAGTAATACATTCAGAATTGTGTGTTGTGCTCCAAGCTTCTTCTTCTTCTTCCCTGTGCTGTTCGCGTGCTTTTGCAGACGTCTAACTCCAACAAAGGTTCACATCAAAGCTACTCGAGGAACACATAAGTGTAACAATAAATACATTTCAAACAAGAACTTGGCTATGGTTTGTGCCATAGTTAGTAAGGTACGATCCGTACGATTAGTACGGTACGTATTAGTACGGTACTACGTATGTACCCTAAGATTTGGGTCTTCTCGTACGGAATTCGTACGTTCATAAGGTAAGAGTTTTTTTTTTTTGGGCTAAAAAATTATATATTTCTTCTTTAACAAGATAAACATCATGTTTATGAGTAAAATGCATCAAAATGTTTATGAGATTGGAAGCTCTCTGCATGTGAAAATTAGGGAAATGAGAATCCATTGAGGCCTGGTCAGGTTTTGAAAGTGAAAAAAAAAATTGGTACGAAATGGTACGGTACGTACGGATACATACGGATCGAAAGGTACGTACGAATCTATTCGTACGAGTACGATTACCAACTATGGTTTGTGCATCATTCTTCTTGGTGGCTTTCACTATCCACTTAGGTAATCGATGGAAACAATAATGTATTCCACATGTGAACTCTTTGCTGGGGGATTAATAGGACCAACAAAGTCTATTCTCCACTTAGAGAATGCACGTCCTTCCATCATGGATCTCAGTGGCATCTCATCTTTACGTATCTGGTACTAAGTTCGTTGACAAATATCAGACCGCTTCACATAGGCATGTGCATCCATGTGAAGGGTTGGCCACCAAAGGCGTGTGAATATAATTGCCTTGATCTCGCGGTCTGGTCCAAAATGTCCTCCTGTCATTGCTTGGTGAGCAATTTCTAAGATCTTAAGATATTCACTCCCATGGACACTCAGTCTTAGGTATCAGTCTCTTCTTCGCTTCTATAAATGATCTCCATCGAGCATGTAGTGTAGTCCTTCCTGTTCTAACGTCTTTCATCTTGCCAATGTCAGCTCTTGAGGGAATGTTTTCGTCCTCAAAAATGCAACTAAAGATTCGTTCCAATTTGGCACTAAAGACACTTGATACAGAGTGGCATGTTCCACGGGTGGTCTAGTATAACAAATTGGGCATTCCTTGCATATGGACATTTGCTTCCATTGTTGGCCAATATACACCTATAGCAAGCCAATATGCCTTGATCGGTATGCTTATACACACTACTTGCAAGTATGTGATATTTTTGAGACCTCACTACTTCTTTATCTTTGGTTTTTAGTACAGGATGCTTGGGTCCAAAGGTTAGAATAGGCACGATAGTTTTAGCCCAGTTAGGCACTCCTTCTAGGTTGAACAAGTAAGCAACTAGATGAGTCTAGGAGTGCAGCTGAACACTTATCTCTCTTTACAGGTACTTTGTCACAGTTGCAAGACTCAGGTATGGCTCCTTTTGATTACAAGCTTAAAGCCATTTTCTTGCTTATGACATTGCCTGACTCTTGGGAGACATTGGTAGTCTCATTGTCCAATAACCCCAACCTGACCTTTGATGGTGTTAGGGGTTCTATACTTAATGAAGAGATTAGGAGAAAAGGAGGTGGTGAAGGTGGAAGCTAAGCCAACATGGTTAGAGGCAGAACAGATAAGAGGAGTAATAATGCACAAAGGAACAAGAGTAAGAGCAGGGAAAGAGGTAATAGCAGCAAGGGTGAAAGCAATGATGTGACATGTTATCAGTGTGGCAAGAAAGGCCACAAGAAACCTGATTGCCGCTATTACAAGGCACAACTTGAAAGAAAGAAGAATGTTGGAGATAAGAAGGAGAAGAAAGAGGACAAGACTGATGCACACGATAGCCAAAAGGACAAGGAGAAGGCCAATGTGGCCTCTAATGTAGTCATAGAAGAGCTGTCAGATTTTGAGGATATTTTATGCACTACTTTATCAGCTGATACTTATGCATTTGATTCCTCTTTAAAGTTCATTCACAGGACATGTCGATTACCAAAAGTGATCTTATTGATGCTTTGCTGACCGTTATTGATGCATTGGCCCAGACATGGATTGTTGACTCTGGTGCTTCTTTTCATGTGACTCCTATCAAGGAGTGTTTTTCTACTTTTACTGCAGGCAGCCATGGCCATGTATACCTTGGAAACAATCACGCATGTTCCATTGAGGGTATTGGCACAGTGCATTTCTCTACAAATGGCACTAATGAGCTTGTCTTGCATAATGTGCGTTATGTACCAGGGATCAAGAAAAGCTTGCTTTCTGTGGGTCAAATGGATATGCATGGTTATAGCATTCTCTTTGAGAGAGGATCATGGAAAATGACAAAGGAGTCAAGGCTGATTGTGAAAGGCACAAAGAAGGGAACTCTCTATTGCTTGCATGGAAAAGCCTTAATAGGGAAGTTTATTGCTTTGGCTGAAGTTCACTCCCATATGGAGTTGTGGCATAAGAGACTTGGCCATATGAGCCAAAAGGGTCTCACTATGCTTTGTAACTTAAAGAAGCTTGATGCTAAAGGCACAAAGCTTGATTTTTGTAATGAATGTCAATATGGAAAGCAAGTGAAACGTTCCTTTTACTTTGGTGTGTCTCGTAAGTCTTGTGTACTTGATCTTGTTCATTCTGATGTATGTAGCATGCCTACCAAATCTATGGGGGGTGCTTTGTATTTCATTTTTTTTGTTGATGATTTCTCTAGAAAAATTTGGGTTCAATTGCTTAAGTCTAAGGGTGAAGCATTTGCTGCATTTAAGCGTTTTCATGCATTTGTGACCACCCAAACAGGTAAAAGGCTGAAATGCTACGTACAGATAATGAGGGTGAGTACACAAGTGCTGAATTTAAGAAATTTTGTGAAAATTTGGGCATTAAGAGGGAGCTTATTGTTCCATACCGCCCCTCTTCTAATGGTGTAGCTGAAGGCTATAATAGGACACTTTGTGAGAGGGTGAGATGCATGCTGTCCATAGTTAATCTCCCTCATGGATTTTGGGGAGAGGCACTCAAAACTGTAGTACATATATGCAATAAATCCCCTCACATGTCTTTGAAAGGTGACATCCCTGAAGAGGTTTGGTTTGGCAAACCTGCTTCATATGATCACTTACGTGCCTTTGGTTGTGAGGCTTTTGTGCATATAAGGCCTGAGCTGAGAAACAAACTTGATGCTAAGTCCATAAAAGGCCTCTTCATGGGGTATGGTGAAGAAGGTGAAATGGGCTACAGAATTTGGATACCTCAGCTCAAGAAAGTTGTACGCAACCTGGATGTTGTTTTTGATGAGGCGAGGTTGCTTCAAAACAATTGTGCCGCAAGAGATGACCATAAAAGGGTCAGATTTCAGCATGACCAGCCACTTGTTAGGCCCAATTTTGACCCTCAGGATGCACCACAAAGGACTGAAAATATTGATGATCCAGTGGTTTTTGAGCCAGAAGATAATGGACAGCAAGATGAGGCTCCCGAAGGGCATATGCAGCCACCTATCCATTCTGAAAACAGGGCTGGAAATGATGTACAGCAGGCCGTTAACAATGAAGAAGTTAATGTACCTCTTGATGTAGATCCATTGCCTGGTAATGTGGATCATTGGGTTAGAAGATCTATACGTCCTAGGAGGCCAGTGAATAGATATGATCTCTCTATACATTATATTTTGTTATCAGATAAGGGTGAGCCTCTTACTTATAAAGAGGCAAAGCTATGTGAGCACAAGAAGAAGTGGGAGTTAGCCATGTAGGAAGAGATAAAGGCCTTGCATACAAATGATACTTGGGATTTGGTTGAGTTACCCAAAGGAAGGCCATTCCCAACAAGTGGGTGTACAAATCAAAACTGTTGATGGCAAACCCTAGTATAAGGCAAGGCTGGTTGCTAAGGGATATGCCCAAAAATAGGGCATTGATTTCCAAGAAGTATTCTCCAGTGGTGAAAATGACCACTTTACATGTGTTGTTTGCTCTCACAGCTGCCTTGGATTTGGAATTATTCCAAATGGATGTTAAAATACCCTTTTTGCATGGTGATTTAGATGAAGAGCTGTACATGAAAATACCCTTTTTGCATGGTGATTTAGATGAAGAGCTGTACATGAAACAGGCAGAAGGATATGCCATTCCTGGAAAAGAGCATCTGGTATGCAAAATGAAAAGGAGCTTATATGGGTTAAAACAGGCCCCCAGACAATGGTATAAGAAGTTTGATGCATTTATGCTCAAACATGGGTTTAAAAGAAGCCATGCAGATCACTGTTTGTACACCAAAAAGGATGAAGATGGCAGCCCAATTATTCTAATACTGTATGTAGATGATATGGTGCTGGCTGGGAAGAAAAAGAGCACTCTGAATGCTCTAAAACAGAAGCTGAACTCTGCATTCTCAATGAAAGACCTTGGGGAAGCTGAGCATATTCTTCGTATGCCTATAAAAAGGGATAGGCAGCAGCATACTTTGCAGGTATCCCAAGAAAAGTACATTGAAAAAATGCTGGACAGATCTAATGTGGCTGATGCTAAGCCTCTTGGAGTGCCATTGTAGCCACATGTTAAGCTTTCCAAGGATGACTGTCCCAAAGATGATGATGCAGCCAATTACATGAAGAGTGTTCCATATGCATCAGCTTGTGGTTCACTTATGTATGCTATGGTTGCTACTCGGCAAGACATTGCTCATGTAGTGGGAGTTGTTAGCAGGTTCATGGCTAATTCTGGTAGAGCTCATTGGGACGCAGTCAAATCTATCTTGAGATATTTGAAAGGGACCAAAAGTAAATGCTTATGTTATGGAAAGGGTCCATTGGAGTCGAAAGGATTTTGTGATTCAGACATGGCAGGTGATGTGGACACACGCAAGTCCACAAATGGCTATGTATACATCCTTGCAGGTGGAGCTATTTCATGGTGCTCTATACTTCAGAGGATAGTTGCACTATCTACTACAGAGGCTGAATATATTTCAGCCACAGAGGCTTCCAAACAAGCCATTTGGTTAGCCCGCCTGTACAACGAGTTTGGGATGCCTGAAAAGGCACCTGTTCTTGGATGCGATAGCCAAAGTGCCATATGTTTGGCAAAGAATGCCATGTTTCATGCTCGCACAAAGCATATTGATGTGAAATACCACTGGCCTGATCACTTTGATCAAGGTCAATACTTCACAGATTCCTTTAGATGCTCTCACGAAGTGTCGTCGTATGCCTTGCACTGATGCGACTGAGTGCGGCCATTGAAGTCCCCCATAAGGAAGACTTCACTTAGTGTGCTTTAATGTAGTATCTCCTCTGAAAGCGCTGTGTATGGTGAGTCTCTATCTCGGATCGGTCCCCCTAGATCGTGTCCTGCGTATCGAGAGCCGCCTGGTGGGAAGTAGCATATAGCAATGTAAATCGAGCTGCCCTGTGCTATCTCCATGCAAACCCACATGTATCGTGCCTCCTCATCTCTACCTATAATATGGATCCGGCTCTGTATCTCCTGTCAAAATACGATGGCCACTCCTCCCGATCCTCGTGCTGTACTCTGTCTCGTCGTGGTCCTGAATGCAGATTCCCAATGAAAACCTGCAATGCGTGGTAGACCTCTCTCTGGGCTCTCGTGTGTCTCTTTGATGCACACAAAGTCATGTGATGCGAGGATCTCCTCGACTCTGTCTGGTCGCGTCCAGAGTGACCCGTTGCAGTTCCACACTGCTCCTCTGAGTGGTATCTCCTGGTGTAGTGATGTCTCATAGGCCGCATGGCCCTATTTGATAGGGCGTCCATCTATGAAGACCTTACCATCGCGCTGCGAAGTAGGCATATTCATGATTAGGGTTTAGGGTTGGTTCCGAGCTAGGGTTAGGGTCGAAATCGAACTGGGGTTAGGGTTATGGTAGGATGTTAGGATAGGTATGGAGCACTTTCGAATCTGATGCTCTGATGTAGATAAGAGGTTCAGATTTGAGAGTCGAACTGAGCAGATCTGAAATTCGAGCTATGGCGGGCAGAGTCTGACGCAGGTATGGGTCAGAGACTGACGCAGATCTGAGGCAGAAGCTGACGCAGATCTGAGGCCGAGAGTCCGAGGAGCTCGGGGGAGGTTGACGCAGCAGGCAAGAGGGGGCGACAGGGGAGGCTTCCGCAGCAGGAGGGGCGACGGGGGGGTTGACGCAGCAGGCAAGAGGGGGCGACAGGGGAGGCTTCCGCAGCAGGAGGGGCGACGGGGGGGTTGACGCAGCAAGAGGGGGCGACAGGGGAGGCTTCCGCAGCAGGAGGGGCGACGGGGGGGAGAGAGAGAGAGAGAGAGAGAGAGAGAGAGAGAGAGAGAGAGAGAGAGAGAGAGAGAGAGAGAGAGAGAGAGAGAGAGAGAGAGAGAGAGAGGGAGAGGGAGAGGGAGAGGGAGAGGGAGAGGGAGAGGGAGAGGGAGAGGGAGAGGGAGAGGGAGAGGGAGAGGGAGAGGGAGAGGGAGAGGGAGAGGGAGAGGGAGAGGGAGAGGGAGAGGGAGAGGGAGAGGGAGAGGGAGAGGGAGAGGGAGAGGGAGAGGGAGAGGGAGAGGGAGAGGGAGAGGGAGAGGGAGAGGGAGAGGGAGAGGGAGAGGGAGAGGGAGAGGGAGAGGGAGAGGGAGAGGGAGAGAGAGAGAGAGAGAGAGAGAGAGAGAGAGAGAGAGAGAGAGAGAGAGAGAGAGATCTTCATGTTTACAGTATCCTTGGTGGGGGCTTAATCATTGTTGGGCTATACTGTGTTACTTGGGGACAAATGAAGATGGAAGTTTTCGCAACCACACCCTATAGAAGAATCACCAGAATGATTGAGCTTGATGACACACAGTCTCTCGTGAAGCAGCCTTACATGAAAGGCCAAGCTCATATGTTGAGTTCTATTTTTCCTCTTTGGAGAACCAAGGCAATGAAATTGTGAAATCTCACCTCAGTTGTGAAGTGGAAAGGTCTTTCCTCAAAATAGCACTGTCAGCACCTGTGTGTTTGATGCTTAAAGCATGTTTGAAGATGTTCTATCAGCCAGTTCATGAATGGTGTTGAGGCTGCGAATCAGGATATGTCATTGCTGTAAAACGGGAGAGCATGAGTTTGGAAGTACCTTAGATGGTAGCTTCCAATTCAAGCTATTTGAATTTTGTTCTTATAAATGTAAGCACTATCATCCCGTTCAAGTATGGATATTTGGCTATATGGGATGAAGGTCATGTTAGAATCTGTATTAATGTCCTGAGTCCTGACTGTGCATCTTTACAGTGTTCCAGACAGGGTTCCTAAATGTAATAATCAGTGAGTTCATCACTTGATTCTGTTTATTTGCCGTCTCTTTCTCATCATTTGAGGGTTTGATGCATCAGGTTTTTAGTACGTTTTGGAATTCCTAAGATGTATTTCCTCTGTCTATTCTGTTTACATCTGGTTTACAGTTATGCATCATACACCTATATACAGAGTCTACTTGTTGCTAAAAGTAATCTCATTCTATCTCAATTATATCCCCCATTTCATTTTTTGTGATAGTTGATGATGAAGTGGCAGGACTCAAATTGATTGGTTCTTCACACGCATGCGTGCAGGGCTGCTCACATGCATGCGTGCGCGCCCGCACATGCGTGCACGCGTGCACGCACGCGTGCGTACGTGCGCGCGCGCGGGCGCACACACACACACACACACACACACACACACACACACACACACACACACACACACACACACACACACACACACATGCATGCGTGCATGCATGCAGGCACATCGTATGCATGCACGACTGCATGCATGCACAGGTTCTATCCATGTTGCTGTTCTATCATGAAAAGTGTAGGTGATAAAAATTATGTTTCATCTTGAAGAACTCTTTCATCCACCCACTAGCCCCTTATTTTTCTCCAATCTTAAAAGAGATGTCGTAATGTTCCTCTTACTTCCCCACATCTTGGACAAGGGACAAACGTGCTATGGAATGTCTTTCCACTAACTCTCAAGTCTTGCCATATATTTGCACAGTTGTAGCCACCATGAACTATTGTGATCGAATCCCTATCTCGAATTGCATACATTGTGAAAGGGAATGCATTGATGCAGCAACTCTCCGCATGGGACTTTGTTTGCTAGCCCAAGTCTCATGGTGGCCTTGGAATTTTGCAACTTTAAGTAGACACAGTCAAGACTTGCAGCCTTTTTGATGCCGATTACCTCCCAGCACCCTTCCTTAGGGCTAGCATTTTCTGGGACTTCCGTAGAAAATGTTAAGGTGTATTATAAAGGCTTCTAGATATTGGATGCTTGGAACAAGTTATTCTTACATGCTCCATTGCTTACCTGCTCCTCTATAAATGTTGGGGTGGCAAGTTTTGAAATGGTTATCACTCAATTGAAATTGAGTGGAAGGCAGCATTCTGTGGGAAACCCTCTCTAATCCTGTTGCATATACACTGGGCGCAGCATGTATCTCAACAATAAGGGTATTGATTCTATTGTGAAGTGCTATATTTCTCTTTCCCCGATATTTGAAGAATTTATGCAGTGGGGCCAGCTTACTGGTCTGATTGGTTCCAGCTTGTAGTCTTCTTGCACCTATATCATTTTCCTTTGTCCGTTGATGCGTCCACACCTTGGCGTGACTTGCTTTTTCCTAAGCATTCTAGATGATGGATTGGCAAAGCTAACACTTAAACATTTGTCGCTTATTTGTTCGGAGGATATTTCCCCATCAATCTAGTTCAAGATGGAAGTTTAGAAAAACAACTAAATAGTGACAATATAGATTTCAGTCTATTTGGACTTCTACCATGACCTTAAAGATGAAGACATTCATGTGGAGCATTTTTATGGCCCATTTCACCTTGGCTGCATTTCTCTGCAAACCTGGCTTCACACAGGTTAAATACCCCCATTGTACCTCATATGTTGAAAACATGCGTTACACTTTTTGGACATCCATGCTTACAGAGTTGGTGGAATACTTTTTGTTTTGTTCCCCATTTGGGATGTGAAGGCTACCAAATCTGATTGCACATTGTTGATGTTTGCTTCGAGGAATAAGCATCAGGATTGGTTGAGGCATAGATGCATCTTTTGCTTTGGAATGTTTGGAAAACAGAAACAAGGTTATGTTGAAGAATAGGATCTCCATTCATAAGTTCTCATGGCAGTTATGTAAAGCTAAGTTGAGATTAGGTATGTTTTGCCTTTGAAAGATCGAACCTCATTTGACGACAATTTTGAACAGTTTGTGATGCTGATGTACGCTAATATTGGATTGGCTATTGCCCACTCGTTTATGGTTTATGATCTATATGACGCATGTATTTTGGTAGTATTGGTATCGTACATGTATGTATGTATTTTAGAGGTGGGAAAGGGGAGGCCTCTCTCCCCTCTCCTGTTGTTGTACAATATGTTTTGATCAATGAAATGAAGTTGGAATTTCCACAATGTGTGTATAGGTACACACACACACACACACACACACACACACACACACACACACACACACACACACACACACACACACACACACACGCGCGCGCGCGCGCACACACACACACACACACACACACACACACACACACACACACACACACACACACACACACACACACACACACACACACACACACACACACACACACACACACACACACACACACACACACACTCCTAACTTGCAAGATTGCCCGTGTACTCTCTAGATGTTTGGGGGCACCTCTAGTTTGCATATGGACATATCTAAGTTAAACTTGTTGACATAGCGGCCAAAGATTTCAACTCCATCACATTGTCTGGTTGATGGGTTCCCAAGCTTACAACTATATTGCCACCATTGGTAATCAATATTACTAGACAATAAACAACTTAGGACTTGCAAAAGGTCCTAGCAAAGACACTTCGATGGAGAGCATGTTAGTGGCCCTTTCATTTCAGATTGCGAATAGTTCAATCCATTCTTCAGCCATACATCATATATTTCTTGCTACTTTGGGATGGACTCTAAATTCTCGCAAATGATTTAGCTAATAAGGTATTCTTATGGCAAAGTCCTCCAGCCATGCATCTGTCCCATGTGCATGGTGAACTGTTATGTAGCCACGTTCCGATGATGGACTTGAAATATTCAACCTCCTTGTGCATGCACAAGCTTGGAGATGTACTCTCATTGACAAATTTTTGTATGAATCTATGCAGTAGTCTTCCATTTTGGAATCAATTTTAAGACACGGAGTTGTTCACTAAAGGCAGATGGGATCTTGATGAATAGTCAAAGATATTTTCATATGCTCCACTCTGATTGCATTGATCAGTAGGATATCCATTCATACAGTTGTGAAAGAGATGGGTGTCCCTAATGCAATCGAATGATGCCTCTTCTTCTATGTTCAACTTTGCTGGTTCCAAAAGCTTACTTTGGACTGCACTTTGACATCCTCTTCTCCTTGGTTGCACATAAAACAATCCTTGCAGGTACTCAGCTTGAAAGTTTGAAAGGGAAGAAGGCTTCGGATCCCACTTGCATTCCTAATTGCAGCAACATTTGTTGGGCATCATTCAACGGTAGATTTTTCATGTTTATGATTCCAAGAAAAGCAAGAAATGCTCAAACATGTCTTCTAAAACTATCCACACATTTGACACTCATGGGAAGGTTTGAGTGATAGTTTGAGCACGTTGAAACCCAATTTGTCCCCTTACTAGTCCACTTTGGGGCTCCATCAATTCATTGACTCTGGAATTACAAGCTATTATGTTTCTGGACCCTTTGTTCCATTTGGAAATAGCGAAATATTCTGATTTTCGAGCATTCGAGTAAGATTCCTATAAAACTAACTTCTTTGCAGCTGTGCCGGATAGAAGAAGCCTCTTCAATTGTCCATCATGCTCACTATACACACATTGTCTTGGCCGGCTCTAGAGACTTAGTAATCATTTTTCCTACGTTACTCATGCAATGCAAGTTATGCTTTGTCCATATGATTGTCGTATTAGTAAATATGCAATTTTCACTTGTGGATTCTTCATATGAGTTGCGACCAATTTATAAGTCTGTACACCCTATCGACTATGCATTTTTTGTAATTCTTCCTATCTTTGATTTGCATTTTGTGCTAGGCTTCATTATGGCTGAGTTTGCCCATCACATCCTAAAGTGATAGAAACTCAGTGTACTGAGCTTATTGTGAATTTATGCTCGTGGCGTGTCTCTGTTGTGGGGTCCATTTGTGAATGGAACTAGTTTGCTATATAGTCTTATGGTTGACTATCATGATTTTGGTTTCACTTTCATTTGAAGGGGAATCGGAGTTTGCCGGATTGATTTTGGTATATATGATTGCTGTATTAGCGGACCTGTAGTTTGCACTTGTCGATTCTTCATCCGAATCGCGACAAGTTGATAGGTGTGCATACCCTATTAACTATGTGTCTTCTCTAGTTTTTGCTATCTTTTGTTTGCATTTGTGCTAGGTTTCATTATGGGATTCAAGTCGATACTAAAGATAATGCAAATGATTTGCTACATCATCTTGTGGTTGGCTACCATGAGGCACTTTCATATGAGGGTGAATTCCGGGTTTGCCTTGATTCATTCTAGCATGCATTTTTTGTAGTTTTTTCCATCTTTTGTTTACATTTTGTGCATGGCTCCATTATGGCTAAGTTTGCCCATCACTATTGGAAGTGATAGAAACTAAGTTCCAGGCTTCTTGTGAGTTCATCGTTCTTAGTTCTATACCCAATATTGGACACAAATGATGTTAGTGGGGATGTCATAGTATTGAGTCGGATAGTATGCATAATGATGTTGATCTCCTATATAGTGGTGGTTGATTACCATAAGCTTATAGTTGCACTTTCATTTAAGGGTCAATTTGAGGTTTTCCTATATTCATTCTAGTATTCTCCCCAAAGGAAAAGGGTGTATGCATGTATATGCACGTGTATGTATGTATGTATGTAAGTATGTATATGTATATATATATATATATATATATATATATATATATATATATATATATATATATATATATATGCACGTATATGTAAGTATGTATGTAAGTATGTATGTATGTATGTAAGTATGTATGGGGAGATCTATCAAATGGACGTCAAAAATGCTTTTCTAAATGGATGGATATTTAAAGGGGTATACATGGCTCAAACTATTGGTTTTGAAGATTCATCATGCCTTGAGTATGTATGCAAGTTAAGAAGGGCTTTATATTATCTCAACCATGCCCCAAGGGCTTGGAATCATAGGCTTACAAAGTTCAAAATGGAGAATTCAAAGGTTGTAGGTACACTTATGAAGATGAACCTAAACTTAAGTGCACATGAAGGAGAATAAATTGAGGATATAACAAGTATAAGAGTCTAGTTGGTAGTTTAAACTATGATACCTTGACAAGGGTGGACATTTTCTATGGAGTAAGTGTCTTAAGTCAATTGATGCATTCTCCTAGGAAACCTCACATGGAATTAGCCAAAAGGATATGTAAATATATGAAGGGAACTATCAATGAAGGTTTGTATTATCCTTCCACATTTGATATAGACATAAAGCATTTTTTTGATGCAAATTGGGAAGGTTCTAATGATAGGAGAAGTACATCTGATATAGACATAAAGCTTATTTCATGGTCTTCAAAGAAGAAGCCCACTGTTGCACTCTTATCTACTGAAGCTGAATATAGAGGACTTGCTAATGCAACTGATGAAGCAATGTGGATTAAAACATCGTATTTTGATTTAGGTCTTAAGTCATCTATTCCTCATATCTTTGAGGATAATATCAATTCATTGCATCTTGCTGCTAACCTCATCTATCATGCTAAGACTAAGCACATAGAAGTGCATTATCACTATGTTAGAAAGAAGATCACAAGCAAAGGAGATTTAGTAATCAAATGTCTCTACTTACCAACAATGTGTAGACATGATGATAAAGGCATTGGATGGAGTCAAGTTGAACAAATTTAAATCAAGGATTGGATTACAAGAAGTATTGAAGAATTTAAGACTCAAGCTTCTTAGGCTTGAGGGGGAGCTACTGGTGCAAGAAGTAAGCCTACAAGTTTTTCTTAAGCTCTTTGACTACTCTCACCTTCCACTTCACATAAATATAATTCATATGAACTTATGTTTGTAAACTTCAAAGGTTAAAACATTGAACTTATCTCATTTAAATGTAAAAGCTAAAAGTAGGAGGAATCTCATGAATGAAGGGAGCCAAAAGCCACGACTCTAGTTGGAGTTCAAATTCAATCAATCCTAATATATAGGATCACTTTTAGATGGATGAATCAACCACATTCAAATTCAAAAACATGTATAAAGAGACTATCTTCTAGTCGTGGGTAGAGAGAGTGCCTTTGTGTGAGTTTTGAGCAGAGTTTATGAGGCTACATTGTACTCACTTGAAGTGAGAGTAGTCCTCCACAACACTTTTGTATCATATGTGGAATATCAATACACATTATGATTCATATACATTGATTGTTCACTCTCTGTGTGTTGCTATAGTACCTTGTGGCACATATTCAACTTATCTGGTTCATTTCTTAATGTGCAGATATCCAAGGTCCAATCTATCACTTAGATCACTTAGTTAGAACTATAAAGTTTCATCAACTTTGGATGTGTAGATTTCAAGTTATGAAGAGTTGAGTGTGATTGTGTCTACACATCTCCTTCTTCCTCAGAAGTGTTGGTATTCTAAGGTTTGAATACCATATGTTAATATGATACAAATTGACAATATCTATATCTAGGCAAAAATAGGAACTAGATACAAAAGATTGGGTGTCTAAGAGGTATAAAGAGTGTGTGTGTGTGAGAGAGAATATGGAGAATATGAATAGTTTCGAACTGTTTTATAACAAAGCCAAATTTTGATCAACCTAAATCAGAAACGAGTGACCTAGCAAGTAAGAACGGAAATAGACTTGCTACTCATAGTAAATCAACACTAGATGTTGATGGTAAGTTCGCAAAATCTCCTCCAGATAAACACCAAGATATAGACCGAAAATCCTCCAAGAGTGTGAGAACTCCTCCTCGAAGCACCTCCTAGTGATCACCTCCTCAAGAGTGTGTGAAAACTCTCCCTCCAAGAAGATCTCCTCCTTGCATTGAGTTAGAAGCTTGAGCTTACTCCTTGAGTGATGATAAAGAATAAGCTCATGATCTTCTTATATAGCTTTGAGTGCTTTATGAAAAGCAAGGACAAAAGCACCACGAAAACTATCGCTATTCCAAAAAGCCACTTCGATGAATCTAAAAGCATAACTTAAAAAACCATCGACGCCGAATTCATACAATCGTATATGTAAAAAAAAACGATCTCCAAAAAAATACCTTCCAAACACATTCATCGGGATTTGAAATCGGCCAGGTTCAAAGAGAACTATTTGACCTATCCAACATGCTCAGCACATTTGTTGAATATGACTTCTTATAAACTCATTATAAATTCTGGAGTAAGAATTGTGGACCAATTTGACATTGCTTCCAATAATCCCCCCTTTAATGTCAAAATGGTACATGGTTCAATAACCTGCAAAACTTATGATCTCTGCAAATATCTCTTAACTGATTTCCACTGAATCTTGAGCTGATTGTGTATGAACGTGTATACTTGAGAAACTACAAACTCAATGTCCTGATGTGTACTACATATACATATCAAGCAACCAACTCCTTGACTATATACTGTAGCATCAAATGGTTCTAAATCTATTACCGACTGTAATAACACATTGACATCCATAGGTATCTCTACAGGTCTAGAATTTGTCATCTCAAACCTTACCAATAATTTCTCAATGTATTTCTGCTATGCTATGTAGATACACTCATCTCTGCACTTGAACTCAATCCTAGGACTTCGGATAATCATATCACCTTGTAGTGCATCTTGAACACTAGCTGGTTCATTCTCAACTAAAGTAAGTGCTAAAACATTATGAATCTCAAAATGTTTTCCATAATTTACTTGGTCTCCTTGTTGTCTCCTGGTCTGAATTCTGGTTCTTTCCCATGTATTCTTGTATATCACTGTCCTTCCATGTTTGATATAAACACTTTGACATATTTATGAAAAGTGGTGGTATATATTCTCGTTCTTTAGTATCTCTTTCTTATGGAACTCTCGAACCTTCTCCAACTTCACAAGTCAAAACTTCAAGAGGTACTAATGATGGACTAGGTACTGATGTAGATAATGAAACTCTCTTCACCTGTATCTCTTAGGATTCGAGAAGGCTCATCACCCACCTTGTATGGTTGAATGTAAGCATCCAAATTTCTTCTGAAAAATGCATAGTCATTTGCCTTTATGAAATCTGGAATTTCTTCCTTCTTATCATAAATTTGACTTTCTGCAATATATGCATTGCATGAGAGTAGGACATCACCTGTATCTGGAACATAGAATATGTATCCTTTGCTTTCAATTGCATAACCAATAAAGACTGCTTTAATTGCTTTTACACCACACTTACCACGAGCCTTCTTCTTTTTTCCCTTCGACGATGATAACATGGCTTCATCATTCTCTTTCATACCCTTTTGTTGATCTTTATCTTGAAATAAAAAGAATTGTAGCTCTTCAAATGAAAGTTCTCTATCTCTTGTAGAGAGAGATAAAGAAGTAACAAAAGCACGATATGTAGATGGAAGTGAGTTTAGAAGTGTGTTTACCATCTCTTCATCTGAAATGCTGACTCCGACATTGAGTAACTAATCTCATAAATCTTTGAGGTTCAAAATATGTTTCTGAGTTGATTCACCAACTTTCATCCTTGTGTTGGCTAATTGTCTCCTTAGGTGAGCTTTCCTAGTAGGGTTTCTCCTCTGATAGAGATTCTCTAACTCTAACCAAGCATGGCGTGAGGTTTTTCATGACCTGATTTGTAGTATATACCATAGCAATATATGAAAGTTCTAGTGCATCCCTTGAATCCCATCTGGATTGTTCTTCTGTAGGAAGTAGTCTGGTAGTAGTACGGACTCTTGATGATGAAAGAGTTTCTTTTTCTTCAGTAACCTCTTGTTGAGTAGAAATAGGAACAACACGTCTTCTAGAAGATGAAGTAACATCTTCTTTGACGTGTCTTGGCCTTGGATAAGTGCCATTGACAATATTCCATAAGTCCTTTGATACTAACATATTCATCATCATAAAACTTCACATTGGATAATTAGACATGCCCTCAAGCTTATCTTCATTCTCAAGTCTATAGTCACTCATCTTGTTAAGGGTGTATGTCAGCTATGCTCTGATACCAAATGTTGGTATTCTAAGATCTCAATACTATATGTTAATATGATACAAAATAACAATATCTATATATAGGGAGACATAGGAACTAGATACAAGAGATTGTGTGCCTAAGGGTATAAAGAGCGTGTGTGTGACTATGGAGAATACAAATTGTTTAGAACTATTTTACAAAAAACCCAAATTCTGATCAACCTAAATTAGAAACAAGTGACCTAGAAAGTAAGAGAGGAAATAGACTTGCTACTCACAGTAAATAAACAATAGATGTTGATGGTAAGTTGGCAGAATCTCCTCTAGATAATCACCTAGATGTAGACCAAAACTCCTCCAAGAGTGTGAGAACTCCTCCTCGAAGATAAAGCACCTCCTAGTGATCACCTCCTCAAGAGTGTGTGAACATTCTCCTTCCAAGAAGACCTCCTCCTTGCATTGAGTTAGAAGCTTGAGCTTACTCCTTGAGTGATGATAAAGAATAAGCCCATGACCTTCTTATATAGCTTTGAGTGCTTTATGAAAATCAAGGAGAAAAGCACCACGAAAACTATCGCTATTCCAAAAAGACACTTCGACGAATCTAAAAGCATAACTTAAAAAACCGTCGGCATTGAATTAACGCATTCACATATGTTTTGAAAAAAAAAACAATCTCCAAAAAAACCCGTCAAACATGTCCGCTAAGATTTGAGCCCGGGCAGGTTCAAAGGGAGCTATTTAACCTATCCAACACACTCACTGCACTTGTTCTATACAAATTCTTATAAACTCCATTCATTATGATTTCTTGAGTAAGAATTGTGAACCAATTTGACATTGCTTCCAACAAAAAGTGGGAGCGACCCCCCCCCCCCCCCCCCTTGACTTCCTAAGCTTATTGCTCTATGTATAGTGAGGCTAAATTCATGAAATAAATTGCTTTGGTTAGGTTGAAATTCTAATCAAAATGTGGGCAAAAGATCTCTAGTCAATCTGTACCTGGTTGTGAGCGTTGAGCATTTTGTTGAGAGCTTGTCTTCCTAGAATAGAAAGTTGTTCAAGCCTAGTGAATTGTAAACCTGTTTATTTTGTCATAACTATTTGGAAGTGATGTTTCAAAGGACTCAGTGGTTTTTTATGCATGCATTGGAAGCTAAGGAAGTGTATTAAGCATTCTGAAAATTATCTTGGCTTGTGTTAAGCAATGTTTTTTGCCAACACTCGCTCATATCTATCTGTATTCCATCACCTCTTCACATACATAACCACATAACACTTATCAATGGTGCGATATTGAAAAAAAATATTAATAATATCTCCACTATAGATAGTAAATATAGCAAAACACTATCCATCAACCACAGTCTAATGCGAGGCCTTAGAACTATCAAAGCACTTTGCCATATAAAAGCAATCAAGCTTAATATTATCTGAATGTGAATAGGAATCCACGATAGAATGCTCAAGTACCTGTAACATATCCAAATAAGGATTTTGCATATGGCCATAGACAATAAGAATTTTCTCAAGGACCACCAAAAAGATTCTATGGGAAAAACCTAGCATAAATTGTGCTAGGACAACAACCATTGCAACCTAACTAGGTCATTCCACTTAAATATATAGTAAAAAAGAACCATGAGAGAGCATTAGTGTGAGTCGATCCACAAACTGATTCAGGGAGCAATGAAGGACACAATATGGTATATAAATAGTAATACATAAAGAAAACCCTAATGTCCATGAATGAGTGATTTGGCAAGAAACAAATTTTCCATCACTCTTGGTAGATATATCTGGTAAAGCTCACTAAAAGTATCCCTTACATATATCCACGTAACCACTATACATGTGAAAGAAATTAAAAGTGGTACGTGTCATCCTCGATCATCACATGTCGAGTTTGATATTGCAATGCTCCCCCTCAAGCTCAATGTCATGTCTTGTAATCCTTGCATCTTTCAAAACTTCTTTAGCTTCTCTAGTCCAAATGCTTTAATGAAAATATAAACAACCTAATGATTTGTCCTCACATAAACAAGATCAATATCACTTGCTGCTACCTTTTCCCTGATGAAGTGATAATGTACCTCCATATGCTTTGTTCTAGCATGAGAAACAAGATTTAGTGCTAATTGTATGCTGCTAAGATTATCACAATAAATGATGATAGGCTTTTACACTTCCACACCTAAACCTGTAAGTAGCATCTTGAACCATGAAGCCTCACATGCTTCCATTGTAGCACCTCTATATTCAATCTCTATATTTGATAAAGAAATAGTGGGTTGCTTCTTATCGCTCCACGTAACATGAACAATCCCAAGTGAAAATAGAAAAGCACTAGTAGATCTTCTATTTGGAACACTATGAGCCCAATCTGCATCGATGTATTCATGAATGTGCAATTCTAAAATAGCTTCATAAAACAATGCATAATCCAAAGTATCACTCACATAGCGTAGAGTGTTTCTCAAAGCATATAAATATGGTTTTTTGGGAACCTTCATAATTGACTCTCAAGTCCCATAGTGTAGCTTAGATCAAACCTTGTAATTGTGAGATGTATCAAACTTCCCATAATTTTCCTGTTCATAGTAGCATTTTCCAATGCTTCACCTATGATAGTATTCAACTTCAAATTTTGATCTAATGGCATAGAAATTGGCTCACAATCAGCCATACCATACTTTTGCAACATACTGAATGCATATTGCCTTTAGGAAAGCCATATACATGTTTCTGTATGTATTAACTCAATGCCCAAAAAATAGTGCAACACATCAAGATCTTTCATGTAAAATTCTTGCATAAGGTTTTGCTTTACCTCTTTATTGGTTTATTGATTATCACCACATACAATCAAATCATCAACATAAATAGCTACAATTATAATGCCATCATCAACCTTCTTTGCATTTAATGAGTGATCTACATCACACATAGAAAATACAATTAAAGTTAAATAATTTGGAATTCTTTCATGCCAAGCACGAGGCACTTGTTTAGGCCCATACAAAGCCTTTTTCAACTTAAAAACATATGAATCCTCCTATCCTTGTGACTAGTCCATGTATATTTCTTCCTCCAACTCTCCATGTAAGAAAGTATTCTTCACATCCATCTGATGCAAAATCCATCCTTTTGTTGTAATCAATGGAATGTGTTCTCACAATAGAAAATTTAGCCACTGGGCTATAAGTTTCCTCATAATCAATGCCATTTGTCTATGCATATAATTTTTCTACGAGTCACACTTTATACCTACTCATGCTACCATCAACATTATGCTTTACCTTGTAAACCCACTTCTAGCCTATGGGTTTCTTTCCTTGCACCAATGGAACCAACTTCCATGTTCCATTTCCATAAAGTGCGACCATACCCTCATCCATAGCTTTCTCCCACTTCGCATTTCCAATTGCATCTTCAAGACAAGAAGGTTCAACATCTTGTATTAGTCAGTGATGTAGGCACAATGACGAGCCATCTTGCTATCATATGTTAATTACTAGACTCAATTCTACATCCTTCGAGATCTTCTTGGTCTTGGCTGAATTCTTCTTGTTGTATCATCCGCATATGACTTTCTTACTGTAGCTTAGTGATGAGTAGCACCTCCTTTAATGTCAATCCGGGAAGACGTGAAGATGGTATGAAGACCTCGAGCAAGTGGAGGCACAAGTGCGTGAGTGAGAAGCACACAAGCATGCACACACATACACGCACACGCGCACACACGGCAAGACAAAGAGTGAGAAGCAATGGAGTTGTTAGATTACTTTCAAAAAGCTCTTACAAGTTCATTTCAATTACAATCTAACCTCAAAAATGAGCTCTCTAGCTCCTTTTATAGTTTTTGACTAGCTTTGGCCCTGTTCAGATCTAGTGTCCGGCCTAGTTAAAAATTAGGTTCCAGGGCTTATTAGAGGGCTTAAACGGAGTCTAAAAAATACGAAAATTGATATGTAGGTACTTCTAAGGCTCCTCAAGCTCAAGGACTCCTTGGCTTGCACAAAATGGAGCTACAAAAATACGAAATGGTATTTA
This sequence comes from Ceratopteris richardii, assembly GCA_020310875.1. Taxonomy (NCBI): domain Eukaryota; kingdom Viridiplantae; phylum Streptophyta; class Polypodiopsida; order Polypodiales; family Pteridaceae; genus Ceratopteris; species Ceratopteris richardii. The sequence continues at coordinate 7,555,064 of CM035418.1, forward strand.
CAATGGTTTTTAGTGATTAAAATCACTATTTGTGTAGGGATTTTCTCTGTTGGTTTGTCGTACACATCTTTGAGCTCCCTACTTGCTCTTTCTTCTTGTGTGCTCCACTCCTTGATGTCTGAAAAATTTAGATGGCCTACTTGCCAGATCTTCTTTGGCTACTGTGTCTGCTTGTGCTATCTCTTCGTTCCGACCCTCTTTGTCTTGTGGCTCCTTCGGTTCCCTGACTTCTTCCAACACCCCCCCCACTCTCGCGTCTATCGCCCCTGACAGACCCTTGTCTAGATGCTCGTTGAATGTAATATTGGACAACGTCGGAAGCGAGGTGATGTTCTTCTAATCTGAGCCCCCGTGCTAGATCTGTTAATAATGCATCCCAATTCACTGGTCCTGGTACGTCTGGATGTGGCACCCGCAGTTGTTCTGAATAGATGGTTCTCTCCACAGCAAATAAGTGGAGGAGATGTGAGGGCCTGGGTACAAATATTTCTGAGTGATATTCCCAAAATCCCGTTATGAACATCTCCTCGAATGTCTGTTTAAAACAAGCTGGGAGGTACTTTATTCTGGCGTGCCAAGCATATATTACCTCTATGGATGGGGTTGTGCTCATGTCGTATACCAGATCTTGATTTCCTGTAAGAAATCAGACACCTGAGAAATGAACGTCCTGAAGGTGATTAGCATTAGTTCAAAGATTTTCATACACATTTGGCCGGTTCGGGTTCTACAACTGGGGAGGGCTGCCTTTCATATTCTAGTAACTTTTTTTGGAGTTCAGCCACCTGCTCTGTCAATGCCTTTACTTCCTCTGAAGTCGAGGCCGTTTCTATTACCTTGGTTGGAGCCTCCTTTTCCCTGAGCTGGCTACGTAGCTCATCTCGTTCCCTTTCCAAATCATCATGTGCGTCTAACAAATCCGCATAACTTTCCAAGATGGTTTGCATGGTTTCTGTGGGAACCGCTTTGAACTGTTCTGGATCGATCTCATGGGGGGAGCCTTCCATGGCTGCTTCCAGATTTTCTTCATTTTGTTTTTGCAACCGTTTATTTTCTTCAAGTGCTGTAGCCATATGCTTGCGAAGTAGCATTAAATTACGCCGGACTCTCAGGTTATCTGATTGGTACACCTCTAGCAAGGCTTCGAGTTTTTTGACACCGGGTTCTGCTGATGGTTGGGGTGTCTCCAGGAGTGTTTGATGGGCTTGCTCGAGAGTTGTATAGCGCTGGTTGAGTTCCGCATTTTCTTCTGCTAGCGTTGTAAGTTGCCTCTGTAGGTTCTGATGATTCGTTGTCAACTGTTGATGGCGGCCTTCGAGATCCCTGTACTCGCGCTGAAGTTGATATACACACTGATGTAATGACAGGAATATACTATTTACATTAAAAGATGCAGGTAAAGATGAAGATGTAGGGGGAATGGGGGTGGGGAAGGGAGTTGTGAATGCTGTGGAATCAAGTGGTGAAGTTGGTGGAGGGGGTATGGGAGATTGAGGTTGTGTGGGGGGTGGGGGTGGTACTGTGGCGGGTGATGTTTCCATTGTGTCAAATGTGTGTGTGACTGTAAAGATGGGGACAGTGGGTGGGGTGGAAGTGATATTTGTGAAGAGTGTCGTGAAGGTGGGCATGGAAAATCCTCCAAATTGGATACCGGGAGAGAGAGGAATTCCCATGACAACTGTGGTAGTGGTAGAAAAGGGCGTGGTCGTGTCGGTTGGTGAGGTGAATTGTGTAGCGAGAGGTGAGGTGGGTGGTGAGAGTGGTTCCTCCTGATGTTCTTCTGTTTGCGTATTGCCTTCCGGTTCTGATACATTGATGTGTATTTGTTTTCTAGATCGCCTAGGGCGGGCAGGCACACATTTCTCAAATCGATTAATGTATGTCATGGCCTCATGTATGGCCTCATCCAAGCCGACTGCCTCTGCGTGTAGGTTCATGGCTTCGATAAACATATCGTCCACACCTTCCTCGGCCAATAGTTGGCTCATGAGCAGCTTGCCTGATTCAAGTGACATTTTGTGTTGTTCCTGAACTCGCTTCATGGTTTGGTACAATCTTTTTATTTGTGCCGAATATGCTGGGGCACTTGCTAGCTCTGAGAGTTCATCATATTCTTGATATTGTTCTTCGCCGGCTTCTTCTTCTTCTCCTCCTGCCTCTTGTTCATCTCCTTCGACTTCTACGACGACTGGTTGTGTCGGGACTGGTGTTGTTGTAGTGGGGTGTGGTTCCTGGGTTTGGTCTGCTTCTGTTTCAAGATTAGATTCGTAGATCAGTCTGGCAACTTCTTCATCCGTGAGGTCATTGAGCGTAAATCCCTGTGGAAATTCCAAATCTGATGGAATGGGGGGAAACACCACGTTGGGTCCTTCTGTACTTGGTCTGGGAAGACGAATGGTGAATGGCCGAACACGCCTAGTTTGAGGAGGAGTCACCTCAGGTGTGGTAGTGGCTCCCCTTGGTTAAGCACATGGTAATTGGACGCCCCCTCTCATCTTCTTCGATGGAGGACCCGCTGTTGATAGCCGCCTTTGGAATTCTTGGGCCCTGGACCACACTAGTGCTCTTTGAATGGGCACGTCATATGCTAGGCACCTGTAAATTATTCTTGTTAGGGCACAACAACCATGAAGTACATTTTTCTGCTTTTTATTCCAGCGCTGATGGGCTAGGTGTATCCGATCGATGACCCAGTGCGGTATGTTGAGGGTGAGGTTCTCTGTTTCTGCCAAGTATAAGCTGAACCAAATTTTCTTAGGGGGCATAGTGAATCGTTCCTGTGCGGGAAACGCAAAATGTTGCATAACAGTTCGTAAGTGGAGAGCAATGGTAGGTGTCATTGCCACCATGTCCTTCAATTTATTGAGCTCCTTATGCTTCATCCTACCCGGAACCATTGTTTCTTTCTCAGTGGGAATGTGCATACCTTGCATGTTCAATGCCTCCCGTACTAGGTTGAGGGTTAGTTTGAATCTCTTGAGTTCGTGTCCTGGCAACAATGATGGTAGTACAAAAGTACTATCGCCTCCCTTGACCCTGCTAGGAGTTATGGTACTTATGAAATAGGAGCAGCGTAGAAAATCAGGTTTAGGCAAGTGTGCTCTGAAATATCTATCCAGGCCTGCCTTGGTCCAAACTGATCGCATTACCTCTGCATTCTGATAGTTCTCGAATTCCCGAGCGAAAAAGTGGTAGCGTCCCCATTTTCCATTAAATTCAATTTCTGCTTCCCAGAAGTAGGTGCCGTCACCCAATGGCCCTGCCACATCACTGAACCAATGAGCATGTTTCCCCACTTGAGAAGTGTGCCCCTGAGGAGGGTCGTGGATAGGAAGGACATGCACCTGTTGAAGTTCTTGAGGCCTTTCGGTGAGTGGCGATTCCAGAAGAATAGTTTCAATGTCCACAATCTGTGCGCTGGACCCTGCCTGGGAACTGGTGCCTCCAGCTTCTGCCATAGTTATTGCTTGCTACTGGTTCTGTCGAGAATATAGAGCATGCGTTAATATTGTAATGGACAAGATAGAACACGTTTTGCCCCCGTTACAATATTATCGTGAGGTGAGTAATGGGTTAGTGGTCAGTGAGTGCATGATGACAGTGTGTGTAGTTAATGCCTGGATAGTCCTAGGAGCTAGATGGAAAGATGCAGTGTCTGACTAATGCAGTTAGTAAGTGGAGATGAATTCACAAATTGGGGTCGGGGGGTTTATTACAAGTCTTAAGTTGCCAAACACCATGGATGGCTTTTGGTCTTGGTTTTGTGGAGACTCGGGAGGGTTGCATGAGTAATTCCGCTGGGGGTTATTGTGTCTTTGGGACCCATTTACGAGTGAATCTGTGCGTGCTTCTAGGTGGCAATGTGTTCGAGTGTATCAGACAAGAGTGGGTGGCGGGTGCTTGAGCGAGTGGACCCTGTCGTGTATGATGTGAATTGTGTGGGACTAATTGAGCCCGCAAGCAAGCCTTAGGCACCCAAATTTGTCTTGGTTGTGGGTCAGCCTTCATCGACTTCCTGGGCACCCAGATAGATTTCACTTTCTCAACAGAGGTTTTAGAAGTCCTCTTATTAGTATCATGTCGTTGATTACTAATAAGTGGTTGAGACAGTTGTCGCGACTTGGCTATAATTGGCGGCTCATCTTTTCGTACCCACATTTGTTTCACTGGTTGAGTTGTTCGGCTTCGCGTGTTCTTTTGGTCTCCCGCATAGATAGTCTTCAGTAATTGATCTGCCCTTAGTTGCTGCCTCCTTCTGGCCTTTGGAAAAGAAGGGAGTTCCGCCAATGCCTTGACTTTTCTATTGAGATCTCCATTCCTCTGCATCACATAGCTTTGGACAAGAACAGCATGGTCAACTTCATGTGTACCCCTGGAAGGACCAGGAGTCTGTGCCTTTCCTAGTTCTTGGAGTGCTCCATTACCTAACTCAACGGTAACTCTACTCTGATTCACCCATACCTGAAGAAGTCCACTTCTTAGGTTTAAGTTGACCGCTTGGTCATAGATCCAGTCTTGACCCAAGACAAGAGGTTCAGTGAGGTCCTCATCTTGACACACTAGTACTCTGACTGTCAATACTTCGTCTTGAATGGAGATGGGAAGATCCACCTCGCCCAGGCAAGGGGTTTCCACACCTCCCAATCCTATGAGATATGCTTCTATAGGATTGACAGTTAATTTCAACTCTTGACAGTAAGACAATTGAACAGCACTAGTGGCTGCACCTGAGTCAATCAAGGCTCTTACAGTCCTTGCACTTTTTCCTTGTCCTATATCTAAGGTTATAAAAGGACGTCGATCAATTATCCTATGAGAGCTGATACGTGAAACGTCACACATAGCCATGTGATATCCTTGGTCTGCGTCGGCCTCTGGCCTAGGTTGCTCTCTACCTTGTCTTCTTAATTTCATTCTCCGTATGCGCTCTAGGGCTTCTGCTTGAGCTTCTTCTCGAATTCGCTTTTCTTCTTCTTTGCGTTTCTTAGCAGTGTTGAGTCGACTTAGCATTTCCTCTGTGAGAGGATCCTGATACATTTTGACTCTGCATCCACTAATGTAACTTGGAAGAACATCGCCTTCTAATGTGGCTAGCTGCACTGCTCCACTTGTTGAGATTCTATTAATGATCATGGGTCCATAGCCTCTCTTCTCCAGTTTTCTCGCATGTTGCTTCAATGTGTAGACTAAAACTAAGTCGCCTGCCTTCAAACCTTTATCCTTAACGTGGGCATCAAAGTATGCCTTCTGTCGTTTCTTAGCTGCATATATCCCTGCAGCCGCCCTCAGTCTTGTTTCTCCTAATCGTTCAAGGTCAAAAAGTCTTGAGGAGAGTTCATGACCCGTCCATTCATGCTCTTGTGCTACTTTCAGTGTAGGTATTAGGAAGTCCAACGGTAGCATTGCATTTTGGCCAAATACCATCTAAAAGGGGGTGGCTTGGAGTACCGTTTTGTAGGCGACTCGGTATGCCCAAACAGCATGGTGTAGCTGTTTATCCCAATCAGAGCGTTTATTGTTCACTAATTTCGTCAGTACATTGCATAAGATCTTGTTGGTGCTCTCAGCCTGGCCATTTGCTTGAGGGTGATAGGGGGCAGACTTCTTATGCACTACCAAGAATTCTTGGAGCAGGTTTTCAATAACTTCATTCAAGAAGTGAGTGCCTCTATCACTAACTAGCTCTATAGGTAGCCCGTATCTAGTGAACACATTCTCAAATAAAAACTTAGCTGCTGTTTGAGCATCGTTCTTCGTTGTGGCTTTTACCTCTACCCACTTTGTTAGATAGTCTGTCGCAACAATGATATATTCTGCATGGGAACCCTTAGGTGGGGGATTAATAGGACCTACGAAGTCTATTCCCCACTTAGAGAATGCACGTCCACCCATCATAGGTTTCAGTGGCATCTCATCTTTACGTATAGGATATTGAGTTCTCTGACAGACATCACAGCGTTTCACATAGGTATGTGCATCCATGTGAAGGGTCGGCCACCAGAAACCCGCAAATAGTATTGCCTTGATCACCCGATCTGGTCCAAAGTGTCCTCCTGCTACACCTTGGTGAGCAGTGTCCAAGATCTTGAGATACTCACTCTCATGGACACATAGTCTCAGGTAACCGTCTTTACTACGTTTGTATAGATTATCACCAATAAGTGAGTAATCCTGGGCTTCTTGTTCTAAACTCCTTTTCCTAGCCAGAGTCATGTCTGGAGGGAATGTTTTCGTCCTCAGGAAGGATACTAGTGGTTCACTCCAATCTGGCACTATAGACACTTGATAAAGAGTGGCATGTTCCACAGGTGGTTTAGTGCAGCAGATTGGGCATTCCTTGCACAACTTTTGGACATCAACTTCCATAGTTGGCCAATGTACTCCTAGTCTCCCTAGTGTCTGTAAGGTTCGTTGCTTTGAGTAGTGTTGCTCTAATGCACCTACATGTGCTAAATGCAACCATTTAGTGTACTCGTCCTCTTCTACACAACAAGCCAAGATTCCTTGATCTGTGTGCTTGTACATACTTCCTGCCATGATGTGATACTTTTGGGCTTTTACTACCTCCCTATCTTGCGTGTTTATTACTAGATGGTTAGGTCCGTATGTCAATACTGGCACTAATGGCTTAGCCCACTGAGGTATTACTTCCAAATTAAACAAGTAAGCATTAGGAAGATCATCTGATACTCCTTGTGGGGCTTCTCCCGATGTGAGCCTAGAAAGGTGATCTGCTCTCAAATGAGTCCTCCCTTTCCTTACCACAACCTCAAAATCATATTCCATTAGCAAGAGAAACCATCTTACTAATCTTCCTGTATTGCATGGCTTGTTTACGAGGTATAGCAATGCCTGATGATCAGTAAAAAATTTAAACTTATTTGCAAGCAAATAGTGTCTAAATTTCTTAACTGCATATATCATGCCTAAGCCTTCTCTCTCAGTAGTGGTATAATTTCGTTCAGCTGCATTCAATTGTCGACTAGCATAGGCAATTGGAAGATCCATATTACCTTCACCAGTAGGTTGTGCAAGCACACATCCAATGGCATAATTGGATGCATCCACATGAACATGGAAAGGCTTATTCCAATCCGGTGTGGTTAAGATTGGTGCTGAACATAATCGCCGTTTAAGCTCATTGAAGGAATTCTCACATTCCTCAGTCCACTCAAAGTTTGTCAGAAGTCCGTACATGGGCTTTGCAATGACAGCATACATGTGAATGAACCGGCGGTAGTAACCACAATGTCCCATGAAAGCTTGTACTTCCTTGACATTCCTTGGCCTAGGTAGCTCTGCTATGGCTCTCACTTTCTCTTCGTCAGTAGATATGCCATTCTTTGACACTATGTGCCCTAGAATCTTGCCTTGCCTGACCATGAAAACACACTTTTCTGGGTTTAGGCACACCTGATATTCTCTACATTTGTCAAAGATTTGTCTCAGTTCAGGAATATGGGTTTGTCTGATGTTGGAATGAGCACAAAGGTCATCAACATAGACTTCTAAATTCTTCCTCAGGAACTCCTTAAATACATGGCACATTAGTCTCTGGAAGGTAGCTGGTGCATTGGTAAGCCCAAATGGCATTACACGAAAGGCAAATATAACCCACTCTGTGGCAAAAGCTGTCTTATGATGATCTTCTGGAGCTATGGCTACTTGATTGTAGCCCGAAAATCCATCGAGGAAGCTATACACTTCCTTGCCTGCTACTCTTTCTAAGAGATGTTCTGTGATGGGAAGCGGATAGTTATCTCGAATTGTGGCTGCATTGACCTTCTTCAAGTTAATGCATACACGTAGCTTGCCATTCTTCTTGGGCACCACTACGATGGGGGATACCCACTCAGTGTGCTCAGTTTCATAGATAAATCTAGCTTCAACCAGTCTATCTATCTCCTCTTTAATCTTGACAGCGTAATTATCGTTATATGTATAGGGCTTTTGCTTAGAGGGTTTAGAATCTGAGGTCATGGGGATAGTGTGTGAGCATATGTCAGGGTCAACACCTTTCAAATCCTTGTAACTCCAAGCGAATACATCTCTGTATTCTCTTAGCAAGGCTATTAACGCATGCTCTTCTTCCTCTGTTAGGTCATGGGCTATGTACGTGCATCTCTCCTCTCCTTCTTCTAGGGCCACCACTATTTTCTTGGTGGTTTCTTTGTTATCATAGGCCTCTCCTGATTGTGCCTCTCGTTTAGGCATTCTTATCATGACTCTCCTGTCGTCTATCTCATACTTCTTAAAATTTTTCGGGACCTCAAACAAAGATTCTTCCTCTTCTGGTGAGACTTCTCTCTTCTTTCGTTTCTTTCCTTCTTCCTTCGGGGTCACATGTGTGGCTAATCTTACATCATTTGTAAGCTCTCCATGCCTTTGGGGTTGAAATTCTACTTCATGGAAGTATTCTTCATCTGATGCAAAAGGTGGGTCCATAATGATTGACTCTAGATCGGAGTCACTTGCATCCTCAAATGCATCAGGGCTAGGTTCGCATTCTTCTAGAACTGCCTCTCCCATGATTGGCTCTATGGAGAAGACTGAAATGTCATAGCCATCCTCATCACAGTGAGGTGTCCATTGTTCCTCATTGATGGCTACATCCATGGTTGCTAGAATTTCTGCCCAGCCGTGAGGTTCGAATTCTTCGTCTGGAAAAACTACAGGTGCATAGGCTGGGTCTTGGATTGATCTATGGGTTTCTTTTGCACCTATCTCCCTGGCTTTTTCTCTCTTCTCTTCTTCTACTGCTACCTTACACATCCATAAGTGAGTGTCTTCATGCATCCATGAGGATCCTGATCCTAGGGAATGCACCGATTCCGTATCATCTTTGGCTCTATGGATGGGGTTCCATTGGATGGGAGGGACATCTCTATGAGAGTAATCCTTGAGATTGATTTTGGTCGTAACACCTAAGTGCTGCAGGTACAAAGAATTGGTTCCCCAATCCTGTACCACTTGCAACTGTCGCATAAAGGGTCGTCCCAAGATCATTTCATAGGCATGGTTCTTGCTAAAATCACATATGGCAAAGGTATGCTCAAACTCGACACCACAGGTGGTGAGAGTTATTCCTTCTAGCAATCCTAAGGGCCTCTCAATATGACCATCGACCATCTGCAATTTCATTCTCATTGGCCTGAGTGCTGGCTTGCCCCAACGCTTCCATAGGGAAGTGGTGGCAATTGCAACTCCTGCACCTGAGTCCAAAATTGCCTTGGTGGTGTACTCCTGGTAGGTAATGGGAAGATAGGTGTTCCCTTCTTCACCTTCACACATATCTCCTATCTTATCCAAGGGTATCTCTGGCACTGTCCTATGTGATCCTACTTGGGAACGAGGTTTTGCTATCTCGGGCACTTGAGTGGCTACATGTTTCCACACTTCTGGTCTAACCTTAAGCAGCTCTTCCAAAGTGAGATTGCACTGCACTTTGGTGTTCTTCACTACCTCTGTGTTCCTAGGTATGACTGAATCTTCGTTTCTTACCATGACTGTAGGTGCTCTCATACAGGTGGACTTGGCTTCCCATGGGCCTGTGAAATGGGGTAGTTCTTGTAAAGAATTAGACTCGAAGTCTAATCTTTCTTGAGATTGGGCACTCTCCTGCTCTCCATAAATGGAAGGAAGGTCTTGTGGGAATTGATCGTGTGTGTCATCCACCAGTTCAATGGGAGGAGGAACTTCACTCTCTTTAGCCCATTTCTCTTCTTGAATCTCTCGCAAGAATTCTGGTGTGTATTGATTCATAGAAGAAGAGGTGTCTGGCTCCGTAGAGTTAGGCACGTAGGCCTCAGGCACATAGGCTTTCTGGGTAGGAAGACCTGCTCTTTCACTAGCCTTGTCATGGTGTTGAGGGGCGAGTTCCTTTTGTGATTGTGCCATTAGATTCTCTATTCTTTCTAGGGAGGGGGGGTTGTCTGGTTCAGTGGAATTGGGCACATAAGCTTTCGATGGGGGATGGGTCATGTTTTTGCTTGCTTTATCTCTTTCTTGATTTTTTTCTTCCTTGGCAGATCTTGCAATTATGCCCTCTAACTTCTCTAGAAGTCCATCCAAGTGTAATTGCGTCTTGGCTGAGCCCGAGTAATTGAAAAGGCGACTGGCTTCAAACATAGTCTGAGCCAATGCGACCATTTTCGCGCAAAGCTTGGTTCTTTCTATCTCTAGGTCAGCTCTAGGGTAGCACTTTTCATGATCCGTGACATTTGGCCCTTCTTGGATTCTGGCCTGATATGCTTTAAGCATCATGTCTATGTCTTCAGGAGTGGGATCAACTAATACTGATCCTGCTTGGGGTGGTGGGTGGGTTACGTGGGGTGTATTAGAGGGTGGAGGGATGGAGGGTGATGGGGATGGTAGCGGTGGGAATGTGTGAGAGTGCGGTTGAGATGTGATCTCTATGATTTTGGCCTTGGTTTCTCGTAGACTTTCCTCAAGTTCACTCATCTTCTTTGCCCATTGCCTTTTCATACGTTCACGGCTATCTCTCCAAGCTCTTGTTCTCTTCTTATTTTGGCTCTCAGTATCGCTAGCGTCTGGGCTCTTTTCCTTGCTTACCCCTTGGTTTTGCTGCACTGCTTGAGCTCTAGTGACTACCTGTACGGGTGCAGTGGAAGTGACACTTCCTGTGGAATCTACCACTAACCCAATAACATTAATAGGAGTGATTTTTGGCATATTATTAGGATTCTTAGGGCAGTCTCGTAAGAGATGCTCCTTTCCACACTCTTGGCAAAAGCCTTGAATTGTTACTGACTGGGGTTGCATAGGTGGAGGTAAGGGACAATCACGAATGAGATGATCTCCCTGACATCTGTAGCATGGTCCTTTAGGGAATGGGGGTCTTACTTGCTTAGGTTGAGGCCTAGGGTTGGGGTTTGCATACATGACGTTTGTGTAATCTGACTCCCAACTAGGTTCATTTGGCTCTTCACTATAGTAAGACTCACCATGCTCAGGAGACTGCATGTAGTAGGCCTGGGGGCTATCAACATGTGTAGAATCAAAGCTATGGTCACTCGGGTCACTTTCAGAAAGCAATGATGTTACAGGGACTATAGCTCTATTCAGGTTCTCTTCTGCAGCTGCATATTTTACTGGGATCACATTAGTAGGAGCAGGTGGTTGCTGTGCTAGCACTGGCTGGGGTCTCAGTTGGTTTTGGTAGGGTTGGTAGGTTTGTTGAGGCCTAGCATACTGTTGTGGTGGATATTGGTTCTGATATCTTCCTTGTTGAGGGTATGTCTGAGGGTAGGTTTGCCTAACTGCTTGCTTGTTGTATGGGCAATCTTGCGCTGTGTGATTTGTGTATCTCCATTCTATGGTGCAGTATTGGCCACTAGGATTTACTTGGGGTTGAGCCATAATGGGCCAGACATTTGCCATATGGTCGCCTCCACAATTATAGCATCTTTTTACAGGGGCGAACCTTGGGATTTGTTTACTAGAGACACCTAGTTTCTGAGCAACTTTCTCTGCAAGTTCCTCAATCGATGTGGATTGCGTGGAAGAGAGGCTAGAGGCACTATCTGAATCTTTGTATATCTTGGAAAGCTCTAACTCCTCCCCTAGGTTATCCTCAATGTCAATACACATGCGTACACACTCTTCTATGGTCCTAGGGTCCTTCAAGTACACATATGATCTTAATTTGGTACTTAGCAATCCATCCAAGAATAAAGCCACTTGCTTAGCTGGTGTGGGTAGCTCAGGGACAGGGCATCTTTCAAGATATTGCTTAAATCTCCTTCCTGCAAGTCTCACGGTCTCTTGCGGGGTCTGCTTGAAACTGTGAATCAGTGAGGAGGTATTATGTCTTATGCCACTCTTAGAGAATTCAATAATGAAAGCCTCTAGGAGTTGGTCTATGCTCCTGAACTGCCTCTCGTTTAGTGGCTGAAACCATGTCAGGGCAGTGTTCCTAAGGGTTAGACCAAAGGCATTGTACTGCGTGAATAGATCCTCCACTTGTTCAGCTCTCAGGACTTGTCTAAACTCAGCCACATGATCGTATGGATCTCCAGTGCCATCGAAGTAGTTCTTCATGGACTTAACTAGCTGAGTCGGTCTCAAAGTCCTTGTGTGCTCTCTAGGTCGTGGTAGAGGGAATTCATCCGCATTTCTTTGATTCCTGTGAGCTCTAAGCATCTCAGGTTCTACTCTATTCGTTTCCATTCTCGTTCTTTCTCTGCCCCCTGGGTTGGCAAAGCTTACTTCTAGCCTATCTCTACTCCTGTCTCTTTGAATTCCATGAGCTTGGGATGTTCCAGCACCAGGGTGACCATAGGACACATTCGATCTTGGTTGGGGGAAAACGAATTCACCCTTCCAAGTGTAAGCATGTCTATCATGTTCTGTAACCACAAAGATCCTCTCTGAAACGTGATCTAAGTAGGAAACGCTGCCTGGGCTATCAGGATCCTTAAACTCATAGATCATGATTGTTCCTATATCAGTTGGCTGATCAGATTTATACCTCCAAAAGGCTTCGTTAGTTTCTCGATTGAGGAGCAAATCTATGCTCTTATTATCCTGGGGAATCCACTCTGGTGTGATAATCCTAGTGAGAACCGATTTGCCTCGAGGGGTTCTAGGTTCTGTACCCATGTTTCCTTGCTCTAGGTCACCTAAGTCCGCTTCTGGGATCACATTTCCAAATTCGTCCGTCCTATCTGGGTGACTGGTGACTACGTATATGGTTCCTTCTTTGTCCAAGTATGCTCCGTTTTCAAACTTGACAGCTGGGCGCTCTAGTCCAATGGATTGATCAGGATTCTTAATCTGTACCACAGATCTTCCTAGGCCGTCCTCATAGATGCTGGCACCTAATCGGTTGGTCCTAAGGTATTCCAACTACGTTTTGTAAGGGCCTTCTACCCTGTGCAAGTATGGCACTCCTGAACTTCCTGTAGGTCTCTCCATACCTTGAGACATCTCGGATTCACTAGTCTCAGAACTTGGGTAGTATGAGTGGTGGCTCAACTGCTGGGCCCACGACCTAGCAGTGTGGTTGACACTAGCCTCTGAAGACCTAAGGCTTTGTCTATCCCTTACTAGATGTCGCCCTGATCTAAGGTTCATAAGCCTAATTGGATAGCCCAAATTTGCCCAAGTACAACCTCATTGCAGAGTCCTTTTGTATCAGTTACTTGATTCTTTTAATTGCCGTGTTAAAATTCTTGTCTGATATCACGTCGTAAGGTATATTTGAGTGTAGTTCCGCACTTAAAGTTGATCGTTCCATGTTAAGTTCTTTTCCTTTAAAGTTCTCGACAGTACAAAGATTATGTCCTTAGCTTGAACTTGAGAGTTTAGGTCTGCTTCAACTTGATAATTGCCTATCGTCGCCCTGACTTACTCCTACCTCTAGTCGTTCTTAGCCTAAGCTAGGAATTGACGAAGGGGAATTGAGAGTATTCCGACCTTTCTTGCTGATCCTTGCTCTTTAGTGCTCGAGAAGTTGATTCTCAAGCTTGCACAAAGCCCTTGCTTGGACGCGCTCAATTGCTTCTCAATAGACCTGCATCAGTCCCAGGATTAGCTCCAGACTTAAATTCAAATGACAGACTAGACCACTTTCATGCATGTGACTTACTGACCAACTTATCTCTTGCCCTTTATAAAAAACAATCCCAAGGATCCCTCAGTTTTCCTATCCCGGGTATGGTTAGCTTCAAGAAACCCTATCTAATAATCCTGATCTTAATTTTCACATAACCAGTGGAAGTTTTGGTTGTACTCCTCACGAGCTTTCCGACAAAACAAGAATCATAGCAATTGGATTTCGTATGAGGAAGTTATGTCAGTTCAGGCTTCAGAGATTAAAACAGGGTTCAAAACAGTTTAATCAAGCAGGCAGAAATTCTTGAATTACTTGGGTTGCGGCCTCAACATGCAATGCTAACCCCGAGTGTTTGTCCCACAAATTGGCCAAGTTAGCCCCCTATTCTTTACCCTAGAAAATTGGCCAAATTTGCCCTTCTAACGCGTTCGCAAGTTCTGTCAGTCGCGATTGACAGGTCAGTCGCGATTGATGTGTCGATCGCGATTGACAGGTCCGTCGTGGCTGTCAGTCGCGATTGATGTGTCGATCGCGATTGACACGTGGCTCGAAAAGTCAATCAGTCGTGGTCAAAGGGTCGTTGACTCTGTCAGTCGCGATTGATGGGTCGATCGCGATTGACAGGTCGGTTGCGAGGGTCTGTCCGTCGTGGTCAAACAGTCGTTGACTCTGTCGGTCGCGATTGATGGGTTGATCGCGATTGACAGGTCGGTTGCGAGGGTCTGTCCGTCGTGGTCAAACAGTCGTTGACTCTGTCAGTCGCGATTGATGGGTCGATCGCGATTGATGACTCGATCACGATTGACACGTGTCACGCGTATGATCCGTCAGTCATGGTCAATCGGTCGTTGACTCTGTCGGTCGCGATTGACAGAGCTGTCGTGGGCTGTCAGTCGCGATTGACTGGTCGATCGCGATTGACAGGTCTGTCCGTCGTGGTTTGTCGATCGCGATTGACAGAGCGATCGCGATTGACAAAAATCTAAGCACATTTTTGGGAAGCTCTAGGCCTGTAGATCATGGTTTTGCACTTTGTTTGGCAATTTGAGCATTTATTCTGTCGGTCGCGATTGACAGAGGTCGGCGACACATAGACAATTACCGAGAATTCCCTACCTGCGTAGAGTGCTGGGGACGATGATGCGGCCTGTACCTGCAAGACAGCTCAAGAAACATGCAAAAACAGCACACACAATTTCGCTCTCTCGCTGTCTCTCACAAGTGAAATGAGGGAAATGAGGTGGAGAAGGTGATATGATAAAAAAAATGAAATTTTCGCGATGATGGAAATGGAGGTGGAAGATGGTGATGATGATGATGGTGATGATGGTGGTTAGGTAAGAAAGAGAAAAATAGGAAAAGTAAAGAAATTACCTACAACGCCAACGTCTCCAATCTACGTCTTACCATCACACGCTCGTCCTCAAAGCTCGATCCCCGGCAACGGCGCCAAAATTTGGTGTAGCTCAGTGATGAGTAGCACCTCCTTTAATGTCAATCTGGGAAGACGTGAGGATGGTATGAAGACCTCGAGCAAGTGGAGGCACAAGTGCGTGAGTGAGAAGCACACAAGCATGCACACACATACACGCACACGTGCACACACAGCAAGACAAAGAGTGAGAAGCAATGGAGTTGTTAGATTACTTTCAAAAAGCTCTTACAAGTTCATTTCAATTACAATCTAACCTCAAAAATGAGCTCTCTAGCTCCTTTTATAGTTTTTGACTAGCTTTGGCCCTGTTCAGACCTAGTGTCCGGCCTAGTTAAAAATTAGGTTCCAAGGCTTATTAGAGGGCTTAAACGGAGTCTAAAAAATACGAAAATTGATATGTAGGTACTTCTAAGGCTCCTCAAGCTCAAGGACTCCTTGGCTTGCACGAGCTACAAAAATACGAAATGGTATTTACAATGGTTTTTAGTGATTAAAATCACTATTTGTGTAGGGATTTTCTCTGTTGGTTTGTCGTACACATCTTTGAGCTCCCTACTTGCTCTTTCTTCTTGTGTGCTCCACTCCTTGATGTCTGAAAAATTTAGATGGCCTACTTGCCAGATCTTCTTTGGCTACTGTGTCTGCTTGTGCTATCTCTTCGTTCCGACCCTCTTTGTCTTGTGGCTCCTTCGGTTCCCTGACTGCTGCCAACACTTACTCATGGCGTCCTCACAGAGAACAATCAAGGTTCTTCATCAAGGATCTTTTTTGAAGTACTTGATTCTCCATCAATGTCTTCAAAGCCTGTAGATGTTTTATTATAAAAAAAAATATTTTCTTTACCTTTCTTGGATGTAACTAATGAATTTGATGGATTGAAATTTCCACGGAATCTTCCATTCCACTAGTTTCTTTGGAGCTATTGCTAGGTGATACATTTGGTCCACTCAAAACTTGAGATTTTGCACTTGAGTTTTCAACATTTCCCTTGTGATTTGATTCAACATTAAGTACTTTTTCATTCGCAAAATAGCTTTCCATTTCATCAAACACCACATTTGTGCTTACCTTCACTTGGCTTGTGATTGGGTTGTAGCATTTATATACCTTTTCTCAAGGGACTACCCTGAAGATACATTTTTTTTGCTTTTGGATCAAGTTTCATTCTCAGATCATCTGGAACATGTATATGTGCAATATAGCCGAATACTTTCATATACGATAAGTTTGGCTTTTTATGTGTGAACTCTTCGGGTGTAACTTGATGTACAAAAATAGTCAAAGTTCTATTCATGATGTATAAAACATTGTGCATAACTTGTGCCCAATAACACCAATGCATATTTTTCTTAGTCATCAAGGATCTTTCTATTTTTGCAATATGTCTATTTTTTTGATAAAAAATGCCATTTGCATTGTGGTGTGTACTTGCATGAAAGCTACCTTTGAATTCCATCAATTTTTAGAAAGCTATCGAATTCATTGATATGTATTCACCTCTTCCATCAGATCTTAAATTTTGAATATACTTTCTTGTATGATTTCCAACATAAAATTGACATTTTGAAAGTGATTAAATTTTTTTACCAAATTGACATGCTTCACATACCTTCTGCATCTATGCAACCTTAAAATTTGGTAGCCGATCGACAAGCTCCTTTGATTGCATCAACTTCAACCTCTGCAAGTTTTCATGTGCAATTCACTTGTGCTATAACTCTATGTCAACAATAACTCCTACACCTTTTGCAAAGATGGTTGCATTCATTTAAGAAATTTTCACATTTAAGGTCAAAATCCTACCCACTTTGTTCTGTTCTGCCATTGATCTTCCATTTTGTTTGCACTCTTCTACATATAAACCATCATAATTGAACTTGGTTTGTAATCCTTGGTCAACCATTTATCCAAAAAAATCTAGGTTCTCTCTTATATTGGGAGCATGCAATACATCATCAAGATGTTTTACCTTCCCATCCTTCATGGATAGTGCTATAGTTCTTGTACACTCGAAAGGATGTGATCTATCATCTTGTTTCAACAAATGTAGGAACTTGCAATTTCTGCAAACTATTAAACCATTCTACATGGTTGATCATGTAATTTGAAGCACTTGAATCAACATTTAGACATTATCATTTGATTTTGAAACATCAAAAGACATTACATTCATCATGCAATGTTGGACCATGAACAACTTCTCCGAATCATCTACAATTATGGATGCATAGTTGTTTTGTTTCTTTCTAAAGTTTTGATTCTTCAACCTATAGTCACGTTCAAAGTGATCAGACTTATCACAATTCTAGCATCCCTTAGTATCATTATTAATATTATTTGGAAATTTCTATGGCCTCTTTGGCTCTTCATGCCTTGAAATTGTTTTCTAAATCATAAATATCAAAACAACATTTATGAATGGTGACTTGCATGAAGAAGTGTATGTTTTGAAGCGCCATGACTTTGTGCAAAAAGGGTATGAGAACCAGGTGTGCATGTTAAAGAAGGCATTATATGGTTTAAAGCAATCACCGCGTGCTTGGTATGAAAAGATACATGCCTATCTGATTGCACATGGTTTTGAAAACAGTCCAACTAAAAGCACCTTATATGTTAAGCATGCTAATGATGTACTTCTAATCATTGTGGTTTATGTTGATGACATGCTGCTCACTGGTCCTCATGAGAGGCATATTGCTGATTTTAAGGCTGATTTGCATGCCTCATTTGAGATGTCTCATTTGGGACATTTGCATCATTATTTGGGCATTCAATTTATGCACGTTGATGGTGGAATGGCTTTGTGTCAAACGAAATATATCGACACATTATTGCAGCATTTCGGCCTTGAAGACTGTAAACCTATTGCCACTCCTATGGAAATAGGTTTATGACTGAGCCTTCATGATGCTGGAGATGCATTTGATGCTGTTCTCTATCATTAGACTATTGGATGCTTGATTTACTTATGCATTACTCGGCCAGATATTTAGTTTGTTGTCTCATAGATGAGCAGGTTTATGCATTGCCTAGGAGTCAAGCATTCGCAGGCGGTTAAGCACATCTTTTGCTACTTGAGTGGTATCCAGCTACTTGGTTTGTTTTATCCCAAGGGGGATCACTACCACCAGATTTTCATGCTTTTTCTGACTCTGATTGGGTTGGTTGCTATGACACTCGTGTGTCCACTAGTGGTTTTTGCTTCATGCTTGGTAGCTCATGCATATCTTGGCTGAGCAAGAAGTAGCATACTATGGCCACTTCCAGTTGTGAGGCTGAGTATACGGCAGTTTTCACAATGACTGTTGAGTGTGTATGGCTCAGACGCCTTATGGCTGATTTGGGTGTTGGTCAGTCTTCTGCCACGACTATCTTCATTGACAGTCAGAGTGCATTGGCAGTTGCGAGAAACCCTGTGTTCCATGCTCGAACTAAGCACATTAAGGTGCATTATCAATATGTCAGGGAGAAGTTCTCTCCTTGGGAGATCAGCTTGGCATATGTGCCCACACAGGAGAACATTGCAGACCTTTTCACGAAGGCTCTGCCTAGGGAGAAGTTTGAAGCTTTCCACAAAGCTTTGGGCTTACTTCCTTTTGTGGATTGTTTCCACATAGCTTGGCACTTCCTTATACATGAGTGCCAACTCCTTGTTCACTGCATCACTCAGAGGGGGGATTTGTTGATATATTTAGGTAATGATGTGTGTGAACACACTAGGACTGCTGGGGCACTTTTTTCCCTCTTTAGGAGGTTTTTTCCCCCGGATTGTGTATACGCCTATTTCCCTAATGGGCTATTTATCTTTGTACATTCTCTAGTAATACATTCAGTATTGTGTGTTGTGCTCCAAGCTTCTTCTTCTTCTTCCTTGTGTTGTTCATGTGCTTCGCAGACATCTAACTCCAACAACAGGGGCATGAGGATGTACCAATGTGAAGTTTGTAATAGTTGTCAATTGCATCTTTGCCAACAAGTACAAGATTATGAGAAATAGACTAGAAATTTGGTTAGGAGAGACTCTAGAGCATGAATTTTGTAGGGAAAATTCATTTTCTTGGATATGGATGGATCAAAGTGTGTTTTTCCACTAAGTATGGCTGGAAATGATAAAATTTGGAGGTCATTCTTTTGGGGAAGTGTAGTTAGGGATTTGATGATGTGGCACTCTACTTTTGGAGGGATTTTGAAAATACTACTTTTTCAAAAAGAAACTTAAAAAATGAGCTAAAAAAAGTCACTTCTAACATATATATAAAAAGGGCCCTTTCAAGTAAATAAACACTCAAATTGAGACTTAAAGAAAAATCATTTTTTAATTCCCATACGTGCTTGAGTTTGATGATGCAGAAAGTAGATTCCCTTCATCTCTCTCTACAAAATGAGAGACAAGAGCCCAGTAAGCCTAAAAAAGCCTATTCTAGTCTACCAAAAAGTGTGCTCTTCAATGCACTTTGTCCCCTTAAACAACAACAGAATTAGGCTTAATCCATAAAAATTAGGGATCCTTACAAAGCCCATGAAGGGTTCATTTTTTTCCCTAATAATCTAGGAAACAAGAGAAGGGTGGGAAGAATAAATTTCTAGAAGCCCAACTCTTCCAAATGACAAGTGACCACTCAATAATGGTAGCGAGATGTCCAAGAATTGATCAGTTCAAGGAAATACCAATAGCATATGATCCCATTCGAAAACAATTAGGCTCTCAATGAAAAGAAAACTATACACTAGAACTACCAAAAGGCGTGTCAAAACTCATCACACAAAATAGATTCTCAAAAAGGCCCATGAAAGTCTAGATTGCAGGCACCGTCTAGAACACCTCATGGAAAAGGATCATTGATGAACCTATCAAAGACGGGTCTAAACCTAATAAGTAGAGAAATAAGCCCTTGGTAAGATTTGTATCATCAAGGCCTTTTGAAAAATTAGGCAGACTTTCTTGGCTCCATTTATCCTATGTCTTTACTATGTAAATAGAGATGTTCATTAATGACAATAGATTATGCAAAAAAATGGGCAGAAGTTAATGCTTCATAAGATTGAAATGCTAAGGCAATAACAAATTTCTTGTATAAGAACATATTTTGAAGGTATAGTTGTTCCTTGGAGATATGCACTAGTGAGGGGACACATTTCATCAGCTAGAGGGGAGTATTAGGAAAGGACATGGCATAACTTCAAGTGGTGCAAGTGGAACCCATAGTTCAAGTAGCCACCAAAGGAGAAGAGGCCATATAGTCTAAACTTAGTAAACCATATTTTTATCTTCAAAACCATGTTTTTCATCACTAATATATTGTTAAAAATCCCATTTTGTAAATATTAGCTCCATTTTGTCAAAGAGGAGGATTCTTCAAGCGTTAGGATCTTAGTTAGAATGAGCATATCAAATTTCACATTTTTTTTGGAGCTTGTTATGAGCCACACGATTAGCTTCAAAACCTATTTTTTAACTTTTTCAAGCACTAGATTTGAAACCGATCAAAAATATTCTAAGAGCTATAAATAGAGCACGTAGGCTCATTCTTAGAGGTTGGCTTGTAGTAGATTGTGAAGAGAAGAGAATAATCATTGTAACCTTTTTGTTGATGAATGCAAGCTTCCATTGTTCTGTTCTATCTACTCTTCCTCATGCGTGTGTGTAAGTGCTTGTGCACCTTGTTATGCTTCTCACATTTGCATTTGCATGCATCACTTGCTCATGATATTCATATCACCTTCATATTTCTATGACTAATAATTTAAGGTTGAATCTTCATGGATGTTGGTACTCACCAATGTCTGTGAGAGACAGATGCCTAAATCCTTACTTAGTACAACACATGGGGAAGACACATCCTAAAGATTTGGTATGCAGTTTCCCTTGGATGTATTGACATATCCATGCATGAGCACAAGCATACATCAAGGCCAAGATTGGAACCAATGTGGATGCATTATGTATGCTAAAGAGGGATGACATACAAAACCTCACTAAGAAGAATATTCAAGATGCCAACCCTTGATGGCAATGTTGGCACTCGGCTCTTTAAAGCCCACCCTAACATAATTTTGACATTCAATAAGGTACCAACATATATCCAATATAACTCCTCATACAAACCATTTTTAGAAGACATAGTTGGACGAATTATGATGTTATGTAGGTACAATATTGCACTAAGAAGTATTGGTTAAATTACCTCCATATAGCCACCCCTGTAGATAATCTCCTCATGCTAGAATATATGTGCACTAAAGTTGCTTTCTGTCAAGTAGAGGTAGGGATGTCATCCAATCCAACATGCCAAATGTTGATCAAGATACTAGAAACCATTAACGCTTGCATCTCAACGTTCTTACCTGATCCCATGTCTGACATAAACTTACTTGGATTTAGATTGGAATTGCACCCTTACTTTTTTATTGTAGTCAAACCCCACCTCTCAAGTGTCTCATAGCCTACTATAATCGAATCAATTTTTGGATAGCCATCATATGGCTACTTTTGAGGAATCTTTCCATACATGATTTTTTGAAAAACGCTAAATTCTTTTGTAAACTCTCAAATAGCTATGCCACGATTCAACGCCATCCATATAGATATAATCACATCTAGGCTAATAATCATGCAATGGGGCAAGAAAGCTCATTCTTGTCAAAACCACCTTATGAATATGGCCCACGAACATTACAAAAAAGATGTGGAGCTCAGACTAAGGGCATATTAGTTACAGATCTTACCAAGCTCCATTACATGCTTGTCAAGGATGACAAGGTCTAGGAGGGGGGAGTTGTTGGAAGAGGCTATAGATAGAAAACAGAGAAGCAAAATTTTGAAGCAAACCGAACTAACAAAATTTTTGAATGGTTCATGAGGTGCATGCACAACCCTTAGAGCTTGCCAAGCAATAAAAAGAATTGAAGAGGAAAAGATGTGTGGACAACAAAAGCAATCACCACCATATCTTCCTACACTTAGGGCAATTTTGGTAATACTTGGATCATATGTAAAAACATTTCTATTACACAAACTCCTCTTTTGTAAAGGGAAAGGAGTCCTTGTGCCTTAGAAATTGTTACCCATAGTCCATGATATCTTTCCATAATTTTAGATGTCATGTTGGTCAACTTTCAAGATCTAGTACCAATTTTTATGTTATTTTTGTTCAAAATTCATGTGAGAAGGTTTATAAATTTTAGTACAAAAAGTGAAAGACCCTAACTTTTTAAGAGATCTTTTGAAAAGAATTTTGTGAATCTCACTTTGTGAAATTTTCTCTATCATCTCCTTCTTCATTTGGAGCTTTCATGGTTGGATTGAGGTGTCCTTAGTCCATAACCACCTAAGATGAGTTCTTAAATGCATCTACGTGGTGGGTGTTTTGTGGTCTTAAGTGCAAAATGTATTTTTTGGTCTTAATTGTGTCTGACATGTATTTCGTGGTCTTAAGTGTATGTACGTGGGTTGATCTTCTTGGTTAGCATATTTATGAACTCCATGGCTTACTGAGATGTGGCTCCATACACTTGAACAAGTAAACATACTTGGATTGACAAATTCAAGTTTATCTGCACCACTAGATGTTGGTTAGGCTTCAATCTAGAGGGTCTACACCAATTAATGTAACCTTTTAGTTTTAATTTTGAAGTTATGCATATAACTAAAAGGTAACATTTATCATGTAAGTTTACATTTTAATAAATATTTTTTAAGTGTATAGAGAAGTGATGTTGAGTAAAAATGAAAAGTATATGCAGTAGCAACATTTTACTCTAGATAGTGGAAAGAGGAGTTTCATAATGCGAATATTCCTCATAACGTTATACTAGGTGAATGCTCAATTTTCACCACTTTCAAGAACATAGCAAGGAGGCCACAAAATCATCAGAGAAGTATAATTTAAAAAGTCTTCTCAAGGAGCATCGTGAAATTCAATATTTAGAAAGGAAGAAGGAACTTCATCGTAGAAGTAAAGCGTTAAGATATTTGAAACATATATATTCATATTGATTGATTGTATTGATAAAATTAAGACATGTCTACCCCATTTTGCTTGCCTTCCTAAGGATATAGGTGATGGATTCTTTGTACAAATGCATTTGGTAGATGTTCTGGTATACAATGAGAATCTAAGGTCTACAATCTTTCTCACATATCGTAACATGCAATATTCATCTTCTCATGGGTAGTATCCTAATGATGGATACGTGTTTTTATTGCATATCCCTAATTTGATAGTTTATGGTTCAAACCAATCAATCACTAATTGAAGATAAAAATAGTATGATATAATCTAAAAAAGCGGTTGAGAAAAGTAAAAGGTGGGTGTAGGAACTTATGAAAAAGAGGGGACATATTGAGTGCCAGAAGAAATATATAGGGAATGAAGATATATCTTGGTGGGATAATTTCTTTATCCATCAAGAAGAGGTTATAATGAATTACATTGCAAGATATTGAACATTGACATTCCATATATCACATGGGATTTTAGCACACATAGGTTGCATGTTGTCCAAAGATGCACTATAGATACCCTTCAAAGCTTAACAGATCCACCAAAAAATAATATTTATGTACGACCAAGGATGACAAAGCACATCAATGCATAGTGGCACGGAAACTTGAAGGAAATAAATGTTGGAACATTGATCCTAGTGTTTGCTAAGGGTGTTGAATCTACCAAAACATTTTGGATTGCAAAAGTTCTAGATGTCACTACATATATAGATCATCAATATAACTTCCTTGATAGGTCATTTGTATTATACTAAAATTAGTAATGCAATCAAAAGCAAGTACACTTAAGAAGCAATATGTGATAGCAAACAAACAAAAATGAAGATCATAAAGAATATTTCTAGCATATCTACTGATCAGATAAATATTCTTATCTATGATTTTTTCTTAACAAAAGGAGGGAGCTTGAGAGAATCAATCATCAATATGATAAAGAGGAAACTTCAGGATCTGTGTGAGATAGTTAATTAGAGACATAAAAAGATTCATGCTTGATCCCACTAAACTCGGTATGCATTTAGATGAAGACAAGGCTCTTCTTTTCACTATGGAAGAAGAAGATGAGGGTGCACAATAATATCAAAATAAAACACATGCATCAAATGAATAGATATTCACATGGATGAAGAGAATTCTAACTTCATATGAAATTCTATAATATTTTTTTGCTCTTTTACAGATAGTGCAAAATATTTCATAACATGAAATAATGTTTTGTAACATATTTGAATTGTAATATAAAATCATCCTTGTCATGGACAAAGAAAACCATCATGAACCTTGTGTTCCATGGGAATTCCTATATCTCATGTTTGGTCTAGAATTTGTAAGAAACTAATGCTTCCATTGCATCCAGAATGTGGCAAAACCCTAAGATTAACTATCTACTTGCTAGATTCTGACATTCAAAGTCTTGATTCGGTTTGTTGACATCATCAATTCATAAACACCCTTGATAACCATCAAAAACCTATATAAGAAGGAATTGGCCACATACATCCTCAATCTTTATGAGTCGAAAACATGTATCTCGAATAGTTATCAAAACATGGAATCATAACAACTCGGGTTGTTGGACTTGTAATAGTTAGATATTCTTATATTATTTCCCCTATGTGGGTGAACTTGTCATCAAAAGTATAATTTCCAAAATCTTGTCTAGTCTATTCAGAAGGCACAATCTAATGCTCCCCTAACATTTTGGCAAGACTAGCTTATTGGAGACCAGACATCATGGAGAACAAAATTGAAGAGATTATGGCATTGCTTCAAAGTTTCCAACAACGAGTCAAGGATCTCACTCATCGAAAGGCATAAGCCAAGATGGGACATCCAATGAACGTAGGTGCACCCTCTTGGAGCAAGACAGTCAACAATTGAAGTTTTGAAATCAAGGATTGAAGAAAAGATCAAGTCATGAAGCATGAAGAAAGTATATGTTCAGAGAATGAAGATATGTATACATATGTACATTAACTTAGAGTTAGCTCACTTATACTTTTGTATAGTTATGAGCTTGTATATATTTGCCTATATATACAAGGAAAAATGTCAGGGCAAATATAAGAGAGTGTGAGAGAACAAGTTTTGAAGAGAACTAGAAGTCATTAGATACTTGTGAAGTGAGTAAGATAGCTCTCTCATCCGGATGTAAAACTTTTCAGTAATGAAGAAAAGTTGCACCCGATTTTTCTGTGTGTTCTCCTTCTGTACTTGATCATTTCAAGAATCCTTCTGTAGGTATCTAATTCCATAGTTAATGAGTCTATGGTTAAAGTTTGAGAGCCTAATTGTAAACAGGCTATGAGAATTATGAATAGGAACATTCATATGTGAGGAAGTGTTGAGTGTCTTCTGAAACAGGCGCAATCTCGACGGTCAAAGAAATGGTTAGTTCTCAGTGCATAAGGTAAAGTTTTGCATAAATGAGGAGTCAAAATCTAAGTTGGAAGGTAAGCCATCTATGGCTAAAAGCATTTGCATAAAAGGGTTCTAGTTTGGGAGAATCAAGCTTTAGAAGTTGCAGGTGTCAAAGTCGACTGTAAAGAACTACACTTTTAGACATAGGTGACTTGTTGAGATCATTTCTCAAGATCTACTAAGTCTTTTGGAATGATTTAACTTTGAGGAGGTGCGCAAGCTATAGGCAACACTTGTACAAAGTTTTATAAAAAACTTTACACATTTGATAAGCCAATGAATGAGTTATGTGCAACAGGCTTTCTGTGTTGTCATTTTCTTCACAGTTTGTTCAAGATTTTGGTAGTTGAGTATTGATCCTCCAAATTGGTGAAGGTTTTAAGTTAATCTTGATATAGAGGTGCTCTAACTTCAAGAATAGCTTGTGCTTTTGGAGATTAACACTCTCCATCAGTGGTATCAGAGCAGGAAGCTTCAAAATTGAAGAAAGGAGGACCCCGACTGCTGCAATTATAAAGAATTCAACATTTGAAGATACAAAAAAGGTGAAAGCTTGAAAGCAAAAATTGAGAAGGAGGACAGAAGATATCAAGGAAGACAAAAGGAGTATCATTCGAAGGAAAGGTAACCTTATTCCTCATAAAGCTTGAAGGATTTAATACACAGGTGAAGAAAGGATGGGAGATTCTCTTCAGATAGAGAAATTGGATAGAGAGATAGCATGGTCAATGAGGATGGAAGCTCATCTTATGAGAAAATTCTTGATAGGTTATATCACAGGTCAAGAGGAAAAGCCTCAGTTCAGAGATCCTAGTGTCCCAACTAGGGATGAATTGTCAGATTTGAAGACTTGGATGAAGAGAGATGCTCAAGCTAGGAGTTTTATCTATATGGGAGTTAATGACTACTTGCTACCTCACATTAGAGGTCTTGAAAGTGCAAGTGATATATGGAATGCTTTGGAGGAGCATTTCCAAAGCACCACAAAGTCAAGGAAGGCATCCTTGTGGGCAGAGTTTACCACATTCAAGAAGAAGGCTTCTCAATCCATTTCAGATTATGTAACAAGGATGAAGGACATTGCAGATGCATTAGGAGCAGTTGATGAAGATATTGAGGAAGATAAATTGTTAAGGCAAATCCTCACAGGTTTGAGAGGTGATGAAAAATGGAAGCCATTCATTTTGTCTACTGAATTATCACTAGATCATTTTACTCCTGACTTAAATCAGTTGCTAGGACACATGCTAACCTTTGATCAGGATGTCAAAGGTGAAGGTGATAAAAGTGCAGGTCAAGCAATGTATTCAAAGGATAAGAAGAAGAATAGCAAAGGGAAGCAACAAGCAAATGAAGATGAAGGAACAACTAGCCAGGCTAACTTCCTAAGAGGAAGAGGAGGTGGCAAAGGTAGAGGAAGAGGCAGAAGTAATAAAGATGGAGTCAAAGCTTGCTGGATTTTTGGTAAGACAAATCACTTAGCTCATGATTGTTGGCATAATACTCAGAATAATGGTGGATATAATGAGAACTTTAATTCAAGAGGAAGAGGTGGCAGAAATCAAAGAGGTAATTTTAGAGGTAGATGTTATTTTGGAAGAAATGCAGGTAGAGGATTCCAAAGACAACAATACAACAATACCTACTACAATTATGCTTCAGATCAGAAGGAGGATTCAACATTGATAATGAATGCAACTTATGAAAGGCAAAGTGAAGACCAAAGAGTCTTCTACATTGACTCAGGGTGTAGCAATCACCTGAGTGGCAACATAGCTTTGATGGCTGATTTGGAGAATAAGGTAACTAATCATTTAGTTCAAACAGGTGACAATACAAAGCACAATGTGAAGTCAACTGGATCAGTGAAGGACAAGGATGGAAGTACTCTCTTGAGTAAGGTTTTGTATGTTCCTACAATTCCAAAGAATCTGATAAGTGTAGGACAAAATGCGGTTATGAAGTTAGGTTCACTAATGAAGGAGTTTTTGTGGAAGACCCTAGCAATGGATATAAACAAATTGTTTCAGGGAAGAAAGAAGGAAGATTTTTGACATTGAAGATTCAAGGTAATGTTGGTCATGCCTTGTTCACCTATGGAGGACATAAGATCTCTGAGTTAGGTCTTTGGAACAAAAGGCTTGGACATTTTAATGAAAGAGCTATTAAAGATATGATTAACAATGGTTCAGTGCTTGGATTGCCTAATGTTGCAGGTCAACATATGACATACAGATGTGAGGCATATCAATTAGGTAAGGCTCATAAGCAATCTTATTCCAAGCATGGTTTTATGTATTCAGAGAAGCTTGAGTTTGTACACACAGATGTGTGGGGGCCATCAAAGGATTTCCGTATTAATGGTTCAAGGTATTATGTGATTTATGTTGATGATGCTACCAGATGGGTCACTATCTATGTGATCAAAGATAAATTAGAGGTATTCAACACATTCAAGCATTATCATGTGTATGCAGAAAGAATCGCAGGTCAAAAGTTGAAGAGACTAAGGTCAGATGGAGGTGGAGAGTATTTCTCTAATGAGTTCAGTGATTACTTGTGGAATGCATGTATAAAAAGGGAGGTTACTTGCAAGTACTCTCCTCAACAAAATGGTGTAGCAGAAAGGAGGAATAGAACTCTTGTTGAGTTTGCAAGATCCATGATGAAGGAGAAAAATTGTCCCAATTATTTATGGGCTGAGGCTGTAAATAGAGCTACATATTTGGTCAATAGGTTACCATGTAAAGCTTTGCAAGGTATGACACCATATGAGGCATGGTGGGGTAAGAGACCTACTCTAGATCATTGCAAAGTATTTGGATGTTTGGAATATGCATATGGGCCATCTCAATTGAGGCACAAATTGGAACCTAAAGCTGAAAAGTATGTGTTCATTGGATATGATGATAAGCAGATGGGATATAGGTTGTGGAGTCCATCCACAAAACAATTCCTTGTGTCAAAAGATGTTACATTTGATGAGCAAGGTACTTGATATGCAGGTACAATCAATATTTATGCAGGTGATGAAGAAGTTATGAATCAAAAGAAAGGTAAATCAAAGGTTCAGATATTTGATGAAGAGGAGAACAATGAAGTACACGTTGAAGTTCAAGAAGTGCCAAGGTTTGATCCAGAATGTGACGAACCAGAAACATCAAGAAGTGGAGAACTTAGAAGGTCATCAAGACACAAATGGCAACCTAGAAGGTATAGCTATGACACTTCTTTTTTGGCTATCAAAGATTATGTTTATATGATAAAGGAAGATGAAGACCCTTCTACATATGAAGAGGCAAAAGGTAAGGAAAATTGGGAGAAAGCTATGCAAGAAGAGTATGATGCATTGATGGAGAATGAGACATGGGATTTGGTTCCTAAACCAAATAGTCCGAAGATCATTGGATGCAAATGGGTCTACAAGACAAAGAGGTTTGCAGATGGAAGTGTGTCTAGGTATAAAGCTAGACTTGTTGTGAAAGGGTTTGCTTAGACATATGGTATAGATTATGATGACACCTATAGTCTTGTGGCCAAGATGACAACCATCAGGACACTCATAGCTATTGTTGCATGTAAAGGTTGGAAATTATGTCAATCAGATGTGAAGAATGCTTTTCTAATTGGGTATATTTCAGATGATGTTTTCATGGAGCAACCACAAGGATTCAGAGATGAAAGGTATCCAGATCATGTATGTAAGCTCAAGAGAGCTTTGTATGGTTTGAAGTAGGCCCCAAGGACATGGAATTATAGACTTGTGAAGTTTTTGAAGGAACTTGGTTTTCAAGTATGTAAAGCAGATAGTAGCTTGCTTGTTAAAGCAAGTGATGATGGGTTCATTCACATGTGCATATATGTTGATGATACAATTCTTATAGGTATAGATGAGAAAGGAATTCAAAGCCTAAAGAAGCAAATGGAGAAAGAGTTCCAGATTAGTGATTTGGGAGATTTGTCATATTTCTTGGGCATGGAGATCTCATACACTCAACATGGAGTGTATGTAACTCAAGAAGGGTATTTGAAAAACTTGTTGATCAAGTTTAAAATGGATGATTGCAAGGTAGCACCTACTCTAATGGAAGTGAATCACAAATTGAGCAGATATGGAGGAGAAGAATTCAAGGACATGAAGCTATATCAAAGTTTGGTTGGTAGTCTGATCTATGCTACATTAACTAGGCTTGACTTGTCATATGTAGTTGGAGTATTATCTTAATTCATGCATTGTCCTAGGAAAGAACATTGGGTTGTAGGACAAAGAGTGTTGAGGTACATTAAGGGTACACTCAAAGAAGGTTTGTATTATGGTTTAACATCAGATACAAACATCAAGATATATAGTGATACAGATTGGGCAGGTAATCTTGATGATAGGAGATCAACTTATGGATACTTGTGTTATGTGGGAGATAAGTTAATTTCATGGTGTTCAAAGAAGCAACATACAGTTGCTTTATCATCCACAAAGGCTGAGTACAAAGGAATGGTTGAAGCTGCAAAGGAAGTGATATGGATTAAGGCTCTTATGAAGAGTTTTGACATCATTCAGAGTACACCCACTATTCATGGAGATAACATGAGTTCATTGTATTTAGCTGCTAATCCTATTTTTCATGCCAGGACTAAACACATTGAGATTCAGTATCATTTTCTAAGAGAGAAGGTGATGGATAAGGAGATTGAAGTTATACATACTTCAAGAAAAGATCAAATAGCTGATATGCTAACCAAAAGCTTAGATGGACCAAAGCTACAGAGATTCAAAGACATGGAAGGTATAAAGAAGATAGAGAAAACCTCAATTGATGATTGAGGGGGAGTTGTTGGAGCAAGAAAATCAACAATTGAAGTTTTGATAAAGTTTTGAAGTCAAGGATTGAAGAAAAGATCAAGTCATGAAGCATGAAGAAAGTATATATTCAGAGAATGAAGATATGTATACATATGTACATTAACTTAGAGTTAGCTGACTTATACTTTTGTATAGTTATGAGATTGTATATATTTGCCTATATATACAAGGAAAAATGTTAGGGCAAATATGAGAGAGTGTGAGAGAACAAGTTTTGAAGAGGATTAAAGATAGCTCTCTCATCCAGATGTAAAACTTTTCAGTAATGAAGAAAAGTTGCACCTGATTTTTTTGTGTGTTCTCCTTCTGTGCTTGATCATTTCAAGAATCCTTTTGTAGGTATCTAATTCCATAGTTAATGAGTCTATGGTTAAAGTTTGAGAGCCTAATTGTAAACATGCTGTGAGAATTATGAATAAGAACATTCATATGTGAGGAAGTGTTGAGTGTCTTCTAAAACGGGCGCAATCTCGATGGTCAAAGAAATGGTTAGTTCTCAGTGCACAGTGTAAAGTTTTGCACAAATTAGGAGTCAAATCTAAGTTGGAAGGTAAGCCATCTATGGCTAAAAGCATTTGCATAAACAGATTCTAGTTTGGGAGAACCAAGCTTTAGAAGTTGCAGGTGTCAAAGTCGACTGTAAAGAACTATAGTTTTAGACATAGGTGACTTGTTGAGATCATTTATCAAGATCTACTGAGTCTTTTGGAATGATTTAACTTGAAGGAGGTGCACAAACTATAGGCAACACTTTGTACAAAGTTTATAAAAAACTTTACACATTTGATAAGTCAATGAATGAGTTGTGTGCAACAAAGGTTTTGTGTTGTCATTTTCTTCAGAGTTTGTTCAAGATTTTGGTAGTTGAGTATTGATCCTCCAAATTGGTGAAGGTTTTAAGTTATTCTTGATCTAGAGGTGCTCTAACTTCAAGAATAGCTTGTTCTTTTGGAGATTAACACTCTCCATTACACCCTTTCAAGAACTACAAGAAAAAATAAGGAATCTTCAAGAAAATCATGGAAGCATTCAAGTGAATCAATGACCTAGTTCATCCGTCATGAAGGAACCCAAGATTTGCATGCCATAAAAGTTTGATGGTGATCACGTGAAGTTCCATAGATTTCTCCAGCAAGATAATTTGTACATTTGTATGCAAACTGATAGATACCCTGATGAGGCATCCAAGGTCAATTTTATTTGGACCTTGCTTTGTGGTCAAGCATTATCATGGTTCATCCCAATCTTGGAGAAGAACATGGCAGTACTTCATGACTATGAGGGGTTTCTCCAAGAGCTCACAGCCACATTTGGACATGCAGACACGAGTTGAGTGGTAAAAACAAAACTATGGAAGCCACGTCAAGGTAACCGCCTTGCCTCTACCCATGCATCAGAATTGAGGCAATTGATATGCAATCTCACTTGGCATGAAGATTACTTCATAAGACAATTTAAATGGGGTTTAATACATGATGTGAGGGACCTTCTACTCATTATGTTGGATGTTAAAACATTGAATGAATACATCACCGAAGCCATTCAATGTGATAACCATCTTTGGAAAGGAAACAAGAAAAAGAAGTAGAAGGAAGAATTTTCCAATGGAAACCCTACCAACCCATTCCTAGATCGGAGTTTGTGCTTGAACCTATTTAATAGATGTAATTAGGTTCTAGCCTCTAACCCCACAAGAGAAACAGAGAAGGAGAGATAAAAAGTTATGCCTCTATTGTGCTAACCCTAGCCATATTACACATAATTGTCCCAACAAGAGAACAAACTCTAGAGTCGCAGTCACCCTTGTAGAGTAGGGAAATGTGGAAGTCCAACTTTAATGGAGATCGTCAAACTAGACCATGATATAAGAAAGGGTCTCATAATTCTAGTAACACCAATAGAAACATGTCTCTCCCGTGTCAACTTAATCATGCCTAAGAAGAACCTTTCCCTTATAGCCCAACTAGATTGAGGAGCCCCCTCATTTTTTATTGATGAAGGATTGGTTAAGAAACACTGGATTCAAATACTTGAAAAGAATAAACAAGTGGTAGTTGAAGTAGTAGGCGGACCATCTCTAGCATCTGAGAATCTTACCATCAAAACCACATTATTAAGAGTACACCTTGGTGAGCATGGTTGCCACATATAGTTCAATGTAATATCAAGTCCAATAAATCTTCTTATCAGTGGAATGCCTTGGGTAAAGAAACATAATCCATACATTAATTGGGAAAAGAATTAAATCACTCATCCAGATATCCTAAAGAACTCGACATATGTAGGAGCCAAAAAGCCTTTATACATGCAGTGAACGAACCGAAATATATGATATATGCCATACCAATGCAAGAGTCCAAGAAAGATGATCTAGTGAAGCTAACCAACTAATACCAAGGTTTTGAAGATTTTTTTGAAAAGAAAAATGTAGATATCCTCCGAGAGCACATAGCTTATCATTGCACCATAGAACTTCAAGAGGGAGAACCATTTTGAATATGTAGTTATGCCATTCGGTCTTACAAATGCTTCAACCATCTTTCAACATATGATGAATGATAAACTTTGAGAATATTTAGATGATTTCATGGTAATATGCCTTGATGATATCTTGATATTGTCCAAAAATGTAGATGATCATGAATGTCATGTAAAGATAGCTCTAGAGAAGCTAAGAGAAAAAGGTCCATATGCTAAATTGGAGAAGTGATCTTTCCATCAAAATGAAGTTGCATTTTTAGCATACATTGTCTTAG
This sequence comes from Ceratopteris richardii, assembly GCA_020310875.1. Taxonomy (NCBI): domain Eukaryota; kingdom Viridiplantae; phylum Streptophyta; class Polypodiopsida; order Polypodiales; family Pteridaceae; genus Ceratopteris; species Ceratopteris richardii. The sequence goes on from CM035418.1 coordinate 7,588,118, forward strand.
AGAAAGGAAAGTTTATGGACCCTAAGAAGACCGAGACAATCCTTGATTGGCAACCACCTTCATGTGTTTGAGATGTACAATGTTTTGTAGGTTTCGCCAACTTTTATAGGATATTTATCACGGATTGCTTCTAGATAGTGACACCACTTATAAAGCTTATAGGAAACACGAAATTCTCATGGACCAAAGAAGCAGAAAAAGCCTTTTAGACCTTGAAATCAACATTCATCACTACTTCAATTCTACTTCATCTTGATTCTATCAAGCTTTTCTTCCTAGAAATAGATGCATTAGGCTTCGCCTTAGGGGCCATTCCATCCCAACATGGAGATGATGGACACCTATATCCAATCGCATATTCTTCAAGGAAATTCTCCCCTCTAGAGAATAATTATAAAATCCATCATAAAGACCTTCTTGTGATAGTGGATGCATTTGATACATGGCATCAACATCTAGGAGCGGCTCATAACATTACTGTTTATACAGATCATAAGAATTTAGAGTATTTTATGACCACCTTCATCTTCAATAGAAGGCAATCTTGATGGGGTAACTTTTTATCTAGGTTCAACTTTGGCATCACATGCCATCTAAGACACCAACAATGTCAATCAGATGCCTTGTCAAGAAGACCTTATCTTGCACCAAAGGAAGGCAAGGAGGCCTTTGATCAACAAGAGAGTGTGTTACTCAAGTGTGAACATCTCTAGTTAGTAGTTATCTCTTCAAGCCATCATGAAGATTCAGCCTTGACTCATTTTATTCATGAGACTCTAACACCTGATGAATTGTTTTGTAATGTCAAGCAGAAAATTTAAGAAGGAGAAGTTCAAGAAGTAAATGAGTTCCAGGGAAAGGATGGGTTACTATTCTATAAGAACCTATTGTATGTCCCTGTAGGAAATTCCAAGATCCAAGTAGCTCAACAACATCATGAAAACCTTGCAACAAGACATTTTGGAGTGAATAAAACAATATCAAGGGATTTTTGGTGGCCTCAAATGTGGAAGGAAGTCAATGAATAAATTTCGAACCTATGACACTTGCAATAGATCTAAGGTGCCATGACATAAACCTCATGGTCTCTTGCAACCTTTAACTTTTCTAGAAAGGCCATGGGCTTGATTATCTATGGATTTAATCACATATCTACCAAGGTCAGATAAGTATGATGCCATTCTTATTATAGTGGATAGATGTAAAAATATGACAAAATTCATTCCAACTACCAAGTCAATCATAGGTGCAACCATTGCTAGTGTTTTTCTAAGATACATCTTTAGGCTTCATAGATTGCTTGATGATATTTTCAATGATCGAGGTCCACGATTCATAGCCAAATTTTGGAGCAGCCTTTACAAGCTCCTTGAAAATATCTATAGCCAATCATCCACAGATTCATAGACATATAGAATGGGTGAATATAGTCTGAGAACAATATCTCCATCGCACCATCAACTATCATCAAAATGATTGGTTTGAGCTTTTACCCTTTGTAGAGTTTGCCTATAACAATAGTGTTCATACACTACCAAGTAGACTCCCTTCTTTGCAAACTATGGACAACACCGAAGGATGGATATACAACTCTCAAATAATGTTAAGAACCCAACTACTAGAGATAAGTCAAAGTACCTCATGGATATTCACAAAGACCTCGAGGAAGACATCCATAGAGCTCAAGAACAATATCAATATTATGCAGATTAGCATCATGTTCAAAATCCATCCTATCACATTGGGGATAAAGTATAGTTACTCAAAAATAAATTGTATACTTCAAGGCCTTGTGCAAAGCTAGACCATTAGAGATTCGATATGTT
>CM035418.1:7594943-7612443 GCA_020310875.1 Ceratopteris richardii
GATTTAACTATATAATTAAAGAAATAAATCACATGTTAAATGTAAATAGTAATAAAAATAATTAAAAAATGAATTTTCATTAATTAGTACCATATACACAATTCAAAACATAACTAAAATGAGAAAATAAATAGAGATAAAAAAAATATGTTTATCAATGTAAAATATATATCCAATGTAATATATTAGTCATCATGATCATCCTTATCCACATCATCCTATAAGTCCTCATCATCATGATCATTCTGATCATCATGATAATCTTCATGATCTGATGTATCTGCAGTGGCCTCATGGGTAGAGGTGTGAACACTCTATGACGATGGAGATCATCCTGCTTGTGTCAATCTCTCCACCTCATCCATATGTGCCTCTCCATAATACTCCTATGTTACATATAAAAAACATAAATAAATAAAATATATAACACATCAATAAAAATAAAATAATTCTATGAAATCTAATAATACTCACAAAAGCATCTGGATGATCTTGCATGTACATGAAACAAATAAAAAAGATCAATGATTAGTGTTTAGACTAAATAAGAAATATAGTTTCAATAATACATATACTTACAAATGTAGCTACAAAACCATGATGGCCCATTTGGACTAAACGTGATGTATGACCAGATTCAACTCTCTTCTTTGTAGTAGCCTGCATTTATTTAATGAAACAAAAATACATAGATTAAGTATAAAACATTTATAAAACATATGAGAATTATAAGTCACAGTAATATAAACTATTAATTTGTATACCTTTTACTGAGGAAAAAATTCCTGAAGATGAATCTGTCTATGAAAAACCCACCATGTCTCAAGTGGTATACTTGTATGCAATGAGCCAATGCAAATAATGAATGAATATGAAATGATCAGAGGGAGTTAATGATAGGTTGTGAAAGAAAGGTAATTTTATTTTAATAATATTCTATTTTTTCACATATATGTATATTAGTTTCTCTTTAATAATTTGATTTTTATTATAAGTTTGAATGTTCACTAATCTCTAGGGTTTTGGACAGCATATTAGATTCAAAATGATTGATTGTTTAAGTAAAATAGAGGATTCTATCATTGTTGATTCTTTCAAGCAACTATCTTATGCTAGCTCAAAAGATACAAAACTTATAGATAGCGAACTTGCCTAGCTAGGAACCATCGTTGGTATCTAGGAAATATTGTTTTCTATGTTCAAACAGGTAAAAGAAAGTTTTTTTTAATGATATATTTTATTATTTTTTACCACATAATAATGAGTTTTTTGTTTTTTATATTTTGATAGGTTATTTTGAAGGTGGTTTGGTTTTGAGCTGAGTATAAAGGTAGTAATTCCACATTAGGAAGGGAATTATTTGAGTTTTGAGCAATTGATTCTTCAAAAATAATGCGATTAACTAAAGAACCATATATTCTTCCTAAGCATATTGAACAAACATTTTTTCATAAAAACCCTGATGCTCATCCTTGGTGGCAAGTCATTCATGTTCAACCTAGAGGTCGGTCATTCTTTGAACAATTTATTGTTACAGAGATCAGAGAAAGTCATGTTGGTGATTCATCATCGGATATTAATACATTGACATCCTAAAGAGAAATTAGAATCGTTGTACATGACAATGATAATAATCTACTTGATGAAGATGATAATACTCTATGTGTTGATTCTACTGATGATGAGAAGGAATTACTAGAAATCGATATTAGTCCATCAATAGATGATGTCATTTATGAGAACACAGATTTAACAATAGAAGAAATAAAAGAAATCATGTATGTATGCATATGTGTGTGTATATATGTGTGTGTATGTATATGTGTGTATATATATGTGTGTGTATATATATATTTGTATTCATTTGTGTTATATGTACACGTGTTAGTAAGCATATATGTATGTTTCATGTGTATGTATGTGTGTGCATGTGTTTGATATATGTACGCATATGTTTGTATGCACACACGTATGTATGCATAAGCATTTGTGTGATATATGCAATTGTGTTTATAGTTGCATATGCATATATATGTATACATGTGTGCATGTAGGCACCTATGTGTGATATGTATGTATCTACATGTGTGTTTTATATATATGTATGTGTATATACATGATGTGTATGTATCTTTATATGTATTATGGTCCTTGTTGATTCTAGTAGCTATATATAGAGGCATAAGGTTGGGAGGAGAGACATCTCTCTAGTAGGTGGTGGGAGGACTGGATGAAATGTATATATACTTCAACCATACGACAAACGCATATGGATATGGAACTACGAACACATTATGGTTGAAACTACCATATGTTGTCATCGAGATTCTTTGTGCTCTCCCACTTATGAAGACCTACAGGAAACACATTCAGTGAAGGGAGTCAGAATTCCCTCAGCAGTCCAAGATGCCTCAACAATATCAAAGGGTGTTCACATGCAAAGTTTGGAATAATTCAAGTAAATGCATAATAGCGATCAAAGTTGGTCAAACTTTGGTAATTAGGGTAAAAATTTCACTATGACCAAATTACATCAAAATCCATATACTTCTAAAGCCTATCAAAGGCATTCTATGGCCTGAATTTCACATGTAAATGGATTTTCTAGCACATTGATATGCCATGTGCATTTTATAAAAATGTAATTTCTCCACTTAGACCCTACAAAATCTTATATAGGAATTTTTGTCAACCATATGGTCCAGCATGTATAAAGATAATATGGCTACACCTTTGTACAAATTTTCAAGGCTATCAGAGCTTCTTAGACACCTTAGTCCATCTTTTAAACTTCCAAATGTAGTCAAACTTATACAGCAGAGATTCAAATGGGAGTTTTTTCAGCATATTCCTAAAGGAGGCATTTCAAAAGATAGCCCTCCAATTTTTTGTTGGAGATATATGTCTGCAGAAGCACGCGAACAACACAAGGAAGAAGAAGAAGCTTGGAGCACAAACACACAATACTGAATGTATTACTAGAGAATGTACAAAGATGAGTAGCCCATTAGGGCAATAGGCATATATACAAGCCGGAGGAAAAAAACCTCCTAAAGAGGGAAAAAAGTGCCCCGGCGGTCCTAGTGTGTTCACACACATCACTACCTAAATATATCAACAAATCCCCCCTGGGAGTGATGCGGTGAACAAGGAGCTGGCACTCATGTATAAGGTAGTGCCAAGCTATGTGGAAATCACTCCACAAAAGGAAGTAAGCCCAAAGCTTTGAGGAAAGCTTCAAACTTCTCCCTAGGCAGAGCCTTCGTGAAAATGTCTGTAATGTTCCCCTGCATGGGCACATATGCCAAGCTGATCTCCCCGACAGAGAACCTCTCCCTGACATAGTGATAATGCACCTCAATGTGCTTAGTGCGAGCATGGAACACAGGGTTCCTCGCAACTGCCAATGCGCTCTCATTGTCAGTGAGATGGTGGTGGCAGAAGACTGACCAACACCCAAATCAGCCATAAGGCGTCTGAGCCACACACACTCAACAGTCGCTGTGAAAGCTGCCCTATACTCAGCGTCACAACTGGAAGTGGCCACAGTAGGCTGCTTCTTGCTCAACCAAGATATACATGAGCTACCAAGCATGAAGCAAAAACCATTGGTGGACACACGAGTGTCATAGCAACCAGCCCAATCTGAGTCAGAAAAAGCATGCAAGTCTGGCGGTAGTGATCCCCCCTTGGGATAAAACAACCCAAGTAGCCGAGTACCACTCAAGTAGCGAAAGATGCACTTAACCGCCTTCCAATGCGTGACTCCTGGGCAATTCATAAACCTGCTCATTTGTGAGACAGCAAACTGAATATCTGGCCGGGTAATGCATAAGTAAATCAAGCATCCAACAGCCTGCTGATAGAGAACATCATCAAATGCATCTCCAACATCATGAAGACTCAATCATAAACCTGTCTCCATAGGAGTGGCAATAGGCTTACAGTCTTCAAGGCCAAAACATTGCAATAATGTGTCAATATATTTCGTTTGACACAAAGCCATTCCACCATCAACTTGCATAAACTGAATGCCCAAATAGTGATGCAAATGCCCCAAATCAGACATCTCAAATGAGGCATGCAAATCAGCCTTGAAATTAGCAATATGCTTCTCAATAGGACCAGTGAGTAGCATGTCATCAACATAGACAACAATGATCAGAAGCACATCATTAGCACACTTAACATATAAGGTGCTTTCAGTTGGACTGTTCTCAAAACCATGTGCAACCAGATAGGCATGTATCTTCTCATACCAAGCACGTGGTGCTTGCTTTAAACCATATAATGCCTTCTTTAACCTGCACACCTTGTTTTCATGCCCTTTCTGCACAAAGCCACAGGGCTAAAAAACATACACTTCTTCATGCAAGTCACCATTCACAAATGTTGTTTTAATGTCCAACTGATGTACATTCCAACCATGATGGGCTGCAAGTGCGCAAATGCTCCGAACAGTAGTCATACGGCATGTAGGTGCAAAGGTCTCATCAAAACCAATGCCTCTTTCATGCGCATAACCCTTTGCAACAAGCCTAGCCTTATACCTGTCAACTGTAGCATCACGTTTACGCTTCAACTTGTATACCCACTTAGTGCCAATGGCCTTCTTGCCAGGAGGCAAGTCACATAAAGACCATGTACCATTCTTCATTATAGCATCATATTCAGATTGCATAGCAGCCATCCAATTTTCTGAATTTTGTGCTTCATCAAAAGAAATAGGCTCATTCTCATCACAGAGGCTAGACACAGCCATAACATAGCAATCTGATGCAAAGGAGGCACTATGAGAACCTGAACGAGTACGATATGACAAACGTGCATCTAATTTGCTGTCACGCAAAGTTTGCACCAGCCATTTTGGCATAGTTTTTGCCTGCTCAATATCAACTCTCTCATCAACAAGTGCATCATGTAAATCTGCATCAGAAATGGAATGATCTGCATCATCATATGAAACCTGCAAAGGCTGAGAAGTTGCCTCATTAGGACCAGCACTAGACTGTCCACCTGTAAAAAGAGGCATCAAAGTATCATACATGTCTTTAGAGCTAACAGATGTCTCCTTAGTACATGAAAGTAATGGCTGAATAGCATCTTCCACAAAGACAACATCACGGCTAACTAGAATGCGTTTAGTTTGTGGATGATACAGACGATAGCCTTTACTTTCAGAACTGTACCCAACCAAAATACATTTTACTGCCTTATCATCCAATTTTATGCGATGTTGCTCAGGCATTAGTGCATATTCCAAACAACCAAAAACCCGCAAATGAGCAACATATGGATTGCGATCATGCCAAGCCTCATATGGAGTGATAGACTGTAGCGCTTTAGTGGGACACCTGTTAAGTACATATGCTGCACACATGACAGCCTCAAGCCAGAAACTATGTGGTAAAGCCTGACTCTTGACCATACACCTCGCCATCTCCATGAGTGACCTGTTCTTCCGTTCAGCAACTCCATTCTGTTGAGGTGTATACGGCACTGTACACTGGTGTTTTATCCCACGTTCAGCCAGAAATGCATTAAAATCAGAAGACATATATTCGCCCCCTCGATCAGAACGGAGGGTGCCCATTTTACATGCTGATAGATTTTCAACCAAAACCAAAAACTGTTTGAAGCACAAAAACACTTCGAACTTTGCCTTCAATGGATATACCCATGCATGCCTGGAAAAATCATCAATGAAAGTCACGAAGTAAAGATAGTTTCCAAAAGAAGGTGTCTGCATAGGACCACTGCGTAGCCCGAACTGAACCATCTTTTGGAAAGGAGGAACGCTGCATTTTGCCCAAAATACAGCCTTCACATACATGTTTTCCAAGTGCCTCAAGCTTGGGCAAAGAAGACACCATATCAGATTTCTGTAGGCGTAGCAAACTAGCAGAATTCAGATGACCAAAGCGTGCATGCCAAAGCTTTGCATCTGAGATAGCCTGAGAATCATGAATTGCACATGCCGAATCATTCACAGATCTTTCATAGTCTATGAGCTTATACAGCCCACGACATAAAATGCCAGAAGCAATAATCACATCGCCATTTGACAGATCATGAACTGTACATCTATCATCAACAAATTTCACAACCAAGCCAATCTTGGCTAATGCAGAAACTGATAACAGATTCTTCTTGATCCCCGACACAAATAAAGCATCTGACAAGGTGAAAGAACTACCATCAGAAGTAGTCAGAATGATCTTACCAACTCCCATAACAGGATAAGAGGAGTTGTTGGCGCATGTGATAGTATTCCCTGTAGGGGTAGGCTCGAGTGAAGAGAAGAAACTGTGCTGCGAGGTGATATGTTTGGTCGCCCCACTGTCAAAGTACCGAACATCTGAGTCCACTGCAGACATGCACTGCTCATGAGAAGATGGGTCAAAACTGCAAACAGTAGTAAACGCCCATTCTTCTTCCTGCACAAGATTAGCAGACTCTGTTTTTGGTGTAGAGGCTTCTGCAACAACCATTCCAGCCTCCTTTTTCTTTGCCTCTTTTGCAGCTAGTTTTGGACAGTTCTTTATGATATGATCATTCCCTTTACAGTACTTGCAAAACAATTTCTGCTTCTCTGATTTCTTCTCATCTTTATCCTGGTTCTTCGAATGTGCAACATTTGCAGATTTCTGCTTACTAGTAGAAGAGCTCCATTTTCCTTTGTCCTTCTGACTAGACAGGAAAGCTTGATCTCCAACACGCATAATGGACCTGTTCTGCCTGGAATGATCTTCTTGCAACAGAACAGAAACTAACTCCTCAAATGATAAGGCATTTGGATTGCCTTTCATCATCAACCGAAGAGTAGAAGCAAAACTCTGATATGAATCAGGAAGACCATTCAGAACGGTCTGCACAAGTGAGCTATCTGGTATAACCTCATCAGCAGAAACCCATTGTTCCTTCAAATCTTTGATCTTTGTTAGGAAATAGTCCATAGAATCACCTTCATTCATGTGCTCACTCTCCAACTGTTTTCAGAGATAAGCAACACGAGCCTCATTCCTAGCTTGATACAATGTGGTAAGTGTATCCCAAGCATCCTTAGCTGTTCTGCAAGAGCGAATATGAGGAATAATGGCACGTTTGATAGACAAAGCTATCAATGCATGTGCCTGGGCATCTCTGCCATCCTAGCGAATCTGCTCTGCAATAGGTGCAGCAGAAACAGCAGCACGAATAGGAATCTATGGAATATCATCTTCGACACCATCTTCATCAGCTCCAACACCCGTATTTGCAGTACCTGTAGTCAGAGGTGTAACAAGACGTCTTTCAACACCCTGCACAATGTTCCATAATCCTTTTGCAACCAATACATGTCGCATCATATAAGCCCACAATGGGTAAGTTGGTACCATCCAACTTATCCTCAACAGCCAACATACGGAATACATCACTGCTTTCAGCCATGGCCGGTGACTAAAATACCTTGATGTAGAAAATTGATTGTATCTCAAAAAGTTGAACGGAACTGCCCAGACGAGTTCTGCTAAACCTGTAGCAGACTTCGAGACGCTTATACTGGCGAACAGAAACAGGTATATATCTTTGGCACAAAAAGATGAAATAGCCTGCACAAGCACTGCGATAGTGCATTCGGAGGCCGAAACGAGCTCAGATCACGATTTCGGCACCACAGAGTGAAGCGGTTGTAATCTCGGAAACACCCTGAGTATGCTCACCAAAATTCATACGATTCTGAGATTGCAAACGGAGGAGTGTCGACGGCGCCCTAGATGAAGCGACGACCTGCTCTGATACCAATTGTTGGAGATAGATGTCTTCGGAAGCACGCGAACAGCACAAGGAAGAAGAAGAAGCTTGGAGCACAAACACACAATACTGAATGTATTACTAGAGAATGTACAAAGATGAGTAGCCCATTAGGGCAATAGGCATATATACAAGCCGGGGGAAAAAAACCTCCTAAAGAGGGAAAAAAGTGCCCCGGCGGTCCTAGTGTGTTCACACACATCACTACCTAAATATATCAACAACTTTCATCTTCATGAAAGGGTATTTGGAGGGTCAAGGAGCAAAAAATCCAATTTCCAAGGTCACCATAATTTTCTAGATTAAGCAAATCAAAGGCTTGCAGAGTTTCCACATTGAGAAAAATGATTCAACCATGTTGTAGGTCAAGATGAGCTCACATTCATGGGTAGAGATGCACCAAAGCTTAAAGAAAAGAGTATCCATATGTTTTCTCATCAGATAAGCTCATTTTGATGACCAAAGATCAATAATGCAAAGTCCTTCAAAAAATAATAGCTACTCTTATCTGAATTGATGTCAGCATTGATCCGACGATCGAGATCTTCCCGAGATCCAATGGTGGAGAATGAAGGTGCCTAATACTTTCTCCTTTGATATAGATATCATATAAAGAATCAATCCTAGCCATCCATCTGATAAATCCAATGGTTATAATCAAAAGCAATTGATTTTAGGGTTGTGAGTTGATTTCTCTAGATCCAAGTGCCCAAATTCATTAAAAAAACTATAAAATCCCCCCTCCAACTTCATGGAGCATCATTGTTAGGAATCCATAGGGACCTTGATATCACATGATTTCCTTGAGAGGATCACCCTAAGTTGAGCGTGTGAGGATCCAAGCTGGGCTAGTATGAGCATAGTTCCTAGAAACAATTTTAAGTTAGAACTCCAAACTAAGATAGGCTCATAAACCCAATGGTTTCTCTGTCTTTGCTCATCCCCAATGGATCCTATGAGTGAGTTAGAGTTGGTTTTATGAGTCTTAGAGTTCTTTAGGTAGACGTTATGCTCCTAGAAAGATATAGGGTCAATGAAGTGGAACTTATTCTCTCATGTGTGACATTCGGTTGAACTTTCATGGTGGAAGGGTCATGCAGACAACCTTTGACCATTAGAATGCCTAGCTTGACATACCACAATGCTCATGTACATGTATCGCATTACAATCTCATTTAATTCAAGTCTCTTATCTTTTCTCTCTTTTCTCTTATGTGTTTTTATATGTTTCCTTTTAACTTTTTCTATGTGTGGGAAGGCTCCGCAATCTTGCATTGAACCAATGAGGATTATCCATTGAGATTGTGAGGATAAGTTTCTAAAATGATAAACCATGACCCACATGCATGCATACTATCCACAAACACCCATGCATATGCTTCAATTTTGAAAGTGTATAAGAAGCTCCAGTTTTTATCATTCTTCCTTTTGAAATCAATTCATGTGTATGGTTTTCTTTTGTTCTCATCATGCATACATACCATCCACAAGAACCCGTGCATATGAACTATATTTTGAAAGTGTATAAAAAGCTCCATTTTGGACTATTCTTTCATTTGAAGTTGATTCATGTGTATGGTTTTATTTTGCTCTCATCATTCATGCTCATGGATTTAGCTTGCATTCATATGCATCCCTTCCCATAATCAAATCATCACATCTCTCCTCTCCATACCCAACTTCACCTTCACCTTCACATTTTGATCACATAAAGCTTCCAACACTCACTAGCTTCATACACCCTACATGTGCAGTGACTCGACCCGATCCACCCGGATTGCATCACCTCCACAATGTGTGTGTGTACGTATATATATATATATATATATATATATATATATATATATATATATATATATATATATATATATATATATATATATATATATATATTTATATGGAGGGGTGGTTCTTGACCCATCACGAACCCCTTTTCCTAACTTTACTTGTACTTGATTGTCACATCAGATTAGGTTTCTTGAGTGCACGTTTTTTTTCAAGGCTGAGGTCAATATGTTGTATTCTATGTGTTATTTACTAGATTCACAAACACACACAACACACACACACATATATATATACATACACATACACATACACATACACATACACATACACATACACATACACATACACATACACATACACATACACATACACATACACATACACATACACATACACATACACATACACATACACATACACATACACATACACATACACATACACATACACATACACATACACATACACATACACATACACATACACATACACATACACATACACATACACATACACATACATACACACATATATACATATACACATATACATATGCATACACATACACATACACACAAAGACATAGACACAAACACAAACACAGACACACATACACACACACACACAGACATAGACATAGACACAGACACAAACACAGACACATACACCTATGCCTACCCCTATGCCTACCCCTACCCCTACCCCTACCCCTACCCCTACCCCTACACCTACCCCTACTCCCACGCCTACACGTATGCCTACCCATACCCTACCCATACCCCTACCCATACCCCTCGCATACCCCTACCCATACCCATACCCATACCCATACCCATACCCATACCCATACCCATACCCATACCCATACCCATACCCATACCCATACCCATACCCATACCCATACCCATACCCATACCCATACCCATACCCATACCCATACCCATACCCATACACATATACATAAACATACCCATATCCATACACATACCCATACCCATACACATACACATACACATACACATCCACATACACATACACATACACATACACATACACATACACATACACATACACATACACATACACATACACATACACATACACATACACATACACATACACATACACATACACATACACATACACATACACATACACATACACATACACATACACATACACATACCCATACGCATACCCATACGCATACCCATACGCATACCCATACGCATACCCATACGCATACCCATACGCATACGCATACGCATACCCATACGCATACGCATACGCATACGCATACGCATACGCATACGCATACGCATACGCATACGCATACGCATACGCATACGCATACGCATACGCATACCCATACGCATACGCATACGCATACGCATACGCATACGCATACGCATACGCATACGCATACGCATACGCATACGCATACGCATACGCATACGCATACGCATACGCATACGCATACGCATACGCATACGCATACGCATACACGCAAGTAACACATACACATGTACATTCACTGTTACAAATGCTCTTAAGACACAGGTGTTCCACACTGTCATCTTAGCATTCACACAACAATAATTCACATACATAAACACAATGAGCAAGATAACTTCACTTCCCAATGGATAGAAGTTGAAGGACTAAAGGTATCCCAAATCTACAACATATAAAATCATAAATGAACTTCCCAATATCTTGTGCTATTTTCCTTTTTGTGCTAGCTTCTTCCGCCCATCTATTCATGTAGTCCACTACCATAATGATGTACTCCTTCCCTGAGCTTATCCTTGGTAGGGGTCCAATTGCATCGATTCCCCATTTCTCGAATGGCCCATAAGATATGACTGGTGTCCTTGGTTGATGCATATGTCTCTTATTCCCTATAATCTGACATTTATTGCATGTTTTACACCAATATTGAACATCTTTATGAAGTTTAGGCCATGTATACCCTGCTTGAAGTACTTCCCTTATTGTTATTTCATGTGAGAAGTGTCCTCCACATGCATCATCATGACATGATTCTAGAATGCTCTTTATTTCATCCGATGAGGGGACCCTTCTAAGGATAAGATCCTTGCCTTTTTCATAGAGATGATCTCCTATGAGCTGGTACTGTAGAGCCTTCTTTGCTACTCTATGCCTTTGTACCTTGTTTAGGTGCTTGGGTGGTTCTCTAGTCTCAAGAAATTCGATGATATCTTCTATTCCTTCTTGACCTACAAAACTGTTGTCTCCCAGCCTCATGGATGCTATAAAACCATCAAATTGCTCATTTGCTAATGCATTTGCTTCCTTATTTTAGCTCCTTGGTACATGACATATTTGAATATTATCAAATTGTTTTAATAAGACTCTTACCCTTTTCAACCATTCAAACAACTTTTGGCTTTTGCAACACCAAACATCTTGCAATTGCTTAATTATCAACATTGAGTCTCCTTTGCTAATCAATCTTTTGATACCATTTTGGACACATTCATGCAAGGCCTTACATAGTGCTGCATACTCTGCTTCATTATTTGAATGAGCATTAGGAAGAATTATACCTTTCTTGAAGATAAGCTGTTTGTTTTGGTCATAGATTAGAAACCCTCCTGTTGCTTTGTTGACCTGCTTCTTATATGCACCATCAAGTGTATTCTTGAAGTTCAAGAACCCGTTTAGCTATTCTAGATGAGATACTCATATGTTGTATCACATATGGGAATGCATGATCTGTTGTAAGAACAATGAAAGCCCTAGCAAGAAGGTAAGAACAAAATTTCCTTACTCTAAACATGAGTGCATGCATGAGTTTCTCTGCCTCTATGTATCTCTTCTCATTTTCTTTCATTACCTTGCTAGCAAAGTAGGCAGGACGCATGTGAGATATTTTCGTATCCTTCTGAAGTAACACTACTTTGATTGCTTCTTCACCTGTGCTTGGACACACATAGAAGATCTCTTCCATATTTAGGTGCATCAATGTGGGTAGAGTGCTGAGTACTCTTTTGATTTCTTCAAAACATTCAGTATGGATATCATGCAAAGATACTATCTTATGCAAGCTTATGTAATGGAGATATGATTTCAGATAGAAGGTGGATAAACCGTGACATGTAGCGTACCTTTTGTACAAAAGTGAGGGTTTTCTTTGTTGTTGTTGGAGGAGGTAGAGCCAATAAGTCTTTCACTTTGGATGGATCAACTTGAATCCCCTTTTCTGATATGAGATATCCGAGAAGAACTACTTCCTTTTCGGCAATATGACACTTATCAAGATTCAATTAACCCCCAAGCTCATCCAATCTTTTTAAGCCTTCTTCAACCTTTTGACAATGTATAGATCTAGTACTATATATGCAAAATTCTTCCAAGTACACCCTTATGGATGATCCAAAGAATGGTTAAAAAACATAGTTCATAAACCTTAAAATGTTGTAGGTGCATTAGTGAAGCCAAAAGGCATTACTCGATAAGCAAAGCATCCCCCTGGTGTAATGAATGTGGTATTCCTTTGATCCTCCTCGGCTATCCGAATTTGAAAGTACCCTGAGTATCCATCACATATAGTATACCTTTCATGACCTACCGCTTGATTTAAGATTTCATCTTGGAAAGGTAGTGGAAAATGATCTCTCTTTGTTGCTGCATTTAAGGGTTTATAATCTACACACACCCTCCATTTACTGTTCTTCTTTGAGGTAACTACTATTGGAGACACCCATTCTGAATTTGATACAAGGTAAACGAAACCAGCTTTTATGAGTCTATTTATCTCATTTAGTAGAGCCTCTTGTTGAAGTGTGTCGATCCTTCTAAGCTTTTGTGCCACTGGCTTTGATTTTGACTTGATTTCGATATGATGTTCAATAAAAATTACACCTTGTATCTCATTATAATCTTTAACGAATAATTTGGGTACCTTTTGAGCATGTTGATATACATGGTCCTCTGAGGTGAGATCTTCTGCTAGCATCTTTTGGAGATCCGCTTTAGGCATGGAGTCCTCACTTTGTGGTTGTTGTAGATCATCCTCTTTGCCTCCATCTTCCTTTCCTTGAAAGATCACATGCATGACTTCAAGTATTGATGAATCTGGTTGTCGATTTCTCACTGCTAGAATCACTATCATAACAAGAACTCTCTTCATCCATAGTTTTTTCATACCTATGATCTTCCTTCTTCTGGTCCTTCAAATCATAGGTAAATGACTTTGTTCTATCATTTGGTTTGAGAACTAGAAGGCCAGAACCCCATTTTTTATCTGCTTTCACTATAAATAACCATGGATATCCCAATATGATAAGGTAGCCCTCCCCCTTTGTTTCAATGACATATATATCCAAAGCAACCTTTATATCACATATTGTAACTCTTAAATTTTCAATTACACCAACACATTTAACAACACTATTATTCGCCATTTTAGTTTGATATGCAGATGGTCCTCTCACATTGAATCCTAACCTATGCATTGTTTTTTCTATCATCACACACATCTGTGCTCCACCATCCAAAACCACATTTGAAATTCTTTTTCCTTTTACATATGCATCCATTATGGGTACCACATCATCACACACATTGACTCTTATAAGGTTAATTTCCTTATTTTTAGTCATCCTATTGCTCACTAGCTTGGACCATTCCCTCCTAGTTTTTGAAGATAGTTGGAGTAATTATGGCAAAGTGATAGTTGGTTTCTGTGTAGATATATCCTCAATCAGGTCATAAGGTTCAATACCCTTACCCAGAGGAAATTCTTCAATCGTGATCTTCCTCCTCGACCTTCTCTTTCTTTTATTAGCTTCTCCTTCTGCAACTCTTCCTTTCTTCGTTTGTGTACCCATGCTAGAATCTTCATCTTAAGATCTATCTTTGTCTTGGACCCTTGTCCTCTTGATTGGCATTGTATCCATGGTCTCTTGTTCCTTGGTTAGCTCTAAAAATTCACTTTCCTTTGGTCACCTTGAGCCATTGGATAGGTGGAATATTTGCTTGCGGTTGTTGTTGTTCCTGTGCATATTGTGGCGGCCTCCTCACAGGATACATATCGATTGGATTTTTACGAGGATGGGGACAATTATACATACCATGACCACATTCCTTGCAATTATAGGATATAAACTCTTGTGCTTGTCGTCGTTATCCTTGATTTTGTGCCCTTTGTGGTCTGTCTTGTTGGCTCCTCACCAAGTTGAGTGTTAGTTGTTCTAGCTGTTGTGTGAGTTCATGTAAGATATCTTATTGTGAAGCTTCTCCGTTCTCTACTTGTGCAGACGGTACTAGGGGAATAACATCCATATGCTCTACTTTTTCAACCTTTGAAGACTTAAACTTTAATTTTCTACAATCGACTCTCGCTATATCTACTGCCTCTTCAAAAGTCCTTGGAAATTGTGACTACACCTTTTGTTTCAGAGAAGGGAAGAGTCCTGAGATGAATCTATCCCTTTTCAAAAACTATGGAGCTACCTCATTATTCCACACACTAAAACTTGGATTCATAATTGAAAAAGTCTTCAAGAGTTACTTGCTTTAGTGAGAGCAATTATTGCCATAATTCTTTGGGTGTATCCTTTTTACAATATCACATTATAAATGCTTCACACATTGCTTCCTAGCTTTCTGTTTTGTGGTTTGATAGGTTGTTGTATCATACTCTAGCTTTTTCCTTTAGGAACAATTGGAAAGCCCTTAGCTTGATAGCGTCTTGATCCCTTCCTGAGACGAGGTATGCCATTTCCAAATTGTCCAAAAACTCTGCAGCATCTTCATCGGGTCTTCCATACAAGTGTGGGAAGATTGATGCCATGGTTGAACTTGAAAGTGGCTTAATTACAAAAGAATGAAGATCAAGACATCGAAACTAAGGGTATACTCTAAAACTGGAAACATAAATGGTTCTTGAGATTCAAGGATTTCTGCCAAACGCTCAACACCAAAATAATAGACTGTGTGTTATTGAAAGAATATCTTCTTACTGTATGTGATATGGACAAAAAGAAGGGGTCTTGCTTGATAAGGTTGGTTGGGACGAATGGGAAGATTTTGGTTATTGTAGTTTCGGAAGTTGATAAAATTAATTTCCTCAGTGAGAGCACCAGGTTATGAGAAGGACACTAAAGAAATGGCCTTTAACACTCCTTTAGTATTCAAGGTTATAAGCACGAATGGATGTGGTGGAAAGGAAGGATTTTTAGCTCCTCATACATTCACTTCACGCACATGCACAAAACACAAAGAGCACTCTTAGGATACAGGTGGTCCGCACTATTCTCTTAACACCCACACAAAATGAAAATGCTCTTAAGACACGAGTCTTCCACACTGCCTTCTTAGCATTCATGCAGGTAACACATACACATGTACATTCAATGTTACACCAAATGCTCTTAGGACATGCGTGTTCCACACTGCTCTTTTAGCATTCACACAACAATCATTCACATGCCTTCTTAGCTTTCATTCAGGTAACACATGCACATGTACATTCAATATTACACCAAATGCTCTTATGACACGAGTGTTCCACACTGCCCTCTTAGCATTCACACAACAATCATTCACATAAATAAACACAAGGAGCAAGATAAACTCACTTCCCAATGGATAGAAGTTGAAGAAAAAATATGAGGGTTTCGAAATGAGGAGGAATGTAGAAAAAGAATTAGAAGAAAGAGAACGGATGGGAGATAAAAGAGGAAAGAAAAGGTAGTTGGATTTAATAGGAAATAAAGCTCATATTCCAAAATATGGATACAAAGAATATGGGATACATAAAGGGAAAAGAGTGTATCACCTCTTCTGTAGCCAAGATCTCCACTTCCAAAGGGGTAGCACTATGATCACTGTAGTGCTGCTAGCATATACCTATACACCACTTACATGTTTTAAGGGCATCCAAGGGAGTCCTTTTATAGTCCTTTTAGAAAGATATTTAAAGATGATATTATTTCGGAGAATCTTCTAAATGTGACACTTATGTGGTAGAAAATACAACTTTGACAAAATCCTAGAACAGTTTTGATCATTCTAAGGTATGCACCTTATCCCATATAGTCATATCTTTGATAATTTCATGAAAAATCATAAAAATATTATAAATAGCACCTCCATTTTGTGGGAATGATCTTCATATCTGACTTTGGGCATTTGGAATATTATATGCTTGATTTTGGTTTCAAAACTCAATCATATGTATCGTATTTGTCAAGAATCTTTGTGTAGGACTCAAAAGTCTATGGTAGGGCTTGAGTCTTTGAAAAGTTTTATGGACTCTTTCAAAAGGGAGAGTGGTTCAAGCTTAAGTATTTGAATTTATAAAACTACTTTTCCCACTCCATATTTAACTTAGGATTTGATTCTACCATTCACTACAGGTAAGGATAGCTACTCTACTAGGGTGGGACCCACCTTATTCTTGGCTTTTTATTTCCCGCAAATACATATATTTATGGGTTCCATGAAGGTTTGAAAAATACAAATACTATAGGGGTACATATGTATACACAATACATTATTAAGGAAAGGTTTCAAAAAATATTCCCTCAACACATACTCATACACGTACACATACACATACGCATACACATACACATACACATACACATACACATACACATACACATACACATACACATACACAAACACATAAACATACACATACACATACACACACACACACAAACACAGAAACATACACATACATAGACACAAACACAGACACAAACCTAGACCTAGATGCATACACACACATACACATACACATATACATACACATACACATACACATACGCATACGCATACGCATACGCATATGCATACGCATACGCATACGCATACGCATACGCATACGCATACGCATACGCATACGCATACGCATACGCATACACATACGCATACGCATACG